>JAPYKE020000085.1:805000-1305000 GCA_028554795.2 Sinohyriopsis cumingii
TTGCTGGACAGACTTTTAGAAATAAAAACGTGGTAATATATTTCAAGCTTATAAATATCCCCCATACCCTGAATAAATATGTATATGTGGGTCGAATTCTCGTTTGCTCTATGATCAGGACGAACTCTCTTAATCCATGTCACCACATTCAGTTAACATATATACATCATTTGCTTTACTTTGAAACTAAATTAAATTATTAGAAGTCATACCACCAACATTTGTATGTCACATGTATTGTGTGTACGTGACCTATTTACAAATATAACATACACCAATTTGTATATTTGCATCAATCCTTCAACATAACGAGTTTTGTTGAAACCTCTTAATATCGGTAGAATTTGTTTGTAATTATATTATTACAAACTTCGATCTAGCAGACTGTACATACCGTGACTATATAAATCACATTTAACCGTTCCTTGTTTTCTCTACTGAGAACAAAGAGGTCAAACCTATAATCGGCAAATAGTTCGTTTGTCCATACTTGCCTGAAAATTGCATTTTCATTACAAACCTAATCGATTTTGAATCTTATAAGCCATGCAAGTTAGCAAACCTTGATAACAGTGCAAATTAAAGCGTCACTTTCTTCCTATAGTGCAAACTTATGTGTCAGACTTAAGTTTCATTTATGTCCTACAGCGCCAACTAAAGTGTCAAAGTTAACTGTCACTTTCTTCCTACAGTTCCAACTAAAGTGACACATTCTTCCTACAGTGCAGAATAAAGTATCACTTTCTTCCTACTGTGCCAACTAAAGTGTCAAACTTAAGTGTCACTTTCTTGCTATATTACCAATAAATGTCAAACTTAAGTGTCATTTTCTTCCCACAGCGGAACATAACGTTTCAAATAGAAGTTTCATTTTCTTCCTACTGTGCCAACTAAAATGTCACTTTAGTCCTACAGTGAGAACTAAAGTGTCAAACTTAAATGTCACTTTCTTCCTACAGTGCCAACAAAAGTGTCAAACTTAAGTGTAACTTTCTTCTTTCAGTGCAAACTAAATTATCACTTTCTTCCTACTGTGTCAACTAAAGTGTCAACCTTAAGTGTCACTTTCATGCTATATTACCAACTTAGTTGTAAAACTTAAGTGTCTTTTTCTAAACACAGTACAACTAAAGTTTCAAACTGAAGTTTCATTTTCTTCCTAAAGTGCCAACTAAAGTGTCACGTTCTTTCTGCAGTTAAATGAAAGTGTCACTTTCTTCCCACAGTGCCAACTAAAGTGTCAAACTTGTGTCACTTTCTTCCAACAGTGCAAACTAAAGTGTCACTTTATTCCTATACTGGAAACTAGAGTGTCACACTTAAGTGTCACTTTCTTCCTACAGTGCAAACTTGAATTTCTTTTCCTATCCAGGGAGATGTATCGTTAAAAAGTCGTCGTAACTCCAGCGTTACGCAAATTTCACAGATGCCTACCATACATTTCCGTTTAAGGAAGGATAAAGGGAGGTAAACTTGAGAACCAGGATAGTTACACTGAAATTTCAGTTTCTCCCCTTATAGTTGGGGACGTAAAGATAATTAAATACATGTATTACCTAAAACAGTTCTAGTGAGTGGCAAGATTATTTCCTTGTTTTATTGGTTTTATTCATAATAATATTAAAATACATTTACTGTTCCAAGAACATATATTGCTTGTAACACTTTTCACAGTCCGTCTAATTGACTGTCTTTCTTGCTGTCTATAACAAATAACATAATTAATTTAGGTAACCTGGCAATTTTACTGTGGTTAATTGTTCATTAAGTTATTACTTTATTAACGATATAATTAAGTCATTTGTTGAATTATATTGGTTACAATTTATAAATATTTATCGATTCATCTTTGTTTCTCTCCTCTTTCAGTTTTGCAATCCCAAACAGTTACTTTTGGTTTTACTACAAACAATAACCAGTGGTATGCTATCCAACACCATCGATATACCGTCAAGACTAATAACCAGTTGTCCACTATCCACACGATACAGCCAAGACAACGATTAATCGACCAATACCCAGTGACAATATTATGCAACGCCTGCACTACACCATCAACACATCCTAAAAGTAACCAATACCCAGTGATCTACTATTCTGGACCCCAAAGTATAGCATAAACACGTTGCTTTAGTTACCAACATCTAGTCATATACTGTCAAGTACACACACAATACCAACAGAACGCTGTAGGAGTGACCAGTATCCATATATCGACTATCCAAAAATCACAACATGCAATCAACATCCTTGGTATGACCATTAAGAAGAGATATACCATCCAAACCTCCGCACCTACTATCCAATAAACAAGTGGAATGACCACAGCATCTTATCTGCTATCTAATACCAACATTGTGCCATACAGTCCTTTGCGATATCAATTTTCCGTGGTCTACAACATGATATTTAGTAGGCCCATCACCATCTATGTCTTTAAATGTACTTTTTATATTTTAAAATTTATGTTTTCATTTTCATTTTGAAATTGTTTCTAATATTAATCTTTAATTGAATTTTTGTTTTCGATTTTGGTTTATTAAAGTTACATTTTCATATTTATACTTGGTGTTTTAGATTTCACCAAACATACGAATTAAAAATTTAATACCAAATTATAAAATTGCAAAGTTAATATTAAAAAAGTCAATCTTGCAAACATTAATCTTAAAATAAAAAATTAAGTGAAATTTGAAATCTGGAATAATGCGGGTTTTGGCAGTACAGCATGGGTCTCTGAAAGTAAATTACTAGGTATTGGTCACTCTAAGTTTGTGTTTATGGTACATTGCAGGCTTTGAATAATAGTTCCATCCATATTGGCAACTATGACGGAGAGTATAATGTGGGTGTTGGATAGTGAATCATTGGATGCTGGTCACTCAAAACAGCGTGTTGATGATATTGTGTTGATGTTGGATTAGACGTCGGTGGTAATTGGTCACTCAAGCAATGTGTTGGATAGTAGGTGGGCGGTTTGGATACGAAATCCTTTGTTTTGATGGTCTTTTGTTGGTTCTGATTAGTAGATAACTGGGTGATGGTCACTCAAAACAGCATGTTGATTGATATAGTGTGGCTCTTTGATAACAGATAGGTAGACAAAACAACCTATTGCATAGGATGTGTGATGAGCATTACGCTTGATCTTTAGCTTTTGGTCACTGCTATGGCGTGTTGATGGTCCCTTGTGGGTGCTAGATAGCAGATAAATGGGTGTTTGGCACTTTAGATGGTGTTAATGGTATATTGTATTGTGTTGCATGGTAGATAACATGATAGTGGTCACTCAGTCGGCGTATTAATTGTATAATAAAGATGTAGGATACTCGATGAGTGGGTGATGAGTTGCTAAAACATTAATTAATCTCTCTCTCTCTCTCTCTCGCTTTTCACAATAAATTGTACTTAATGTTTATGTAAAGATTTTGATTTAAAAGTTGTTGAATGTTTGTTTGTTTTTTTGTGCATTGATTTTCTTTGACAAACATGTTTGTTCCCTTGCTCTCTTTCTGTCTGTATGTATGTCAGCTCCTTAATTTGGCACAATAAATCAAACATCTCTCATTCGGTTAGCAACCTTTAGTCGCTGTACTTAATCCATGGTTTACACTACCATTGTTGCATGTGCTGACGTGTTTTTTGTGTGCTTAATTTAGAACAATGAATCATTATGTCATTATTTCATTTAGTACAGAATCAATGGCAAGATTACACTGCTAGATCATTGCTAGGCCAATCTTACTATACAACGCTGTCGACATTGTAAACACACTCAAGTTGGACAATTCTCATTTGTCAGTTTTACACGTATGGGAAGAGTTAGTCCCTCTTATTTATTATTCAATAGTTTATAAATGCCTACGTTTATTTAGAAAAACCTGATTTGGAAAAGTGGTGTGAACTAGTGATTGATAAAACAAGATAATTTTACAAATTCTCTGTCTGTCTCTGTCTCTCTTGGCACTGCAAATTGTATCCAGTGTTTAATATACAGGTAAAGGATTGTCTCAAACAAATTATGTTTATCAAAAACTGGTTTAATTGGATGTTGTGCAAAACATTCTTTTGACACCCTGTTGATTGTACTGTCTGTTTGTCTGTCTAGATGTCTCAACTCCCTGTTTCTTTATGTTATTTTCTGTCTGTTTCCTTTTCGGCACAGTACATTGTATCCAAAGCACAGTGTTAAAGATCAGCCTGTCACAAGTAATGCTATTCAAATACTTTTGCATCATTTATTTATATTTTAGTAACACTGTAGTTTTATAGACAGAACACAGTCTCTTTTTAACAGGTGACAACAGCCCAAACACGGTGTATAACTTCAATGCACGTTAGTTTTTGCCGTTTTCAAAATCAAACACAATACAGAAAACCCTTAGCGAATGACATCGTTGCAAATTTAACTCTCTGTATAGATCACATGTTATTGTTATTTATCAGGCATCATCACATTTTAGATAAAACCAATCACACTTGTAATCAAATGAACTGATGTTGAATACGATCAGCCAGGATATTAAGATCTAGAGTAATAAAAAGTAAGATGAAAAGAAAGAAAAAACACAAAACAATTTGCAACAAAGTTTAAACATTGTTTACCTCACTTGGCCCTGGATTTTTGAATAGTAAACCTTACCGCATATTCCTTTTAACAAGCAACAACACTTGGGCGGGATTAATGAAAGAACAAATTTCTAGGACAGACATCTTGTAGCACTGTAAAAGTCCTAAGCAGCACTTCAATTCAGAATGGATTTACAACATTGTATGTGTTATTGTTTGGATTCTAAAAGAAATCAAATTCCTATCTTTAATTGTCTGTTTGTTGTCCTACATATATACCCTGTTGCTCTTTTCTACATCTATCCTATTGTTCGTCTCTACAGCTACCCTACTGGAAGCCGAAAACTATTTACGTTGTCTCATTATATATACATAATTTAGACATTAATTAGTAAAGACGTAGAATTGCTTGCGGTCAACGAAATTTATTTAAGTTCGTCCACAAGAACAAAATATATTTTTAATCGCTATTTATATTTTCACAAGAAGCTGTTTTATCTATGGAACGTATTTATATTGTACATATAACAAAAAAGAGCTAAAAAATGAACAGTTCATTACCCACCTCCCTACCCTCAACACCAATATCTCCACTGTGCGTTGGTGTTGTTGTTTATGTTTGTCTTGTGTGCATACGTTAATATATTACTGCTATAAATCCTTCTAAGTTACTGTTTGATGCTGCACAATTGTCACCTAATATTTCACTACATTTTTCAGTGTTTCCAGTTCTCTGCTTTCATTACGAATATTATAGAAGCAAAGAATATTGCCAATAAGACGAGAACTCGACATAAAATTTATTATGTTACTCAACCCTAAATACATTTGTACATTCTACGATGACTTTGCAAATACATTATCCTGAAACCGTTTTTATAAAGTCTTTGGCATGACTTTGCCGGGGTTTGAACCCACGACTTCCCGCATCCGGGGTGGACACTCTAACTACTAAAGCCACCAGAGCGGTCAAATAACATTTAGATCTCGAGCATATATATCTTGTCTAACATTCTTGTCGAATTGGTTTGAAATTGTAACACAAAGATAGTCTAAATTTTTTACTTGGGAATAGTATCGAACGAAAATCTAGGCAGAAAAGACATGATGCTAAACCGTAAAATGATTCTAGGGAGAAAATGTTTGTAACAATAGGCCGCCGTCATGGTTCAAAGTTTATTGTTTCATACAGTCTATCTGGCATTTACAAGTTACTATGTTCAAGGCTGGAACATTTGTGTATGTGTGCACTATACAATTTGGTATACCGTACTATGTATGTTTCATTTCATAAACATATAAACATGCAACTACATCGAAGGGGTGCGCCGTAAGAGGGGTGTGGATCTGAGAGAGAGAGAGAGGACCTTACTCAACAGTTTGCGGACCACGTAAATCGTCATAATTATTACCATTAGTATTAATTTATCATGATCGGAGAGAGAGAGAGAGAGAGAGAGAGAGAGAGAGAGAAAAGGAAGGTTTGTCCTTTTCCTCAGTTTCTGATATTAGGAATTTTCAAAGGCAGATTTTTCATCGATCAGTTTCTAAGGATCAGTGTTGTCGAATGGACACAATATTATGTAGCGTTATTAAAACGACATACCTAAAATTATGTCAGACTGCATTGCCCGTAATCTTGAAATTGAATATTTTATTTGTACCTAATCCTATATCGTCTTCTGAAAGCAAATGCAGCACACGTGGTGGTTTACATTTTGTATCGAGTTGATCTATCGATTATTTCTTTCAAAACCTGTCTTACTCCAGATGAAGACAATAGTGCGGAAGTATGACTACCAATATCCGACATATGATTAATGCTACTGTAACATTTTTATGTGGTTTTTTTAAACAGTGACCACCATAAAATCTTTTGCTCAAACTAATAATGGATTGCAACATTTCTCCGTTTCAAAACAGGTACATGGGTAATCGAACTCCTGACATGGCTAGGTGTCTCTGCAAAATAAGTGCGTGTGCTTGTATGTGTGTGTAGGTGTGTGTGTGTATGTGTGTTTGAGAGAGAGAGAGAGAGAGAGAGAGAGAGAGAGAGAGAGAAATTTAACAGGGAGAGGATGGGTTTCAGAGAGAGAGGAGAGACAGAGTGATATTATCGAAAGTAAAAATCAGTTTACAGCACTAAAAGTAGTTTTCTTCCACAAATGAGTTCTACTGATATTTTAACGAGTACTGTTGCTATAGTACCAGTTTTAGCTTGGAACATGTCTGTTACTGCCGATTCTATGACCCACACATCAATGTATTTTCTGTTTTCTTTTTGTACACTTTTTTTAGCATTGATAATATACTGACAGTTTGACGGATATAAATAATATCTTCCATAATAGGTACGGACATTACATGCACAATGCACAACACCCACGTACTTTAGTTATGACTTTATTAAATATTAGTTACATGCCTGATTCTGACTTAACTCGATATTGTGAAACATTTGACTCAATTTCAAAATGAAAATTAGAAATGAAAAGTAACAGATCGTAGTCATGCAAATCTAATTTAAAAAAATTCAATTTAAATTTAGAACAGACAAAAAGTGAAGATGAAAATTGAAAAGAAAATTTAAAAAGAAAAACAAATCCTATTCAAAACAGAAACTTGAAAATAAAAATTAAAAATTGAAATTACGAATAAGCCAAATTGAAAACAAGATGGAACTGATACTCTAGATAAAATAACTGGTCAATTATATTAATGAGAAAGTGCGGTACATGTAAACATTATATAAGGGTGCTAATATATATATATATATATATATATATATATATATATATATATATATATATATATATATATATATATATATATATATATATATATATATATATGTAGTGTGGTGAGATTGCAGGATATACAACTTGCTGAATATCAACCGTTCCTAATGGAACACGACCCCTTTTCTTTCTCTATCAATATCAAATTTACCAACATGTAAGTACCTTGTAAACTTGAGCATTCCCGAGATGAATTAGATATTGTCCTAGTAGTCGGGTAAGTGGATTTGTAAATCCCTTCTAATGCATTTTTGTGTGTGAAAGTACATAAAAATAAATGTAGCCCTTAGTTCATGCTATTATTGCCATTCAGCAACATGAAGTAACATTAAAGAAAATCAGTATGGTACATTTTGTACCTATTGGTGAGATGTATCAAGTTAAATATTGGTTCTTTAAGCTACTTACTCTGTTCTTCCTTCATTAGGTCAATAATGCTTATAGAATGTCCCTACTGCCTAAATATACCAAGGGATCTGTGGTATTTATCTACACATGTTAAAAACAAACACCTTGATATATTTAGAGAACGAAATACGTTACGATCTGTGAAGACTTCGCTATTAAGACATCAAAAGAATCAACAGAGAAGTGTCAGGAGAATACATAATATCTTTGAACCAAATGTGCAATTAATGAAATTCAACAGTAAAAGCATATCGGATTTGACAAAATTAACAAATGTGAAATTATTCATGAAGATAAAACTCGACTGTTTTGGATGAGATACAAGATGAGGAGTTTAGATAGGTTTTATAATGAGAGAAAATGTGGATAAGGCATTAATAAAACAGTTGAGGAAAGTGTTTCATGAAGGTGAGAATACATTAGCATGATTTTTGCCTTCAACGTTGTCATCAGAACGACGGAGCCAAAGCCTAGGTGACTCCAGAACAAACGTAAGATTATCACATGCAAATGAGCATTAATGTTGCACCCCTAAACTATTTTGAAATTTCACATGTTTAACAATTTGATGCAACATATGATTAACATAAATGACTTAAATTCCACTTCAATTAATTTATCTTTGTTTTTGTCATTGAAACAAAGTCTTAGCTTTGAAGATTAAACCATCTGGCTCAGCAAACGTTGCATTAATGTTTTAGTTTTATCTGAGTAATTTACAGTTTTTGTCTGTTTTTGTAGCAGAGATGATGCCCAAACAACTCTTACATTTTGTCCATTGGGCATTTTTTTATTGTTTCTAAATTTGTAAAATTTGAAACGAGTATATAAAAAGCATCTAAGCTGGTCCAAAATCTAGTATTTATTATTTGGGGCCAACAAAAAACGTCTGTCAAATGTTCCATTCTTTTTGAAAACCTAACATTTCAAGGGAAAAAAAGTCGTTAAACACTCACTGTGTCTGTTGATAGGTATTAACTAAGTAATGAGAAAAACAAGAATGGTAAGATATAACAATTATGATATATACAGGTCAGCTCTAAGCTCTGGTAAACTATGCTTCAATTATAATTTACACAACATCTTGAAGAAATACAATTTTTAGATATTAAATGAATAAATGTTAAGTGATTTCACCCTTGCTGGAAATGTAGGTTTCGCTAATGTGTAACAACGTTCGATGTCTACTGTGGAACAGAGATCGTTCTGATCTTATCTTTTCGTCAGTGTGAAATATAAATCTATCGAATGCAAACAGCAACTCTGAACGAGTACTTTATCGGTCCTAGAAATTGATGAAGAAGTGTCGAACTTTCTCCAATTTGTCGTGAATTTGACGAGGCCTGTTTAGGTTTATGACAATTGATCTAGTTTTGATTACAGCTGGCATACGTTTTACATTAAGCGACACAAATATTGGACAAGTTGGAAATGCTGATGATTGAATAGATGTGTGTTCTTTTCTGTTACATTATTACAGGTCTGGACCCGTAGCCCCATATCCACTCACAGATACCTTAAAGCTCATTTGTAACTGGATCCCCAGGTGGTCTAAAGCGATTTTACCAATAACTGACATCTCACCTATATTAGCGTAGATTCGAGTCTCAGGCTCGACCATCGAGGCTGTGTGACAGAGCTTGCCAGTAGCTTCCCTTAGGTCTTAGATTCTTACTTACTCCACTAGTTTTAATGGCCGCCATATATAGCCTATCGTGTGTTCAGAAATGGTGGTAATCCCACACCATCATTTGTAAAGCGCCTCTGCGGATAGTGAGAGTCAGTCTGCGCATTTTGAATTATTCCAGTGTTGGTGAGAAATACGTTAGATGTCATGTGAGAGATTATATTATGGAAGCACATATAGTTCGCGATGTACATGAGAACACAGCGCAGGTCCAAATCTCTACATTGGTTGACAACTTTCAGAGCCCCTGGATTATTTTAGTCCTCACATTAAGGATCATACGTATGATGCAATTACTACATAAACAAGCTGGTAAGTTAATCCTTCAAAATACGAACAATAATAACATGCGCAATGGCTAAGCTCCAATAATCAGTACTGAACAGTTATTTTTATTTTGCAACTGCGAGTTATTAGAGCTAAAACATTTAATAAAATCACAGATATCTTGTTAAGATGGAGATGGTTATTTTTATCAATAACAAATGCATATACAATTTTGTGGATAGGGTTGATTACATATTTGTCCATCTGTAAATTATTTCAGAGATGAAATAAAATAGTTTTAGCTCTCAATTATGCATGTTAATAACATATGTATCTCTTCCTTATGAGTTTGTCTCCATCTGTTCAACAATGTGAAGCATCCACTTAGAGCTTACATAAACACAGTTTATGTATAACAATTCTCAAAGCATATGAAGGCCAGTTCTGATTTTAAAACTAGTATAAGACTGAAAAAGTCTAACATTTTGGTTAAATAACAAAGTTGAGTTGGATGCTATACAAACGCTTTTGATTTGGGTGAAAGATAAAGTCTGTTGTTAGTCAGTTTAAGTTGTTTTATTGTCAAGAGTCGAATAAAATGATTAAAAAGGTACAAATATTATAATGGTAAACAATACATTTTTGTAGTTAATAATCACATTTGATTAAATATTGTCACATGTTTATACAGGTGCCCCTGGTTATAATCCAGACAGAAAACTTGGTACTGTCTTCAGTAAAACCATCAGTAGATTCCGTAAAGATTTTTTGACCAAATAAAAACCTGTCATTGGTTGGGAGGAGAATCCCAAGTCGGGGAAACTGGGATTTATGGTTTATAAGCCACATAAAACCAATCAGATACGGGAGAAAGTTCTATATTGTCTGTGACATGTTATGTATTTAACTTATGTTGTCGACCTTTGTTCATTATTGAGGAGATCCTGAATTGTTATGTTTGATTTCATCATTTTCTTAAAAAAGGTGCTCCACCTGAAAAGGCCATTCCAAAGCTAAATGAGAATGCATTGAAGCAAAACAGAGAACTCTTTATATCACGTTCTACACCGTAGCCCGGTGTGGAAAACCATTTTCTGATATGGACATGATGTGTACACTCCAGGAGAAAAAGATTATTGAACTAACTGTTAATTACAAAAAAATATTCAAGGCACGAGAATTTCTTCTGTCATTTAATCAAGTCTTGAGAGAATACGTTTTGGAAGGTCTGCATTTCCGCAGATTCATTTCCAACCGTGCTGACCAAAGTACCGATGCGACTGTATCGGAGCAAGAAATGGTATAAAAAACATATGTTGATAACTGAAAATTTAGGTCCACTGAGGAAATAAATATGGTGTATGTTATTTATTTCGTTCTTCCTGTCGATTTAAGTGCATACATTTTATTGCAATTTTGCAACAAGTGAACACATAGGTAGGACAAGTGAATTTTCTGACACCACTTGTCCATGATAAGTGGAAGAAAGCAAAATTTGCTCAGCCATGATTTAAACTGGTATACCTTTCACTTTATTAATTTTATATTTTAACCCCTCGATCATCGACTTTCCTGACTGGGGGCTCGGAGCTATTTAACCTTTACATTGTCCGTCCTTCTCCGGGGTTAGTAATGATGCCGTAGGGGGCACGTGAGAGTCCTGTCAAAGCTCAACCAACCAAATAAGTTTTGAAAGCTTACATGTGTAATATTTAATAACTAACTCAATTTAGACTTTGATTTTCTTCTTTTCTGGTAATTTAGGACTTTAAGAAAAAAATATTGTTACTATGCATTCGATCACAATTAATGCATTACGTCCAAAATCAACTTATTTAGCATGTTTAAGTTACAACATTGACTGAACATTTTACAACAATGTTGTTTGTTGAGTATGCATACTCATGCCCCTCCCCAGATGCTTTTCTTTGTAAGGGGTTTATTCTCTAAAACGCATTTTTGTTGTTTATATATATTAAAAGAATTCTCACCAAAACCATTTTATCATGAACTTCACATGTGAATGTATTTCCTCTAGTATACATCCTAAAGTCCACCTTCAATTCACTACTGATCGAACGTTATATCAAACCGTTAATATTTCAATGCCATATGTATCGTGAGGTGCTTCTAAACAAATATTGTAACATAAATTCGACCTGTTTCAGCTCCAACATGTATTCCTATATGTAGCTTTGATATATTAGATTGGGTGAGGACTATAGTACACGTTTCAGACTTAAATGTTTTTTCTCCGTTATGTATCAATGTGCTTCCTAATGTCACTAAAATCAACACATTTTTTTCTTCACAACCTAAGCATTTGAATACTGTTATACCAGTATGTACCTTTATGTGCACTCTATGATGAAAATCATCACTAAACACTTTTTTACTAACTTCACATTTGAAAGGTTTTTATCCAGTCTGTTTCCTATTCTGCAACTTTAAACGATCATTTCGACTAAATGTTTTTCGACAAACTTGACGCTTAAAATTTTCTTCCTCCAGTGTATATCCTCATATGCACCTTGAAATTATCACTATCAATACCTATTTTCTTCAATCAGATCACAATTGTATGGTGTTTTTCCAGTACGCATTATTCAATTTATGTGTCTGAATGCGTGCGTAGCAGAACCAGTAATAGAATATATGTGGAGGTGGGGGGAGTTCAAATCTAAGTAGCTCCTGTGGAATGCTGACTTGAAAGCTTCCACTGACTTGGCGCTCACAACACTCTCGTTGAAGCGGATCCAATGCACATCAGTTTTTTATATAAAAAAAGAGAGTTTCTAAATTGTTCCGTACCATGGGTGTCCGCAGGATTGTTTTGCAGGTGGAAAAGTCAGTGACGGCCGGGAGAGTTAGTATTGTAAGCAGTCTGAAACTAAAGCTAATATTTACTAAGCGTCCCCCTTTGACTTATCTTGCGGGCGCCGATGTGCCGTACTCGAAAGTTCAAGAGCTAAACATGTAGAATTAGAACCTAATTGTCTGCAAAGCTTTTAGTTTCGAAGTCTGTGTAGGATTTAGATTGCATGCGTCCTTTTGGTTTAAATTTGACTAAGTAATCATTGGTGTCTATCATCGGTACCATACCAGTCATAATTTTGATTAGGTAATCGAGATCAATAATCCTTTTGAAAAATCTTTTAGCTTGGCGCTGAAACCTTTCAATAGCTTGCAGGGTTCAATATATTTAAGCCATACTCGAATTTTGATCGGAGCAAAAAAATATATATATGTTGTCTTCTCGTGAGTACAATTCGTTAAGTTCCGTTTAAGGAACCCAATGTAGAGTGTGCTTTACGGCAGATGCTTTTGATATGTTTGTGCCCCATTGAAGATCTTATGAGATAAACAAAAACTAGGCATGAAATGGTTGGTACCTGTTGCAGAATGGTCTTGTTTATTTGGTCAAATTATGAAGATTTCTTCCACAATGGTGAGTATTTAGCATGTCGTAGCGCTAAATTGTATGTCTCATGTTGGAGCCTACTTTTCAAACTTGGAAAGGTCGTTTTGAAGAATTTCATGATCTTTGGTAGCTAAGTGTGTCTGTAGAGTAAACAATCATCTGTAAGAAATCTAACGTATGAGGAGATGTAGGAGAATAATAATAGGACATACAATCACATTTTGAATTGTGTTTTATTGCAGGTTCTTATAGGACACAAGTTAATTGCAACCTTTTCATAGAGATATTATGATAAACAAGCATCAGCCATGTTTCTTTTAAGGACAGAACGTTTACAGTTTTAAAGTTTGTTTTCATTAAGATATTATGATAAACAAGCATCAGCCATGTGGCTTTTAGACAGAATTATTAAAAGTAATTTGTCATTAACTTATATTGGAAGCAACGTTCCACTAAAATATATTGAGATATTTTTTATATATTTGTGTAATACAAACTGTATGCTAATTTATAAAGATCACGCTTTACGAGCAGGTGTATAAATCCATAAAATACATTTCCCTTGTATCTAAATGTCAGCGATTTAGATTTGGTTGTTGTTGTTGTTGTGGAGTTTAACGCCATTTTTCAGCACACGATAGGCTATATATGGCGGCCAGTATTAATGGTGGAGGAAGAACCCGGGAAAACCCCAGAAAGAACCACCGACCCACGAGAAGCTACTGGCATGCTTTCTCACATACCTACATTGGCTGAATCTGATACTCGAACCGGCGCAGACAGAGGTGAGATGGCAGTGATCCATAACGGAGAACGCTTTAGACCACTCGGCCACTCGGGGCCCCGATTTAGATTTGGTGGGAAGCTGTTGAACAGGCTACATATTAAATCAATAATGGATAAGTAACGCAGATGATTCACACGATTTTCCTGGGAAAGTTAGAGAGTTTTGTTCTGACTGGACTGAGCGAAAGCAAACACTGTATAAATAGAGAACCAGACAAGTCGATAATCAGTTTAACAATATGTTAACGGCGATTGGTCGAAACTCAAGATCGCTTCTCCTATTAGAGAAAGCGATGATTCAAAATGAAGAAAATATACATCAACAATATCAGAAATCAGAAGAAGTCATCGCCACTCAAATGCTGGAATCTCAGCACGTTAGGCATGAATTAGAGAAATTATAGGTAGCAACAGCAAAATTGGCAAGTTACCTGCTATACTGATTTCGCCTCAACTTTTTGAGGAATCAATCCATCAAATTGAGACCATATTATCTACCGATTATCCGGGTTATTCAATAACGCCGAAAGATCCACGTTACTATTATCAGCTTGGGTCATTTATAGCGATGCGTAAGGATCGCGAACTATATATTGCGCTACAGATTACAATTTCGTCCCGACAACTACCATTCAAGACGTATCTAATTCAATCATTTCCTGTCCCAATTAACGCATCATGAAAACACGTTACACAATTACTTGATTTACCCGACATAATGCTTGTATCTGATGACCATCAATTTTACACAGCATTAGCGTTATCAACCCTTAATTAATGTAGCGGTAAGGACATTTTCCACTGTAATATTCGTCCTACACTGAAACCTTTTTCTCAGAATGAATGTATAATTAGTTTATTTCTGGATGATAATGATACTACCCATCAGACCTGTAACTTTTGTTTTATGACAAACCGCGTCGTACCACATATTCTTGATATCTCCTCAAACCAAATATTAGTCTGCCTCATGGACTAAATGATACTCGAATGTCAAAATCGACGTCGCGTTATTAAAGATTGTCGTTTTTGTATTATGAATATTCCGTGTCATTGCGCAGTCATTACTACGTCTATGACATATGACGGACACATCACTACTTTGTCCGACAATTCGACAGAAGTTACTCAGCTTCACCAAATTAACTTTTACAACAATTTTTTAATTCTACGCGTTTAGCAGCCATCTTGTGTAACACCTCTTTTGACTATTTCCTTGCCTGAATTCACACTATATGATCACCAAACGTCACAAGTTTTCGCTACAGATAAGGTGATTGATTTAAATCTTAAGAAAGTAGAAGCACGTGCTAAAAGCGATGAAAGAATCTTTTCCTCTTTAGCTGAAACAAGTTTGAGTGGTGAAATCGCGATTGACAGCAATTGCTGATTTGATTCCCAACATATTATGAATATAATTAGTTTTTCCTTTTCTTTTCTTAACACCTTGGCAATTGTTTGGCACATATGGCGTTTTAGAGCATTGTCGACTGCACTGTTACTTGCAGAAGCGACAAAAGCCCAATCTGCGGTTCACTTCCAGTATACCATTGCACCAACGACTTCTCCTCCTGATTGGTTTACTACTGTTTCGAATGTACTCACTTGGGATCGCTTGATCTTTACAGTCTCAATCGTGACATTTACAATTGCCCTCGTCCACGTTTATCAATGTATTTCATAATCCAATTCGCGAACGAAACTTCGTCTTGAAATTACGATGAGAGTTAGTTGATATTCTTCAGCTTAGCCTTTGTCCTTCATATTGGAACCTTACTGGACCATCAATGATTGATAACCTTCATGTCACGGGTTATCTTCGACCACGATTACATGTCAGATGGACAGGTTTTAAGCTCACCAAAGTAAACAGTAACTCTGAACTAAACATGCCAACCTCGCTTTGTATTGATCTTGTATCCGTATACAAACTTCGTTCAATTTTCAGCCAGCCCTTTTGTGCTTACGTTATTTGGACACACCATGACGTCTCTATAAGAAAATAACTAGGTCACAACTTATATATGTTTTATTTTGTTTGTGTCGAAACTAGCACTGTAACACTGGACATATCCCCGAAGGGATCGTGTGGTGGGAGACAGCTTATGATTCATTTTCCAAAGCAATATATTTTTGACAAGGATCAGCTAAGGCAACGGGTGAAAGATGGAAGAGTCAATCACATTAATTTTCGGTACGAACAAGAATATTGTTCTGCGATCCCCTGTACTCGAAAAAGAGGTTGACTTTTCACCGGTGTTACAGGCGCTTCAGAATCTATGGTGGAGAGGATCTTTCCTCCGTATGGATACATTTGACATCACTGTAGCTAGGCATTTATTGTTAACGATTGACAAAGTCACAACATTATATAATAATCCAAATTTCATATTTCACGTTGTAACCTATTCCAAATTAGTATTCTATTTTAAATTTAGTAAAATACATTTAAAATAGGGCGATATCGGTCAACAATAACACCATCGAATCTTAATGAGATTTGATATGGGAAATTAAGTCGGTGATTCGGTGTGATATAGACTCCTGTTATGTCTAGAAATGAAATATTCTATTTATTTGCCCCTGTAGCTTATGTAGTATGATCTCCATATAATGTTATGGGCATTAAAATCCCCGAGTAGAACAAATGGGGCGGGCAGCTGTTGAAAAAAAGTTGTCTAAGTGACTCGTTAATAGGTTAATATATATAATTGACTCTGGAAAAGCAGCTTGTATAGATATATATATATATATATATATATATATATATATATATATATATATATATATATATATATATATATATATATATATATGACATGCTTTTCCAGAGTAAAAAATTAAATATTATTATCCAACATATACTAACATATATTCGATCCTGATTTGCATGCACTACGTAATAGATATGATGTTTTATGTTTTAAATCAGTTAAAAGATGAATAGCAAAATTGGTTATTTTGGACTGTCCTTGACCTAAGACATTACCTGGCCATAATTGCTGCAGAAATAACTTAGATTAGAAATTGGAGAAAGATAATCACTAAGTACTGGTGATTTGTACGCCTTAAAGCGATTGTTTAGACATCCAAATCCAATTTTTTTTTGTCTGGTTCAGACTTTAATAACAATTCCCGTTTAAATCTCCCTGTCACGATTTGTAATAAATTGACTAGCATTACTTATTTACGTTGCCCGAAATGAATGGCATCTCCAAAGAGTGAGTGTTGTTGCAAAGCAATCAAGTATTTGGCACAGAGCCATGCAGTTTTAATCCATCGAGTCATGTATCTGGAACTGTATCACCATCGGATATAGATATATACAAGGGGTTTAGGCACGAATGTCGTTAATGTCTAGTTGAAGTATTGGAACTGACGTATTGCTCCCTAAATGATTTTAAGGTGATATTGATCCTTCAAGAAATTTTCATCACAAAGATTTGCTTGCCACAGAGATAAGAATTATGTCTGCTTTCACGTATTTTTACTTTTGCCAATATTATAAGCAGTAAAAGAATATCTTATTGCACATTTTGGAACCGTAATAAAGTTTGCAAAAGGCAAACTCAATGCTATCTGTTTATTCGCATATACGTCTGTTTAAACGATTTTCAGAAAATTATGAGAACAGTAATGTGGATTGAAGATCGAAATCGAATTATACATTAATTCCACACATGCTGTTTTGTTTGGACTTCTACAGTAGATATTGGCAATATACGAAATACATTCAAGAATGCAATCATATTTGTCTTCCGAACTAAGGAGTGTTTACGTCTACTGTTCTCTCTCTGGGTGTGACAGTTAAATCTACACACCCCTTCAATGTGAAGAAAGTGACAGTGTTGTCGATGTTATTTTAATTGTTCTAATAATTAAGAATACTATTGCATACTTCTAACTGTGATTGATAGCAAAAATTGAACTTTGTTTTGAAAATAGTTGTTGATGAACTTTCTTGATCAGCATCTTTGAAGACATTGTTTTAACACGTAATAATCGTTGTTTTATATTAATTAAGAAAATTGACTGAGACAATTACCAGTGTTTTCAAGTTTGAAATATTGCAAAAATTCAGTAATAACCTAAACTGATGGGTAGATCTTATATATGTTTATATTTGCACTTATGGGAAGTATTTCCAAATAAAAAAAATTCAGTTTATTCCTAAACATTTTAGTCAGTTGTATTGGTTACCTCTCAAGACTGTAAAGAAAACGAGACCTATAGTAGACAATGCGGCCATAAAATTTTATGAACATAAAATTTAACGCATGCATTCATTTGAAGAAAATTTTAGCTACAAAGTACATAATTAAAGTATTACTTTTTCTACTATCGACAACTGTGTATTTTCTTATTCCTATATTTATTTCGTCTCTTCCATTCTTTTACCAAAACTGAATGGCCTGTAATCGTTGGACGCATCGCAGGCAATATAATCTAAACCAAAACGTTATGAACGTAGCATTATCCACTGTGACTTTAACAAGGTCAGCCCTTGTTATCTATTTCATGTTATCATAACACATAATTTATTTCACTTTAAATTATTAAATTATAAATTCTATGAAATTATGTGTATCTACCATTTTAAGACGCAGTCGTTAGCAAAGAGAAAATCTGTTTCTTTTTCCTTCATGATTACTTGCAGTCGCCTGGGGTTGGACAGCTTCTGGTCAGTAACGTATCTGAAATCACTATTTTGAAACGTACCAAGAATCATGGCACTGATAATCATGCTGAAGAGTGCGGGAATCAGAACGCAGCTTTGTTTGATGACCTTTTTTTACTGGGAAAGTATCTGAGGTTCGCATTTATCCATTACATGGGTCATCATGCCTTAGTGGAATTCACGAACCACTGTGATGAACGTATTCAGGCAGCCGAATATTGCCATGATCTTGCAATGTCCATGTTTCCTGACTGTGTCAAACACTTTGGTCAGGTCAACAAAGATGTATATACTGCACAAATTCTAAATGAATTAGAAATTTAGATGCTACTAAAGTGTCTTTAACTCTGTCACTTGTACTCTCCAACAATAAAAACTTATGTGAGATAATTAACACAATATATAAAATTATGTAACCACTTGTGACGGAGAGAGGCATCGGGACTGTGAGTGGGAATCGGCATACCCATATGAGCATAAAAGTACATGTCAACCACAGACAATGACGAATAATTCAGGTGTTACAATAAAAATTATAAAATCGTTATTATGGTCTTACAATGAGTAACATAAACGAGTGATAAGCAGCAAGCGTTGTAAAATTACAGCAAATAATTTATTTCCCTCGAATACAAAATGAAAATGTAAAAAGAACGAACTTGCGGCATTGCAAATTAAATTCCAAATAATCTTGGAATTACGAACGAAAGTACATTTAATAAAATTCTGAATATTTTTAGTGATATTCCAAATAATCACAGTAATGTAGTCCAAGGTTTTATTGTTTGAATGTACTATCATTCCCAGTTAATGTATCTTTTCAAGAATAATATAGACTACTTCGTATTTTGACCATTAATGTGCTATCATAGATTCCTTCGATTGCTTCTTGACATATATGGTAATCATGTAATCTGACTCTTGCATAAATGCTTTGGACATTATCAGACGACAAACTGGTCAACCGATTCGTGATAATCTGACATCGATTTCAAGAAGCTAGCATTTTTTTGATAATATAGGGTACACTATTTTCAAAGAAGTGAAATACATGGGTGTATTTTTATAATAGCGAATTATCCAGCAGTTCCGACATATCCCAGACATAACTAGTAACTTATGGTCATCCAGTGTAAACAAGATGAGCACACAATATATGGCATCATGCAGAAAATTGAGTAAAATTGCGGAAAGCCACGAATACGGCGTTACAAACCCAAACCCCGCGATATCGCAGGAAGCTAGCATGAACGTTTATATTTAAGGCATCGTTAAGTTTTTTATTTCCTCTAGGTGACTTGACTTCAATTGTTTAAAAAATCTGAGACATTTCAAAGTGCCATATAAAGTTATTTCGTTTTGTATTTTAATGGGAAAATTGTATCTTTAGCGTTTAGTATGATTCCATTAACGCGTACAAGATATAATCAAACTTCAACATCATGCTTATATGTCATGGCCATCGGCATCGACATTCCAGGACAAAGATTGTTGTTGCAAATATCAGTGACATATCCTCTGGAATATTTCTTTGTTTCCAATTCCATGTTCAGGGCCTCTAATACTTAAATGGAAACTCATCGACTATGGAAATCATCTAGTACAAATAAGTTCACATATACATGTGTGTCTTATAATGATCCACACGGTATCCAGACTGTATAACAAGATTAATATGTCATTTTTCTTCCTTTTTCGATGAACGTCTTTACTTTATCCTCTAGTGTTTTGTCCTGAAACTGTAATTATGTCTTAATGGTGTTCAATCAATATAGCCTCGTACGCGGATCGGTGCATATATCACGAGAAATTTGATGAGACATTCGTCCGGATAATTCTGCCAATTGAATTTTGTCAAATTATTCTGCGTTTTGATTTCAACAATATTAATCCTGACCATTGCTCTCGTTCTTTACTGCTTCTGGTTCTTTTTTTGTTTTATATATTTGTTATGATTCTACGGTCATAAACTAAGCAAATGAACAATGCAAAACCACCACATTTTGTAAAACTTAACAAATAATCTATTTATCAAAGTTATAAAAGCAAACTGTGAGACGAACATAGAGCAGTGTAAAATAAATCCCAAATAACGCTAAAAGATATACTAAAGTTCAAAAAAAGTGAAAAGTTCCGTTTAAACTTTAGAATCGGAAATATATTTTTTTCCATGAAGAATTAAGCCTTTATCAAAATGGCAATGTCTAGAACTCCTTTGAATAATTCACAATGGTTTAAAAAATATTATGGTCTAGGCATTGAGTAATTTATATTTCAACTGAATAATCCAATCAAATGTTTTGTATCATATTATATCCACTTACAACATAAAATACGTCTGCAGATTTGTCATTGCCATAGGAACACAAGAATAAGAATTACTCCAAAACTAGCAATGAATCCGATTGATCAGTTTTATCCTTATATACACCTCAAGGCTCTATTACCCCTATATGTTGCAATATACATATCTGATAGACCTTGCCACTCAAACTAATATTTCAAAATACCCATTCATGTGACCTAACATATTCAATAGAAATCAACTTAATTCTTACCTGTTACCACCTGACCGATATATCGAATTGGAAAATGGCTGAATCTCGTCAACATAATTACTAATAATTTGATGATTAGTCACTATCAAGACGTACGTAGCATCTATTTATTGATCCTATGCAATTTTGCGTTCTTTAATGTAACACAATTGACCTTATTATCACTACAATTTAGCGCCATGAATTTTTCTTAAATAAAAATGAGACAAAATCGTTTACCATGAGTAAGAAAAAATATAGATATACATAACACCTCCCTTCATAAGAAAAAAGAAAGATGCATGCAAGAAAGATCTATTTTTCTGTATGAATTATATACCCAACTGTGATAATAATGAATAACACAGAACGATGTATTAGGAATATGCAATAAAGTATACAAAATAAATCAATATAGAACTTAAATAACGTGAAGATGCATCGGTGATTAAGTTTACGTTTCTCCTGATTTGACAATTGTCGATATTGTATTCCTGCAACATCTAGCTGAATCCCAACAATCTTTAATTTTTTTTCTTCATATTGTTTTTGAAAGTAAGGAAGATGTGATTACTGAATACAATAATCAGAGCAGAATTAATATTCACTTAAAATGTGATGTAACGCCAAAGTTAAAGCTAAATGCTAATTATCGATGGTAAAATAATTTCTCTGGTGCTGATTTAAGGTTTTAGATAAATAACACACTGGTTGATAAAAGACAGGCGCAACAAGTATGGAAACTTTTGAACAAACTTCCTATACATATCCAGTTATATCCAAAAATAGAATCAATATGTTTTTCCTGACAGGCACCAGGAATTCATATATAGCTTAGATATTAGCTTCTACAGACTTGATTTCACCATGTCCCTAATTCCTAACATTTGACACAAGCTGGGAAAACTTCTTAAATTAATTGCCAAATTTGCAGAATTTCCAGATAGTTTCCATGTGACCTTTCCAAGTGTCGCTGTATATAATTACGTCGCCGATGTATACGTCACACCATCTATATCCGGATGTAATCATGTTAATTAAGCGATAACATGTAGAGGGAGAAATTTTGATCCCATATGGCTTAACGTTATATTGATAGAGTCAATCTGGAAGTGCAAGTCTCTTTCCCTCTATCCGTAAGTGGAATCTGCCAGAATCCATTTAATTGGTCGAAGTTGGTGACATATTTTGCATTTCCGATTCTGTAAATACCGCCAGCAATTCTTGGCATTGGAAATGACTCTGTTTTGATGCCACTATTCACTTTTCCGTTGTCAATGCACACACAAAAATAATTATCTGGTTTCCGCACAAAATCACAGGGCAAATCTCCAAATATGTTGCTAGGAAGATTTTGCTTGTTCTAGTGAGACCATCAGGGAATAAGTTCTCATATTCACATATTAGCTGCTTCAACTCTTTCTTTCCTGTGACTGTAGGTGTGAACATTTATTTTCCAGATTCATTAATAGTTCAGCATTTTGAATGATTGAACCAAAGTCACTACAATCCGGTTGTCGGTAAACATTCACATGTGCACTGTGTAGGACAGGAGCAACTGATTTTATTGAAGGATTTACAGAGCTATCCTGACCAGCAAACTTCTTTAACACAATTCCTCAACTGTCAGTAATAGGAGTCTTTTAATTTATTCATATCATCTCTACATGGTCATACTTATATCGAAGACTTGATACAACGTATTCCGGATAAATGCAAGAGTTTGAGGATAATATCGACAGTCAGTAAAAATCGAAGCTCGTTCTGAATATGAGACTAGTATGTATGCCGCTATAGCCACTATAGACACAAAGGGTTTTACATAGCGAACATGACGGAAAAAGATAGAGACTCAAAAGGGAAACTGACATGGAAATGGCACTATAACATCAAACGGAAGATCAGCATGGGATTATTGCTATGGCTTCAAAATGGTTTAAAGCCTTAAAATGGGAACGATGTTTAAACGGGCTGACCGAAATCGGGCAGGAACTTAGGAACAGTTTTCGTGTTCACCTCAATACGCGCTACAATAGATAGTTAATGCTAGGTGAACGTTTTATAGGGATAACATATTTATTAGGACAAAATGGTCTTTTACGGACAAAAGTAATTTAAAGGGGTATACAAAACATAGACATACTCAAACAAACAAGCAAATTCATAAACGATACAAAGGAAAAAATTGTTTTGGCAATGAGTATAAATTTTAAAGCCATATGAGTGGCTCTGAAAAGGACCGATGGTTTCTTCCTTTTGTTCTCACCATGTCTTCCACCATCTACTCAGCTTTTCTAATACCGTTTATTGAGGCGTGGAGCACATTTCAGGTGCATCTGGAACTCTAACTGTTTTTGTAGGTTGTTCATGGTTTTTAGTATTGACACTTCAACGAGGGATAGCCAGTCTGGGGAACGTACCGCTGTATATATCTGAACCACGGACGTGAAGGAAAACATCCCCTCACACAAACTCTAATACACACCATACTCAAGACCCTAACATTGTAAATTAATAGCCTTCTTCGACGAAAAGAGAAGGAGAACTCCTTGGTGTCCATTATACAATCCAAAAATCCCCTCTCTTGCTTCCGCTGTTGTTGTTGCTGTTGCTGATGTCTATATGTATCTGTCCACTGTTGGCCTTCTCGCTTAGTTCTTCGAGGAAGATTTATTTTATGAGGTCTTGCGCCAATTTTAAAATCACGACATTCTCTATTGTTTCTGGCGTGTGAATCAGGTTCTGCCTGGCACTATGCAAATGCAAGTAAGTCTCATTCAGCTTGACTAATTTTAAAGGCATGTTTATCTGTAGACCGGTCAACGATGGAAGGTCAAACAGATGATAGCGCTGGTATACGCCACAGGCACAGACGCGATGGAAAACATCCATTTGGTTTTGTAGGAGCACCATGGCTAACATGACAAAAAGGGATAGAGAAAGGTGAAATATTATATACTCATAAAGTGTGAATTTAGAAAACGACATACATCATCAATGTTCAGAAATACAACATTTGTATTCAGAAAAAGAAACTTCTAACATACAAAGTGTTTGGTCAAACAAGATCATACTTACATGGTTAAGAACGTTGTGCAGTCACACTCAACTTTCACTTATTTAGACTAATTGGTGATAAATTCAGAATACGTTTCCTAGCAATGGACAGAAGATAACTAATACGTTAACAAAATCATCTTTCGATTTGTCATTGTTCATAAAATAAATATTATCAAAATAAGTCAGCAAATATTCTAAGGGACACCCAAGGCTGCGTTGACGACGAAAATACACACAATATTGTGTACACACACTTGAATCATAGAGTAATGTCAAATTCTGCATAGAAGTTGACGTTCACCGTATTGTGAAATATTCCGCAAACTAAAGGGTCGAAAAGGTGACGAGACAGAAGTGAGATGGCAGTGTATCATTGATACAGCGTATATACTGTACATATATTTTATTTATTTAGATCACATACAGTATAAATGTTTGCCCTTTGAACGGAGTTTAAATTTACTACAGGCAGCTGTTTATTGACATAGTGAATGAACTCCTCACATACCTGAGTGTGTCCGCTACAAAATGTACTTCTTTGCCTGTTGTGGCTATTCAAAATGACCTTTGAATATTGATAACTTGATTGTATTCTATTTTCAGTTTCTATTTTGTTTCACATTGATTAAATCAATACAATACACACTTATGATTTTAAAATGAAAGATGGTTTTAATAATAAAACTACAGACATTTGGTTAACTATGCCATTCGCCATGAACGCTAAGCATTCACATGAACGCTAAACCATTCACCGACCGGCTCATGAAAATTCAAGTGGAATGGAAACTAAGTTGTTGTTGTTATTGTAGGGTTTAACGCCTGAAGAAGTCAGATACATTTTTCTCAGATGCCTGAACTCTGCCTAAATGACTAGTAGCACCGTTACAGATTGATATTCACCGTCCTTCATATCTCTTTTCTGCTTCTTCTTCACGTTTTCATCTTTCCTCTTCTATTTTGTTGCTGTTAAATAACAAAAGCTTGTTCTGTAGTTTTATTTCTGCAGTTGTAAACATTTCTCTAATTGTTCTTTCTGCCTCTGTTTAAAATCCTATACTTGAGATAAGGAAGGTGAAGGTGGTGAATTTACTGGTACCAAAACAATAAGGACAAAAAATCGATTAAATCTCAGTTAAAACCTTTCTATTCTTGAAGTAAAACTTTGGTCATTTTGGTAGCCGACATCCCATGATGCACTGGGATGCGTCTGCGTTGAAAACGAAGAGTGATGGGATATTTGCAACATGTTTCATAAATCAAAGTAACATGTCGCATGCAATCTTGTAATTAAGTGTCGGTTAAAGTATGTTAATGCCTGAAACTAACAAAGCCTTTTCAGATAAATGTTGGAATAAGAAGATTCATGAAAGTTTAGCAAATTGTTACTTAAGAAATAAAAATAAAATTTGCAAAATATACCCAAGTGTAAATTTTATACTTGTGGCGACGTTTTTCAGAATATGATATGAAAATTATATTTCACTTCTACATTCCTTGGAAACGAAAGGAACGAATGTGCATTTGCAGATTTGAGATTGTACTGGAATGTTGTTTGCTTGAGAATGTATTAGAGAATAGTTTCTGTTTGAGTCCTTACTAGAATGGTGTCTGTTTGAGTTTGTACTAGAAAGGTGTCTGCTTTATACGTTTATAAGGTCACGACTTGAATTTCTGAAAAATAATATTATTTGAAGAAGACATGAAATAATCTCATTGTCCACAAGAAAAATAATGGCAAAATGCACGCCCTTTAGTTGGTGTACACCTACATATAGATCGTAATGACCTAAAACAAAACTAAAAATAATGCTAGATCTCGACTTCTGGTTAGCCAAATCTTAAATGGTTTTTGATATTTAAACATGGGAAGATAAATTGGTTTGAATAATCGGTGCACAGGGAACGTCGGTACACAATGTGGGAGGAGGGGCTAAAACGTAAGTGCCATTTGCAAAGTTTATCTCTTGTACGATTATTTGTACACACTGATCGTAAAATAATAATTAAATGTATAAGTCTTCAGTTGTAAATATGTAAGTATCGATATATGTAAGACAATAGTCATGTTGCTTTACATACACTATAAATGCACCTTAATGTCCTTATTTCCATTGCAGTTCTCTTTTTATGTGTTTTACTTTATTGTTTTTCCGAGTACTGGCTCTCCAAAGCTAATATTTTCTGTTTTAACACCAGACTTTAACAAAAATTATTGTCTTGTACCTTGTGCCGTTACTGTTCATGAATACAACTTATGCTGACAGAATCAGATCGTATTTCAAACGAGAAGTGTTTTGGCAAAGTGCCATGCAGTTATGCTTCGTTTTTTAAAGTTCGTAGGAATGTAATCATATTTAATCCTATATTTAGATGCTACTGCTGACGATAGTAAAATATTTGATTAATATTATTGCGTTTAGTACAATACATTGATAGAAAGAAACTGTCTTATGGATGAATGACTATTGATTTCCACAGCCTGGTCAAGAGGAAATATACAAGAATCTATACAATACATCTTTGCAATTATATCAAAATGCCAAATGTCAGTCTCTCACTTTTGTCGAGTGTATTTCATCTAGATTATTGTAAGTTTTGCTCCAGTTAGTTCTCTTGGTGTATGCTCTCTGTTGGTAAATAATCTTTTTCTTTACTATGATAGCTGATAAAAAAAACTTTTCAAATTTTCTGACTGTTGACAGAGTGAAATTTACTGTAAGCAGACAACATTGTTAGATTAAGTAGTAAGGCTGACATCAAGAATCGAGCACTAAACGACACAGATGTATATGGAGACCGAACACGTAAACTGTCCATTACCCGGTGCCTATAAAATATAAAAACAAAAGTGCACAATTAACGTTGCCTTGGATGGTCTGGTTAAATTTCAAATATTATTGTTGCTGTTTTCATTTTTAATCGTTCGTACGTATTTGAGCTGGTATTTGTTTAATAAACATTGAAAGCAATGCATATAGACTCATGTGGTGCCACAGTAGATTCAAATGCAAGCAATCATGTATTAAAAGCTCAAACGTCATAAAGGAATTAAACATATTGACTTTTATTATCATCAACGATATTGATTCAAGAGAAATTTATATCCGGAAAGGAGTTTTGCTGATTTTAAAGGCATTTAAGGTGTGGTAAATGTATCCTTTATGATTAGCTTTCTACGTCATATTTTTGGATACTTCATTTATTCAGATTTTATCTTCGGCGCGGAGGGAAGATACGTTCACATGTTTGTGACAAGACACGGAAATAATGAAAGTACTGTTTTGAATCGTTTTCAACCTTTAAGAAATTGTAGAATTAATGATTTTGTGTTTATGCATTTGTACATAAGTTCGATTTAATTAAACATCAAATGTGTGTATCTATAAATTGATATTCCAAGATCGGTGCCTTAGGTTCGTAAAGTTATAGGTTTCGTGCAAAAATAACTAACTGCAATATTGACTTTTATGCAAACTAAAATATTTGTTTTAGAGCTTAAACTGAAGATTTTCTGATAGAAGAAATATTATTGGAACACAAATTTACCAACATGGAGACAAACTATAACGATGTATAGATGAATCATTATGTGAGAGCTCGTCAACATATCCTTTTTCTTTCGGACAAGTCATATAACACAACAAAAGATCAACATCAGACAAGGGGCCCCGAGTGGCCGAGTGGTCTAAAGCGCTATCCGTTTCGGATCACTTCCATCTCACCTCTGTCTGCGTGGGTTCGAGTCTCGGATTCGGCTAATATGGGCATGTGAGAAAGCTTGCCAGTAGCTTCTCATGGATCGGTGGTTCTTTCCGGGGTTTTCCCTGGTTCTTCCTCCACCATTAATACTGACCGCCATGTATAGCATATCGTGTGCTGAAAAATGGCGTTAAACAATACAACAACAACATAAGACAAAAGTAGGTATATATCAAGAGAAACATGGAGTAACGAACCCATGGTCGCAAATATTATTTAAACTTTATATCCAGTGAGTTAATCATGTTCGTTATATATACTGACATACTTATTCAATTTTAAACAAAAATATGAATTCGCATCTTACAGTTTTAAAAACACTACTGAATATAATATCAACAGAGAAGAGCATTGTATTCTCGTTATATTTTAACTACCAACATACAAGCGCATTGTATTCATGTTATAATTTAATTATCAACATACCATGTCATTGTATTCGCGTTGTAATTTAAACATGCAGGAGCATTGTATTCTCATTGTACGTCAGCTATCAAAAGACAAGAGCACTGTATTATCCATGTAAATTTACTGGCAACAGGAAAGCTCATTTTATACAAAATTTAAACACCTTTCAAATTATGTTACTTCTTCAGATGATGTACAAAAATCGTAGGTTTATGAATAATGATACACCTACACACATGATGCCAGGAACAATTAGAATTGCTTCCCGTTTTATTGGCCTAAGTTTGACTATGACAAAAATCTAAAGTGTATTGAAGAAAAGAAAGTTAATAAAGTGAACATTCCTTAAAATACCCTTCCTTCTAGTTTCAAGGGCCTAAATTAATTTAATGAATAAAAGACTGATTTAAAAGTGGATTTCAATTATGATGGTTAAATTAGCTAATTTTGTCAGGGGTTTAGAGGTAATCAGGTCCTCTGAAATCGGATTCCTGAGAAAATACAATCTTATGTTTCTTATGTTACGTGTTTAGGCTCGAATAAAAAGTAACGCAAGAAAGAGTGAAATTAACAAGCTTTGAAAAATATAACAAATAATGTATTTCCATGGAATAATACTGTACAAATGAATAAATATGAGAACTTTTCGGTTTCCAGAATAAAATCCAAAATTAATACAAGATAGAATACAATTTGTGAGGTCCTAAAATTGAAATGTTCTAATGATTGCAAATTCGATTCCCGAAGAAAAATCCAGGATGATATTCGATGACGTATGCTGGAGCCTGTACTGTGTTGACGTCCACAGTTCCTTGTTCAAACATAACATTTAATCCTCCGGTCTTAGAAATCCTAAAAAAAGTCATTGTTCAAGAGTTATGTATAAATACAATAATATTTCCAGAGAAAAGATTTAATATCCTAGAGTCCAAATACCTTCAAAGAAAATTAACATATAACTCAAAAACTCAAAATTTGAATACTGGTCACAACAAAGAAAACAACGTGACATCAAGTGTTTAAAAGCCCGGACTCTTCCAATATACTGTTACTCCTATAACTTGTTTTGATCCTAGGAGCAATAATAATATGATTTAACGCATTCATTTTCTTCTTAACCTATTAAGGGCCGTACTATCTAATCTGAAGAAAAAATTGAAGAATGAGCAAGAGAGACATAACTCCATTATTACCAAACTCAAAAGTTCTCTCCATTTTAATTCTGTCAAACCATGATTTCACTGTTGACTTAAATTGCTGAATGCCAACTTCAATCACAATAGGAAGGAAAGTTCCAGACCTAAAATTAGACCCTTGACCCGCTTGAACAGAATTGGGATGGCCACATTGAGTACAAGACTTTATCAAAGCTTTTACTACTTTTTTTAGATTTTATATTCCTCAAGGGAATCGCCTCTTCATGCCCTGTTGACGCACACATAAGACTCAACAAGTATTGTTTACCTGACGTGGTTTTAGGTAAGGGACCAACACAATCTACCATAATTATACTACATGGTTTGTCAAAGGCAGGAATAGGTTATATATGAGCCTTGGAAATTTTCTGATTTGGTTTCACTATCATTTGACAGGTATGGTAACATCTACAGGATTTACCAACGTCACTTTTGATTTTGGCCAATATAAGTGACCAGCCAATATAGTTTCATGGGACAAACAAAATATTTCCTGTCTGTAAGGTTTCGGAAATACAATTTAATACTTCATTGACCATTCCTCATCAACAGGTACCTCTGGAGGTCACTATTGTCTCATACAAATTCCATTTTTAATGAAATAACGGACAGGAACTTCAGTAGCTTCAGATTCACTAATGGCCTTCTGAAACAAACAAGAGATCTCAGGATCTTTTTCCTGTTCAACGACAAGTGATTGTGGTTGATCATCCTGATTAGAATAAGGAGAATGAGTCGTTAAAAGAGGATCACTGTGATCAATACCTTCTGATTGATCCAAACAAGGAGTGAAAGTGACCTCATCAAAAGCTTGACCACTACATGTGTCAGCTAAAGGAATACTTACCGTATCAACATCATTCTCAAGAGCTTTCTTTGCCATAGCTCTAGTAACTGCAAAGCTGGAAATACATCAGGGAATTCATTGTCAATTGGATCTACTTCTGCTCCAAGTAAGGCTTGTCAGTTGAAAGTGGATTAACCACAACCTTGTCTCCAGCTAGGTCGTTGCCTAGTAATAGATGAATGCCCTCAACGGGTATAACAAAGACTGTTCCGGCTGTCATGGGCCCTGAGATTAAGTCTGATAACAAATGTACACGATGGAGAGAAACATTATCAAAGCCGCACTCTACTTCCTGCATAAGAACACCCTCATTAGAAGAAGACTTCTCAGAAAAAGTACCTGACAATAAAAGACTCTGAGAAGCTCCTGACTCCTTTAAAATATTATAGAGCCCTTTGATATGAATGGTTCATAAAATCAGACGGTTTTTGTTAGACCCAACAAATGTATTGCTTTCAATACATGACAGTGACCTTGACCTCTTAGATATAACAGCATTTAGAATAGGTCTGTCTTGATTCCGATGCCTTAATTTGAATTTATAGCAATCAGAAATAACGTGTCCATTTATTTGCAATACGTACACGTTGGAAGAAACAATAATCTCTGAAGTTTAAATTTTAGAAGGGCTTGGATTAGGTTGAAATCCTTTTCTCGACAGAAGACTGTTGAGTAAAAGGCTTATTTGCAAAAGGAACTTTATGAATTAAATAATACTCATCAGCAGGTCGAGCAGCATTTTTCATGGTTCCAATCTGAGTCTCGTAAAGATAAGACTTAACGTCACTATGGGCACAGCTTTTGAACTTTTCAAGTTATTTAATTTTGTTTGACACTTTCATAATCGCGTTATATGTTCTTGGCTAAGCACCATCTATCAAATAACTGCTCGTTTTTCTCTAGAAAATTCGAATTTGTCCAGCTTCTTTTCTATACTTTCTCAATTTTTGCCGATAAGCTTCAGGGACTAACTAATAACCCCTTAAGATGCATTCTTTAACAGTATCATAGTCACCACTTTGTTCAACTGACAGTGAACGGTAATTATAATTAGTTTTACCAGTGAGTACACATTTTAATAATTGAGTCCAATTCTACCTTGGCCATTTCAAATTTTCAGCAACTATTTCAAAGAAAAGGAAAATATTTGGCTGCTTCTTTTTCTCTGAAAGGGGGCGGTAATTTAATATTCTATGGATTTGAAGTATGAATGTCCTTTTCACTTGCAAGTTCCATTTATTTCATTCTACATTGAAATTCCCTCTCGTGCGACTCTTTCAACAACTGTAAATGCATTGCTCTTTCTGTAATTGCATTTTTTATTTCTTTATCTTTTTATTCCGCTTCTAACTGCATTTGTATCTGTTTCTCCTTCTCTCATTTCTGTCTCTCTCTCCTCTTTCTCATAGTGTAACTGCATTTGTTTTAATGTTTTGTAATTACATGTCTTTCTTTCTCTCTTTCTTCATCACGTAAATGCATTTGTTTTTCTTCTTTATCTTCCTGAAGTTCAATCTTCCTCAACTCTAATTCCATCTTGTGTTTGAATTGTAATTCCATCATTATTTACATCAGAGTGTGATACAGACTTACTGATTTAAACCAAAGCATTTCTATCCAAAACATTCTATTCTACCAAATACTGAACCAACATATTTCTTATTTCCTGTTTTGTTAAAGAAACATTTTCCTCATAAAGATTGCATTTTCTGGCAAGTTGAATCATTTGGTCCGTTTTGAAAAGATTTAATTGTTGCAGCGTAGGATTCGAAAGAGAGATTTCTACTTTTGATGACACTTTAGAACAAGCTAGTCGATTTCACTTAAAATGTGAAAACCAGGGAAATTAAATTACAAAACAAATTGAAAATTATTCCGGACGAGCCCCCAATTATTATGTCACGTGTTTAGGCTTGAATAAACAGTAATGCAAGAAAGAGTGAAAATAACTAGATTTGAAAAATATAACATACAATTTATTTCCCTGGAAAAATACTGTAAAAATAAAAAATGTATGAGAGCTTGCGGTTTCCAGAATCAAATCCAAACTTATTACAAGATTAATCCACGAAGACAATTTTTTGAAGTCCTAATATTGAAATGTTCTAGTGATTCCACGTTCGATTATAGAAACATTATAATTAATCCTCCGGTTATGGAAATCTAAATACAAATTTCATGAAAGGTCATTGTTTAAGATTTCTGTATGAATACAATAATATTTCCAGGGAAACGAATTAATATTTTAGAGTCTAAATAATCTGGAAAGTATCAAACTCCTAGTAAAAAAAATTACATTACACTGACATGAAAATAAAATAAAAGATTCCAAAATCATCCAAAAAAAGAAAATCAAACACAAATTAAATTAAACATAAATTAAATCAAATATGTGTGACACGTTATACGCGGTGCAGCAGTAGCGCAATCACTTTCATCAGTTTTATAGGAATTTCACCACACTGCCAACACAAATTCAAATATTGTAACATTTTCTTCATTTCCAAAGCAATGGTGGAATAGGTAATCAATCAAGATAAAATGACGTGTTCAAAACAAATATATGCGACGTTGACCAATATGCACACTACTGTGTAAATTATTGTTCGCCCTAAAACGGGACATGGAAATAAAAATTGCTCGAAACTATCAGGCGTAAAAGAGGAGGACGAAATAAACGATTATATATCCCTCCTACATTCACATTTCAGAATTCTCATTACTCTTCTTAACCATCCCGAGTCAACAATATATCCCAATTAATAATACACGTTGTATTTTAGAAAACAATATTACTATTTCAGTTCAGCCTGAGAACTGGAATTAATTAATCTATGAAGAGTTTTCGCAGCCATGACAAAATGTAAACGATTCCGTTCTGAACAAATTGTATGCTAAACGCAGAAGAATATTCATGTGATTTTTACCAAACCATATTACAAAGGATGCTTCTTTATTCCCGTACGTGTATCCTTACTAAGACGTTCACATCATAATCTAAAAATCACGAATCACGCTGCAAAGACTTCAAATATATATTAAACAATATATTAAACATGATTCTGTTGAGTACATGTTCTTTAATTTGTGTTTTTCAAATGCAATAAGAAAATAATAGATGCGCAATTTCTTCGTACTGATTGAAACACTGATGCTTGAATTCCATCATTTTACTAATGTCGGACTTGACTGAGGTGTTATTTATTCAGATTCAATCAAAATAACGTTTCTGCCCTCAAGTTGGGTCCACATAGACTAATCATCATTTTATCTGCATTCAGTTCAGATACATTGTCATAAAACTGCTAGGTTCCTTGTAGGATTTATTACAACATGTTGGCGCTGTACCAAGTATGCTATCGGTGCTGATATGCGATCCTATTTCCGTCATTTATTTGTATTTCAGATGCCATAACAATTTAATCGTAAAACAATTGGCAGTAGGTACTAGCATGAGATGCAAATGGCTGCTGATTCTCTTTTTGTGATTATTAAAAAACATAATAGAGTTTGGGATTTAGGCACAGTGTTGTATAGTTTCTATTCAAGTAAATTATACAAAGTCATGGATTTGGGAAGAAACTTGCAAGTTAAACCAGTTTCACAAACTGATATTTGCGATTTATTCTCTGTTTATACATGTCTATTCTATACATGTATCAATGTATCCCTAATACTCACAGCCACGACAGTTGCATGTACGTTATCATAGCACTTTATAATATTGCATCATTACAGTCATGTTGACATGCACCTCCACTTATTGGCAATATAGACGTAGATTTAATATTCTTTATGCAAATGTTTCGTCAAATTAGATATCAAATTTATTCGATTTACATGTATATTATGCAGAATACTTTCAAACCATATATTTGAATTTAATTTTATATTTACAGTGAAATATATTTGACGTCACGCTAGCAAATCCACATCTAACACGCGTCCTTAAATACTGACACGTAATTGTTGACCATACCATTAGAATTACGTTTGACATGGCCGAGAATAAATAGTTTTTGAAACAGAAAACATAGAAATTTGCCAACACTATTTGCTTTTAAAATTATGCAAACGTAAATAATTATGTATTACGACAGTATAAACAAATTTTCAAAATAGTTTTTTTTAGCGATCTACACAGACTACAATAATCAGTTGTCATTTCGCCAATTTGTCTCAAAAATATTATGTTGTCAATTATTGGCATACATTTTAGTTTCAAGCCATGAACGTTTTGTGTGGCAGTGAAATGTACTTTAATCTCCTATACCTCACTAAATTCCACATCTCAAACAACATGGATAGTATTTGTTACTAGCTTTATGATTTCTCTTTCATCCCTCTGCATCATGAATAATAAGTAAAACAGATGAGTGGAAACGAAGGCGTTTCTTATTTGGTATAATATTCTTATCACGTTTGTTACAGGTCTTAACTGTAGCACTTTGAAAACTCTTCCTATTCTCAAAAGCATTTTATAACCCTTCCGATTTTCAAAAGATTGTTCAAAAGTCTAAATTTAGCTTTCCAAACCAATGCAATAACCATGGTACATATAATCGACAGTTCAACCATACTACTATACGTTGCATAAGAACTTTTTAAGTTTACGACTGGAGATCATATTTCTATGCTATTCGAATAATCGCTCATCCTTCATGCACGTTACGTTTGTTTCATTGCTGAGAAATCAGCAGCAGAAATGTCTTTCAGACATGTATGACCTTCTATAATTAAATAGTTGTAAAATATGAAGAAAAAAAATCGGATGGGCGTATTAAACCAATAAATATGATTTATTTATTTCCATTTCTATTACATCTTTGAAAAACTATTATGTACATCTTTTAAAAACATCTTCATAGTGGTCTTTAATAAAATTCAATATTCCCTCTTGCCACACCCTGAATAACCTTATACAAAAGAGAGTCTAGCTTCGTAACGTCATAAGTGAGTTGGATCAAGTACAAGAAACAATAACTGAGTAACTTTTGACTGTCATACTATCAATAACTGTACTTTTGAAACATTGTATATAGGTTCTGATCATCTCAGAAGTCATCTAATTTTCCTAATTTTAGGATTAATTGTTTTCTTTTGCAAATGAGCAGAAACTGTGTACTTACACTGGTCTACACAAATATGTTTAGAAGTCGTCTGCTTTAGAGATAAATTGTGATATTTATTATGGAATTTGATGTGCTGAATTGAAACACGACCAGTATAACAACTGACTGGCTGCTGGGCCCAATATACGTAACTTTTTGCGTTATACGTCTCAGTATATTGTGTATAGAGTAAAGTTTTAATCAGAAATAGGAAACCTAGGTCTATTTCTGCTTTTCATGATAATATTTCACCTTCATTTTTCTATATCACTTTATAAAACAGAAAAGGGGTTATATAAAAAAAATATTATGAAACAAAAGGCAAAAACTATTATGTATATATAAGGACATATTTTAATCATTCAGTGCCTACTCGGCGCATATTGGCTTGTCTCTTATATTCATTAAATACAGCATCTCTTGCACTATCCAGCAATAGTCTGCCAGCATTATATGGGCTCAATTCGCCTTTTCATGCAATCTTTTCCTTCTTACCACGCAGAGCACGGTCGAATAAATAATCTCGAAGAAGCTCATGACTATGAAAACCAACTAAGACACCTTCGTTTATTTTAGATTGCCTTAACCTTGGAGATTTTCCACGGAAGTACTTGAAAGCTGCTTGTGTTTTTTCCATGCCCTTGACACAGTACTTCATCAGACCCAGCTTCATGTGCAAGGGTGGCAACAAAATCTTCTTTGATTCTACAAATTGTGGATGCTGAACGCTCAGACTCCAATAACTGTCGGAGTGGCCAATTGGGCATTCTCTAGCACGACAATCCCATTCACAGAGAAAACAGCAGTACCTTGTGTGTCCAGCCTTCGGATGAAGCAAAAGAGCACGAATCTTTAAATCGCTACAAAGATGCCACTGATGTTAATCATAGTTCATGCACATCAAAAGTCGTTTCATGTTTTCAAAGGTTTCCGTCATATGGACTGCATGACCAACAATATATGATGGCAAAACGTTGCCATCGTGCAGCAAAACAGCATTAAGACTCGTCTTTATGAATCGATGAACAGTCGCCACTCATCTGGATGATGAACGATGTTGAGGGCTGCCATAACACCATCGATGTTGTTGCAGGCTTCAATATGACTTTCCATGAAAAGGAATGTGACATGATCATTTTGATAGTCACGGAACATGGAAACCCGAACATCACCTGCCAGGAGATTCCGATCATGTAGCCTGGATCCCAACATCTCTGACTTACTCTTGCAGAGTTCCAAGTCCCTGACAAGTTCATTAGTTCACCTTGTGTTATGAAGTGTGGTTCAGTGGAAGAGGATGGGTGAAAATATGGGTCACGTGACATTGAATCTTCAGGACTAGAAGCTTCATAATGTTCCTCTTTCTCGTCTGAATCAAGTGATAATTATTATGATACCTCAGAAACCGGTAGTCTTTCTCCGTGGAACAATAGCTGATACAATATTTGGATAATACACAGTCCACGTTTTCTTCTTTGACAAACCTTTCACGACTGGAGGTACCATGAAGAAGTAACAATTGCTAATATGGTCTTCTGTTTCTCTTCAAATCATAGGCACTGCAACAAGCACAGATTCCCCTTTCGTGATCACGCCTTGCAAAGAATTGTTGCACAAGTGTTCAGCACATGTGTGTCGCCCACCACTTGTCCTGATTTACAATTTTTCATTCACAATGAAGGAGATAGGCTTTCTTAACCAAAGTAGTTATAATACTATTTTGTGATGCAAACGTTACTTCATCACAAACAGAGCGGAAGTTAGTTTCCTGCATTGTTCATACAAGTATAAGGCATCTCCGCTCACTTCAGCTAAACAGAAAGATGTGTCCCGTTGCAAAATAAAACACTGAAAAATAAAAGAACACGACACAGTATGATATAGAGCAATTGGTTCAGCAGAGTGATGTAAGCTTAGTTATCATTGCATCATCCACGACTTCGAGGAGTAACGTGATACAATTCATCGGATTTATGACCCAATGCCAGCTTCAGATTGCATCATTTATTGTTTTGCCTATAAAGCAAGTACTGTCCAAACCCATTTATAGTTTATCCATAGATACAGTCAAAGATGCATTTTACTCATTTCATGTTTAAATTGACATCCCTTCACATTAAAACTCACCTATCCTCTGCCATTCCCAACTTAATGATCGTATATATGGATCAAATATCATATCTTTAAAACCAGAGCCAATGAACAATTTTAAGAATCATTTGCGATTTTCGTTCTCAGTGACCAAGAATTAGTAACGTTTGACTACATTTATTTCTGAAGCTTTTTGGCTGTATGCCAGTGGTATGCAAGTAAATCCAATTGAATCGTAGTATAAATTATATTCTAAAAAGTGTTGTAGTGATATCCTGTTCTGTTGCAAACCCTGACCACAATAAATTCTCAAAGTTTGTTTCTAAAGACAGAAAGATATGCAAAATTTTAAAGAAATAGCTATGTTCATTACAAAATAGCAAACCAGTGAGACTGTCTTTAATTGGGATATACATATGTTCCGCTTAATGTACAATGTTCCAACACAAAGAATTTGAGATGGGGCGAATACCTTGAAGTGTCACTAAATGCGTCGTATATATACTATTTGTTTCGACTATGTCCTTATATTAAAAACGACAAGGTTAAACATTAGTATACAGGCTATATAATATTCATTCAGATCAGGTGTTTAAGATTAAATTAGTATACACCAAACTGCACATGGTTTGAGAATGCAATGAATATAAACGTTAATTTAATTTAAAAAAAAGATCAGAATATTAAATTTAAAGCCGCTTTAGTTGTTTGAAAAACACATTTCAATAATATAATTACTTTGAAGATCAAAGCATTAATATAATATAATGCCTGTTACGTCAGTGCTAATTAAAAGTGCGTTGTTTTATAGGTTATGATTCTTGTGATTCAGTTCTTAGTGTACCAAACCCTATTATTGTTTTACACGTTAATTGTCAGTCTCTTGCTCTGTTACGTTGGCGATCATTATATTATAAGCTTTTCTACCTCCTAGTCTGTTATTTCAGTGCTATTTACTTGATATTAGAGGCTTGTCAATCTCATAGTCTGTTTCCTCAGCGATCTTTATATTAGAGGTTTGGCAGCCTCATCGTATTTTACGTCCCAAAGAGTAACAATAAAAGTGATAACATATCAGCACAAAATGAAAATAGCACAATCAATGAACATTAGTCGAAAAATAGTGACCATTATGTTTATAAAGACAATATTATAAAACAGCATCAGCAAGCAATGGAATCAGATATTTGTAAATCCAAATTTGAGGTTGGTTACAGTGGTACAGGGAAATATATAGAAGATCTAATCCATGTTACCAATACATGTCTGCTGGTGAAATTATTTGATAAAATCATTCCAGACCTTAGTTCAGGAAATACAATAGGGATTCGTATCATAGCGGTGTTTGTCTTGATGGAATGTGTGATGCGCCGACATCAAATGCAGTAACTTATCCAGACGATGGATCATATGATACAGTTCGAGGCAGGACTACTACTATATTAATCTGCATTCCATTGTAGATTAAATAAAAATAAGTATGTGTCGGGCTGATTAAAGAAATTCTGCAGTATGTTTGATACTACTTCACGATACCAAAAGTGTAATTTCTTGTGAAGCTAATTTACTAGAGGTTAACAGAGGATTTCTGTAACAATGTTATGATTACTTGCTCTCGGCAGCGAAAACTATTGTAACACTAGACTCGATTTCCTGCAACAACTGAAGATTATAAAAGTACACAGTAAACGTTGTATCTCATTTTGTGTTTAAATACTGCTTTTAATTTAAATTTGTATCAAAAGAGGCTTAGGTAGCCCAAAACAGAAACAAAAACTCTGCATGCTAAAACTATGGTGGATGCATATGAATTGCGTTTAGAGTTTAGTACCATGGGTAATGCGATTGAGTAATCACCAAAATGTTTCAGTCGGCTTATGACGAGTTAAGACAGATGGAAATGGCCAGTTGCAAACAAAACATTCATCAAAATATTTGCAAGAAATATTTTACTCTTGAATTATATTAGTATTTGATCATTTGTCATCCTATGAGAATTTCGTTGTCACCTGTTTGAAACTTATTTCAATGTTTAAATCAAATATGACCAGTGGACATGTTGTTTTTTCACGTTCACTCAATTCTTAATGCGTTCGAGGTAGCTCACTTTATACAACTGCTAAGACCTTTTCATAATTGATGCTCATCAGTCTTTGACCAGATTTTGCAAAATGTGTATCTAATTCGCTCGGCGCGAGACATGTTTATGCACATTTTGACGGTGAATGATGGAATCAATACTCATTTATCTAATTGTTCTGCTCCTGGGATTTGGATCAGACACTAATGGCCATATAGAATTGGTACTGACCCTACACGTAGTGGGAGACTGTTTTTAGGAAATCAATTTAAGCTGTAACTATGTGGAACTGCACTTTTTCAATTTCAAGAAATATTTCAAATTCATGGGATAGATCAAGATTAACGTCAGTACCAAATGTTTTTTTTTTCCATTTCAGAGCAAACTATCGGGAAGTGAATACACGTGCTACGTTCATCAATAGTTAAATTATATATGTATATGTTAAACGTGTGACGTTCCATAATTATTTGCATTGGATTCAAAGTGTCAAACGCAAATCTTCCATGACATAGTCAAGTTTAAAGTAGGGGTATATGTGTATATAAACTACATTTCCAACTGCGTAGCTAGCTTTTAATACATCAATCTATATTGATATTTATAAGCAATACCCCGAAGGACTTTCCATAAAAACAAAATACCTTGATAGAATCAGTGCCATATAATCTGACTGAACTTTTTAAACTAAATATAAGAGCTAATTTTGTCACGAAGCTCTTAATTCAGTCAGTTTTACAAAATACATTTGAATCGAGGTATTCAAATTATGAACAAGTTTATTGCGGCATCCCTGTAGAATTCAAATCATTCCAGCCTAATAATATTTCCATCACCAGAAGTTAATACCTTATATTAAAAGTCTGGTAGGGAGTAATTTAGTTTACTTGAGAGTAATGCTGACACATAAGAAAGACAAATTCAGCGAGTAGTATAATGAAAAAGCTTTTATTTGTATCTTATTCTTGATAAAACACCACAAAGAGACCCAAATGGTATGAATCCTTTGCTTTTACTGACATGCTTTACGTGATGTTTGCAAAAAGAACTCGAAACGAACAGCCCGTAAGTCTTAATTGTTCTTATAAATGTGTCACAATAACCTATTACGTCAAGGTGTTTCATGATATGACACTGTATAGTTACCTTCCAATTAGTATCTACCGTAGAATATACCCAACATTACCTTTAATTACAAACACACACACACATACCGCATTAATAAAACAAAAGCTATTCAAACATAAGCATATAAGCCGTTCGTCACATACCTTATTCAGAATTCCAGTCACAGTGGAAATGTGATTATGGGGAGATTGTTTATATTGTTTGTTGTCTTTATGTCTTTGTTTGTTTGCTTTTTAAAGGAACTGGAACTTACATAATACAATGTTATATCAAACCAGAACAAAGAAAATACTCAGCGTAAATTGGACGGTCTTGACCATTTTGAAATTTACCCCTTCACCGTTTCCAGCCTCTTGATATTTTTCATTCCACTTTAATATTTCCTTAAAATTACTACATTATATATCTCTTCACGATGAACATACGCAGTAAATTGTTGCAATTATATCAATTTATTTAAGAAGTAAATCTGGCAGTACTTGTCATCCGGATGCTGGAAATATCGGCACTGAAGTTGCGGTATCGGATATTGTTTGTGCAAAGATCACTCGAGATCGAATATAATAATAATTTGTCGCTTCAGTTTATAAATATAGAGCAATAACATAACTGTCTTAAAAGTTAATGACATTAGAAGAGCTTAGTTTGAATTATAATATAGACGAACATAACATTGTCTCTAGTATAATCAGTTGCTGTCTTATCGAGATAGCATGAACATCTGTTTAACTGAACCTTATTTTTCATGCTGAAATGGATTACATTTCCTCTATGACATGAAATGGTGATGGTATTAAATTGATTTGGGTTTATGTTTATTTTGGAAGGTGCATATATTTAGGGAGTATTGTCTGCATTAAAATGTATGTGTAGCCTGAAAACAGGGACGATACTAATATGAACTTTGTACTAGGTGAGTTGCATATCATTAAAGTGTCACATACGGTTGACCTCTGCAACGATTTAACCATTTCAGAGCTGAAATAGCTTTGCTGATAATACTTCTTTAATGTTTTAATTATTTTGCAGCTTTTTGTATTCATTTAAAGAAAAATTCTTCCACGTGGCATATTTTCATCATAAGGATGTGCAACAATTTAAATCACGTTTCCTTGCAGAATCGAAGATCAGATATGGATTCTACGTATACATACTAGCTTGCGCAACTAAGTGGAAAGTTAGTTAAATATCTTATGGATTTTAAATGTTGTTCATACCATATATTCCTCTCATCAACACCTTCAATTGTTGATCGTATTTCAAAATTTGCAATTCCACTGAAATTTAACTAGAACTTCAGTTAATAGGACAGGTGATAAACTTTTTGGACTAGTTTGGATTGAAGTCAAATTAAGTTATGTTTCTTTTGAAACTTTTACTTTTGTATTGTAGGAAAATAAATCACTTGTTCAATTTCACAAATATTTATTCTTTTCGCTAATTTCTGTTACATATTTATACAAAGAGTGGCATATCATTGATACAGCGTACATACTTACATATATTTTATTTATATCATATGCAAATACACATATTTGAACTTTGAATGAAGTCTCGATATGCTCCGGGTAACTGTGTATGGACCAAATGAATAAAGTCCTTACCTCCCTGCGAATGTGTCCGCTACAAAATGTAGTTCTACGATTTTTCTTGTTGTTCATAGTCACAAATGCAAATTGATAAGTTGATTGTTTTCGTTTGTATTCAAATTTATTAAATCAATATAAGACACACTCATGATATAAACATGAAATATGGATTTTAGTAGGGCACTACAAACACGGTTAGCGTTTTGTACAATGAATATGTACTGTCAGGCATTCACGTACTGGCGTATGTAAATTAGCTTGGAATATAAACTAATCGAAATGACGAACCCACAAGAGATAATTAAATATTTTAATATATTGAAAGTTCATAAAAGTCATTATTCTGCTTTATTAACATTTTTAAAGACTATAACAAAAATATCTCTCTCTCTTCTCCTTTGGACGGTTTGACTAAACTTTACCATCATTCATAGGTCCAGAGACATAGTCGTATGACACAAGCGAAAAACCCCAACGCTCCAATTTGTATGGATTTTCGCCCATAGCTAGCTACGATAATCCAGAGAGAGAGAGAGAGAGAGAGAGAGAGAGAGAGAGAGAGGTAAGGTTGGAATACAATCGTATTTAATACATTTGAACATCTTGATGACTGCAAAGCTCTTTTACAGTACTATAACTATTTACAAAAATAATCTTTTTAGCTACATTCATCTGTTTAATTTGAAATATTTAATTATGATCTTCTCATAACTTGTTTTAGGTAAACTCCTGAAAATGAATATATTTACCTTGAAAAGAGGCAAGTGTTATACAACGCCCATAATTGTTTTCTCACATTACATACATACGTATGCGAAACCATGCATTAACCTCCGATTGTAATCCTTAAAGTTACATTGAGTCGTGCATGGTTAGAAATTGTCATGTGGAGTCGAAGACTTCAACCTTGATCATTACCCGACAAAACCGCTTTTATTATACTACTCTGTCCACTGTCCGCAAGGACCACTCAGTCCATGACCACAAAGTCTAAAACGACATGGTCCATGGGTACCTCAAGAGCTAAATGAGACGTTGGTCTATGTGTATATTTTAATATGCCACTTATCCTCTTACCCGTGATAACACTGACAAATTAAAAGTCGCAAATCCATGTAAACATGATGACCCACTTATAATCTTTGACCCTAATGACAAAATGGCCATCAGTGATGAAACCGAAAATGACTTTTAAAACATTTTTGATACGTTTGGAAAATACAGTAATGGAGGGGCAGTGTGGACATTTATCAGACGAATGGAAGTTAAACTTAATGTTCCTCCAAACCGAAAGTTCCTTGGTTAGAATTACATTAAGAAGCCAGTGTGTTTTCCACGGCGAGCAGTGGTAATTGTTACAATTGGTGACACTTGATATTTTGAATGGGCGCTTATAATGAAAATAATATAAAACATACTTAGGGGAACTTAGGTTAGGTATCATAGAATTTCCTATACAAGTTACTCTCGTCAGTAGGTTTGAAATATTAATTCGGGCGTTGCATATATGTATTTGATTTGGAAGACCTCAAGCCTATTCGCCTATCCGCACATACATGCGTGCAGCAAAATATTGATTTGTTGTTGTTCTACGTCCGAAAGACGCGATACAATTATTTGAATGAAATATTATTTATGAATGGCATACTGGCACAGTAGGTACAAGGGAAGGAAATTTCGATACTAGCGTTGCACGCATGTAGGTTGTACCTAGAAGCTGCTTTACCTGATAAATTCATTCTGAAATTTAGAGCAGTGCGAAACAAGGATAGTATCATCTACGCGAACATTGCATATCTTTATTATAGTACACAGTCGAGAGGTGATACTATTGTTGTTGTTGTTGTTGTTTTAGGGTTTAACATCAATTTGCAGCACTGACTGAACAATGTGGTATGGGGCCACACAAATTGTCGAGGTTTTTCTTAAATGACACGAGATAAAGGTGAAATGGATCTGACAACAGCAATTGTGATTATAACTAATAATGACACACGCGAGTTTTTAGCAACCGCAAGATTCTTGACCTGTTCTGACTATTTTATATCCAAGGACGCCAAAATAGGTGATCTCGGTCACAATATTGGCATCCACAGTGGAGCCACATGCAATTCACTCTATCTACAGTCGCGAATTTACCCAGATGAAACAAAGTTCCAGTGGGGATCAATAACGGCTTGGGTCGGATGGTTCGTGGGTATTTCCGTCAGCGTATTCATACCCACGCGATTTGTTCAGCATTCAGATATAAAATATTGGTGATTTTCATGATCTGCGTGTGAGAACAGATCAATTTCTGCTAGCTGATTTCTTTTAGACCGTTCGTTACTAGTCATTCGCCTGTAAAGATTGATCAGGGTCACTACTTTTTGTCTCTGAAAACGGACTAGGACGTATTGTTGTATACGACTAAGGTATAGATGGAATTATTTGTTGAAAAAGAAAATGGGTGAGATTTGAAAAGCAAGCCACCTATCCTTGCGCGACAAAACCCCGTATGTTGATTGATATGATCCAAGGTAAAACAAAACCACATTTCTTTACTCGATGATAATGTAAGCATAAGCAATTATGAAACACATGCTTGTTGTGTGTTTTGGTGGGTTAATTCCACTTTTGTAGACACTTAATAGTGTTATATATATTCAATTTAATTGTTTGTGTGTTATTTTTTAAATGTATTTCATTACATGCTATTGTAAGGTTACATTAAATGTTAAACTTGACCATGTCCAAAATCGAGTTTATTTCTGCTTGACCTTATTGAGTTCTTTTTTAATAAACTTAAATTTATGTCAACAATTAATACATAGCTAACTTAGTATCTGTTTGTATGAGCTTAATATCAAAATTATTATTCAGGTAAACAAAGGATTAAATATGCTGATTTGGGACATGGTTTTGAAGATTCCTAAGTGAAGATTGCATGGTATTGTGTTGTAGGTAAATAATTCTCATTCGATCGCTCTAGAAGGTTATTTTACATTAGGTAATGGTTCTTCTTAGACAAATGCGAATTGAGTTCAAGTAGAGAACTATGTAATCTTGTTATTGTGAGGACTTTACCAGTGATGATTTAACATCTAGCACCTTCAAGTTGTATTATGCTGTGACCAGTTTGGGCTGAATTTATTTTCTTCAAATTATTGACTTCAAGTGATTATTTTCTCTGGAAATAGAAACGTGCTCTGATAAAATTATTGGGTAACGACATTCCATTCGCTAGAATAGATCCTGAATTTAAACCTGGACTAATATTTCAGTGATTCAACAAGAGACTGTTGATACATCAGCACTGCGTATGCTTTATCATACGCGTCATTGCTTTCAAATTTGGATCTCATTGGGAATTTTACTGAATTTTATCGAGGACTTTGAATTGCTAGGATTTGTGTCTGATCTAGTTCTTGGATTATTTTGTTATTTAATTCGTAACACCGTAAGTTCTTTTTCTGTCTCATTTTCACTATATATTTTAGGGAAATAAAATCATTTGTCAAATTTTACAAAGCTTGTTTCCTTTCACTCTTTTATGATACTTATTTTAAGAGGATATACTAGCAACACAAACACGAGTACTACAATGAAGTCTGCATAGAGAATGGAAAGATTGTCTAAACCTAACGCTTAAACCTGCGTTGCGAACTCAACTATATAGCTTTAGTTTCTGCTAGCGGGTTTCTTTAAGACGGTTCGTTATAAGTTGTTCGCGTGTAAAAGATTGATCCTGTGCATACAAAACCTCCAACTGCATATGAGTCTGTTGGTGAGTATACGCATAGTCCACCGAGTGTTACAGTTTCGCGTGAGCAGGATCATGGACAGTTACATTCAAAATAATATCAAACCGATTACACTGGACAACAAATTTTTACAAAAGTCATGTTACTGAAATAAAATTAGTCAATTCTTATCAATTTTTATGTGCTGAACACGAATATGACAGTCAAATTGCAAAATTGGCTCTAGTTTTTTTGTAATCTGCAAGAAATTAATGTTTACATAACGAAATGCATTCCAATAGTAAAAGGTCAACTGTAATAGCCTACCTATAAAAAATCAAGTCATTGGCTACATCTTAGATTTCTTCGCCTGTCTCTTGTACAGCTGTTCGGGAGCATCTCTGAGGAGTGTCCAGCAGTAGTCAGCCAGCATTGTAGTGGACCATTTTCCCTGGTATCTTTGTTCCATTGTTGCGATATCTTGATGAAAATGTTCGCCGTGTTCATCACTAACAATACCACAGTTGCTAGGAAAGAAATCCAAATGGGAATGAAGGAAGTGAATCTTTAGAGACATATTGCAACCAAGTTTCTTATACTTCATCAACATGTCTTCTACTAGTTCCTTATAGTTTTCTGCCCTAACATTTCCGAGGAAGTTTGTAGAAACTAGGCGAAAAGCATTCCATGCTTGTTTCGCGTCACCTTCCAGCAAGTCGTTGAACCGGTCATCTTTGAAAAGCTCTCGAATCTGAGGACCCACAAAAACTCCCTCTTTAATCTTTGCTTCGCTGAGTCGAGGGAATTTTTCATGCAGGTATCGGAATGCTGGCAAAGTCCAGTCAATGGCTTTCACGAAGTTCTTCATCAAACCTAGTTTGATGTGAAGGGGTGGTAGCAAGATTTTCTGAGCCTCAACCAGAGCTGGGTGTTGGATATTCTTCTCTCCAATGGCTACATTCTGCCTGTGAGTCCATTCCTTCCTCATGTAGTGCATTTCCCTTGCTCGGCTATCCCACTCGCATAAGAAACATGTATTTTGTATATCCTTGCTGCAGTCCCATTAAAAGGGCAACTACCTTCAAATCACCACAGAGGTGCCAGCTGTACTTGTTATACTCAATGGAATTCAGTAGCTGCCTTAAGTTATCGTATGTCTCTTTCATGTGGACAGCATACGCTACTGGAATAGATGGAAGAATGTTTCCATTGTGCAAAAGCACAGCCTTGAGACTCAGTTTCGAAGGGTCCACAAATAGTCTCCATTCTTGTGGGTCATGAGTGATTTTTAAAGCATTCATGAGGCCCTCAATATCGGAACAGAATATCAGATTACTTTCCTTTCTGAAGAAAGGCTCCAATTGCTGGTGGCGCTTTCGATATGCAGTAATTGTGACATCTTCTTCTAGAAGATTCCATTGTTGGAGTCTTGATCCTAGCAATTCTGCCTTGTTCTTTGATAAGTCCAAATCACGAATCAGGTCATTTAGTTCTTCCTGTGTTATTCTGTGTGGGGTTGATGATGCACCACAGTGAAAATCTGGATCACTGCATGCTGATGGACCAGGAGAAGAACAGGTCGACTCACCTTTGTCTTCGTCAGATGAATCAAGAGAATATTCTGCTGGAGGTTCTGGAATAGGAAGTCCCTCACCATGTGGAACTGGTCTCAATGCAGACGGAATGTTTGGGTAGACTATTCTCGACTTCTTTCGCTTCGTTATTCCGCCGGAAAGAGGAGGAACCAAGCAGAAGTAACAGTCATTTAGGTGGTTGCTTGGCTCTCTCCACACCATTGGGACTGCAAACGGCATTGATGACCTTTTGCAATTCAACCACTGTGAAAGCTGTGTTGTACATGTAGCACAGCATATATGCGGAGCCCAAGGCTTGTCTTGGTCACCAACCTTGCATCCGAAGTAAAGATGATATGCCTTCTTCACTTGAGAATTGATACTTTTCTTCTGGTTGGCAAATGTCACTTCCCCACAAATATAGCAAAAATTGTCCGCGGTATTAACACACTTTCGAGGCATTACTGTTCTTTATTGTACGTAAATGGATAAAATAATAAGTTTTATGTAACAGTAGCTTGAACTGTCTCGCACAACGTCTAAAATATTTTAAATGCTGAACCTATCTGATTGGGCTTTATATAGTACACTGCTTACGTCAGCTTCAGCAGCCGCCTGGCATTAGTATAATAGGCCTACACATGTATAGTACACTGCTGACGTCAACTTACTTCAGCAGCCGCATGGCATTAGTATTGCATTGCATCAGAAAATGATGCAATCAACTGTGGATGATGTGAGCATGATGGTATTATGCAATGTTACATCATTATTCCGGATGTTGCTGCAGTCCTACTGGAGAAATTTACACAGTGAAACATAGAAAATGAGGTATATGAATATCTTCAAAACGAGAGCCAATACAAATTTTTCACGGTTATATTCGTGTTCGGCACACCAAAATACTACAGATTAGGGCCTTTTCAAGTCAGTAATGATTTCACTGTTGACCAGTGTTACCACAGCAAGCAACGAATCTGAGTGACCGTGTCAAAGTAGTGTAACATCCTGTGTTCTTTAAAGCTATAGGGAATTTTAGTAACCGTTTTATCCTTGACCATTTCCTTGAGAGTTTACAAGAGAAGCTTCGCAGATTTATTGTTCACCCGTGTTCGTGTCCCAGAAGAATTTCGATGGTGGATGCACTGCCGTAAATAGTGGAAATGTCCAAATTGAAGCTGACACATTCTGTTTACGTTGGTGCGTCTCTGTTTGCCTTATGCAAACTGACCATTAATCACGTGATTGCACCATCGGCGAACGACCAATCCATGTTATTTTGTACTTATAGATTTATCGAAAGCGGTTCAGTCGTCTCGAATATTCAGATGATCCGACACTGACTTTCTTTTGTTATGTATATCTAATCTGCGTTTTGTCTCGGTTAGTTTATTTCTTTCTTTATCTGCTATTGATAACGTAAAACTGTATTTTGGACTTGGCCTTCTTCAAACTCATATTCATTTTATACCTGACCTTAATAACTGAATTTGGTTTAGTAGACAACGTGTTTATGTTAATCTGCGTCTTGAACTTTGGAACTTTCCTATGAATTGAAGGGTCAACATGTTCTTAACTATATTTTAGACTTAAAGTTTAGTAACTAACTTCTAATTATAACTACGATTTCATTTTGTAAACATATGGAAAGTTTCAGAATGAAAGATTTTTATCAGGGAATATTTTTATTTTTTAAATGTCAATTTTAGACCTGAGGTCACGTAAAGAATTATATGATCTTGTTAATGAAAATAATAATGTATTTGGGCAATAAGATATTGAGGCAGAAACAGATGTGTTATTTTTGTGCCCAGTCGTTAATTTAGGCTGGGCTTTAATTTATTTAAAGTATTATTCAACGGAAATATAATGTAATCTTCATAAATAACATTCTTAGAATATGTACTTCAATTTATACTGACTTTTCAAATAAGAAACTATTCTTGGTTTGTGATATTGTGACATAACAAAAGACATTTGGCACATCATCACTACACGGGCTGCAACAGGCACATCTAGTTTGGGATTTAATTTGAATTTCCACTAAAGTTTGTTCAGAAATTGTATCATTCGGACTTTTGTCTGTAAATCTATGATTATTTGAAACCTATTTCCAAAACCGTGACTTTTTTCACATTTGCGCTCTGTGTTCTATGGAAATAAAGTTTTTGTTGTATTTTTCAAAGCTTGTTGCTTCCTCTGTCGCTTTTCTGTTGCTACATTTGAGACTTTATATTCTTAATATTTTTCACTTTCAACGAGGCTACTACCACTGGAAATAATATTGTTATTTACGACAATATGATGCTTGAACAACAAGACAACCACAAAACTATTCTCCGATACATTAAAACAAACGCCATGTATATAAATACAACGCTACGCTGACTTGCCGAAGTGATACGAGACTAATGCAATACGTTACTATTTCGTGGTCTCGAAAACATTCACTGAATAATGTGTTTTGTGCGTTACTCTTGGATTGTGTCTCCAAAAATGTTTGCAGAGGTTCCACATGTTCCACATAGTTCCTTCACGGGTTGCCTTGACTGATGGGCTGCGAAAGTATCGCTCTGGTGTAAACAAATGTGACTGATTTATATCTGGACAACCGCCTGCAATATCATAGATGTGACAAAACATCTTCCCAAATACAGAGAACGCGTCAAACAAATGCTCTGGCTGTGACAAGAAAGTGAATACCATACAGCAGACTTTTAATACTTGCTTGTACCGCTCATGAACCTCACGCGCGAAGCCGAAGACAAAGTATGAAACTTGCATAAAAAGAGACCCCTACCCTCGAAAAATGACAACAGATCATTGTGGAAATGGTGAGAACAGACAAAAACCTGGTCCGAATGTTAGGACAGTCCGATTCATTGAAATGTTGCAGACTCCTCACCCTACCCTACGGGTCCTGTATTCCAAGAAAAAGCGGTCACGTCAACGATGCCACCCCCCTCCCATCCCGTCGTAAATGAAAGAAACCACAACCGAAAATATTTCATAAGTTTGGATGCAAAGTAATTTGATAAAGATGTCGCACGATTGTCCGCCTCTTTCCTCAGCGACAGAACATATTTATTGTATGGAATCATATATGAAACGGGCTGATAGGGTAGCATCCGATCACTGGGACAAGTGGAATGTTAGAGAGGGATGTTTAAAAGGCATTCGGGAACAGGCAAAGAATGGACCTAAGTTTTTGATAATCTAAAATAAAGAATGTCGAGTTAGGAAATTCTTTCTTCAGGAACAATAATTCTCTTCGGATCAACAACCATGTGAAATTGTTGCTGGTGACGTTTGTCAATCGTTGATAATGCGACTGTAGTCCATGAACTATTGCGGTCAGTTCGTGTGGGCAAAACAGCATCACTGGTTATTATAGGGAATGAATCGGTTTTTTAGTGGTTGCTTACCAAATCCATCATGGACAGAGGAACGGTTTGAGCTTTAATGAACGAACTCATTGAATATGTCAGGGATGTATAACACTGATGTATTCTTTTTTTGTTATGTGAAATCAGTGTAGCGATGAGACGTGTCGTTACAAATAAAAACCGTAAGTGTAACCTCCATGATTACAATGTCATCAACGAAACAACACAATTTTAGTTGCTTTTCCAAACACTACTCTCTGCCGAGCAATTCTGCATACTTGAGTTTGTAAATAGCGTCATTGTACATTTGACACGTATGGCCGGATATTCGCCGTCAATAACTCATTAAGGATTTCACAAGATGGTGGTCAAGAAGGTTTCTAGATTGTTATTGGGCTTTTCTGTGACGCCTACATGAATGAATTAGTCAATAAATATGTCCGATTGAGGATCACAAGGACGACCAAGCAAGATTCCAAAATAAGCATACACGTAAATAACCCTACACTCTAGCATCTCAATCCAATAGTCAGCGTACGCGGTTGATATTGTGCAGTCATCGTTGAGAACAGTTCATGGTTTTCTTAAAAAAGTATTAATAATCTTGCCGAGGACATATTGATTCTGCGTGCAGGACCTGACTGTACCAGTGACCATATCGCTCCAGCTATTTTCAGAATTACTACCGTGAATCAGTTTATTCTGGTCGGTGATGCCATCAGTTTCATTCTTGAAGCCTCAACATCTACTTTAGGTAGTAGTACATTATTTACTGCATCATTTAATCGTGTATACAACAATACCCGGATGGCGAACCTTTGTTTGATCGTTATCAAATACGATGACAGTCTTACTTGGACATGTATGACTCGTACGTGTTATCAAATGGAGATAACCTGCTCACGTGACATATTACGGAACCGCTCTCGATGATGTTTTGCAGGGATTGTCGAAGACGATCTCCTCCATTTCTTCAACGTTTGCTAAAAGTACTGCAATGTTAGTCTTTGATATTATCTAACACATAGCTACAGATCTTTTAAAAAAATCTACGATTGCACATGGTTCAATCGATTCTCGTTCGGCCACAACGACTAGTGACTCGAGCACCACCAAAGGCAATTATATTACCATGATCTACAACAATCCAGGCACATAGTATTTAAACTATCAAACAAGCAGCTCAAAAACATACAGCCGATTCAACGATTGCAATTATGTTGATAGGGTGCGAATTACATATGTCTCGTAAACGATATCGAACGAAACTATAAATGTATAAGCACTGAATTTAATGATATATCCGATCAAGCGTTTGTTCTGGACAAGAGTGTGATACAAGATGGAAGTGCTCAAGATTAACAATATAATCATATGATACCAGACCTAAAAGTGCAAATAGAACATCATGTTTGTGAACACATCTCGATAATTTATTCCGTGCGAATCATTCGTGGAGGCCCAAGTAGGGCTTGTAAGCAGGGACTAGAACAACAGCGCACATTATCTCACTTATGAAACAGAAATGCCAGCCAGTTTGTGGACTCGACAGATATAGTGGCGATAATGGAAGATCCGTTGGCACGTTTATGCTGCTAGTCAATGACATAACATCCACACTGATCTTGTCTCGTAGCTATTTACTCTACGCATGCATGGTGGCATCGTGGATCCACAACTAGCTGATTTGTTTGTCAAACCTGGTGCTGACAGCAGTCGCTTTTCTTAGCTGGAAACCTTTGCATCGCAAGGAGACTTAAACTATTTAGGCAGTTGGAGGAGTTTTACCACTCTGACAATATACTGGGATTCTGCACGCCAAGATGCTTTCGGGACCAAACCAACAGTCACATTAACTCTTAAAAGTCGGACAAGTAATGATCAAATTAGGCATAAAGCTAATATCCATGCCGAATGTAAACTTGAGTTTCCTAAATTAATGTTTCGGATGTATTCAATGAGACCCTCAATACCAAAAGTAGAAGGTTTGACAACATTTGTCGGATATGGCAGAAAATCCATGGGTATAAGGCTTTGACCTAGATAAGTGTAACAACAATTGCAAAATCGCTAATATTATACTACTACTTAGAAGACACGCATCGTTACCATCGAACGTAACTATTAACTTGGCGATTCATCTAAAACAAAAAACCCCAACAGAAAACAATACAATATCGAGTCACCAAACTCAGATCAAAACAAATGATGATCGTATAACTGTATAAGAACTATAGTAAAGAAATATAAAGAAAGGGAGAGTAATTTAATATAAAAATTTAATTCATTACGAGTTTGCATAAGCGATATTATTCTAAACCATTAATCACAATCAGTAGAAATATTAATACTTTTCAGTGTTTATTACTTTATGTTTCATTGTTACTTTTTAATGCCTAATTTACATCGTATGTTCCTCAAATATATTTTAAAAAATTTATTGTTGGCAAAGGTTTCCGCAAAATTACTTGGATTGTCTCTTGTCTGTTTCAAGTAAGCATTTTATAGCTTAACGACAACTTTAATTTAATGGTATGCCGCATACATTAAATGACGAGTAATGCTAGAGTTCTTTTAATCCAATGCGATAATTCTTACTGGAGACATATTCATATACGAACGTTGATATGTTAATATTAATGTAGTGCAGTCATTTCAATTAAATAAATGAATGAATCACAGGTCAATTCATGTGCGTGCATGTGCATTGTATATCAATGTATACAAAATGAACACATGATTTGTGTAGCCCGGATGCTGCGTTGATGGTGACTTTGCTTCAAAGGATACGTCATGTCTACCGAATGTGAGAGGCCAATGGTTCTGGACCAACGGGTATGTGGGACAAAGAGGATCTCGAGGAATCATGCGGCAGGCTTAGAGGATGGGACCATGCGAGACCGTTCATTTACCATTGAACGAGAGCAGTACAATTGAAAACGTCTGTTCATCGTCGAATTAAATACACTATTAAAAAACATCATACGTTCCATTTTTGAATCATGAAATTAAACGTCATTAGACGTGATTATCGAATACAGTATAAGTATACTAGTGATAATCAATCTTACACCCATCATGCATGTTGATTAACTATAAATTAGTCACGCATCACCATATTAATCTATGGACCATTATATATACAGCCAGTGGCGTCGCTAGGGGGGTGCGGGGGGTGCGGACCGCACCGGGTGACACCATCTCAGAGGGGTGACACCAAAATGAAAAATTGCAAAATTTACAGAGCACACACTGCTCAGTCTAGTCGGATTTCATAAGCGGATAACCGATCATAGTTAAATACATGACTAGCAGGCACAGGGTGCCACCATGCAGTCTGCAGAACGTCTGGTGCTTATTTGAATGAGATTCAGAGCTGGTCGGAGCAAAATTTGGAGTTATTTGCGAACGCGTTAATTAATGAGGTAGAATAGATTTGGAGTCCCATGCAAGAGAGAGCGTGTTCAGCCATGCAGGCGCCCCTGCCTTCTCCTTCTCCTGGTGGAAGTCTGGAGGGGTGACACCATGAGTTTACCGCACTGGATGACACCAACCCTAGCGACCCCGCTGTATACAGCCATCATAGTTATCGATATACCATATATCAATAATACTTGCTTATTAATTTCGTGCATTTGTCATATGTTGTTGATAAATCGCCATGTCAGCCAAACTTATTCACATTTTCCTATTTTAGTATTTAAAAAAATTGATAGTTCCATGCGTTGATCGTATCCGGTGATATTCATGATCATTTGTGTTTATTTTATGAAACTAAATCCTTTGGGGTTGTTGCCATTTCATTTGGGCGTATCACCTTCCGCCTTGTGAGATAACGTTTTAATTGTGAGCACAATTAAATAGCTTTAACAGAATAGAAAACTTCACCTGACACAATAGCAAATGGAACCACTTCAAACAATTACGTTCTTAAACTTATTTTATAATTATTCAAGAAATCTTCCAACCTGTTAACATTAATCAATCTTGGACTTGGCATATTGTTTGCCTCTGAATTGTACAACAGCGGTTACAACTACCGATTATTTAAATGTCCAATAGCGGTAACAAATACAGACTAATTGAATATTCCAATAGCGGCAATAGATGCCAACTAATTGAATACTCCAATAGCGGCAACAAATATCAACTAAATGAATGTTCCAATAGCAGTAACAAATACCGAGCAATTGAACTTTACAATAGGTACCATATGCCGCCCAAATGAATGTTCCAATGGCGTAACAAGTACAAACTAATTTATTTTCCAATAGCGGGAACGAATACCAAACAGTTCGATTTTCCCATAGCCGACTTATTGATTTTTCAAAACTTGGAATCACATGTTTCCATATCTCAAGATGAAGATGAAATGAGCGAAACGTATAACAAAACCGGGTCCATACATTTTGTACTGTACATAACCATTAGTGTCAATGGAGATAAGGTTACATGAATTTTCGTTTGCATTGAAATCGAGGAATAAAATATAGAAATTCAACAAATATCGAGAACTTGATATGATTAAGTTATACTGTTTGATTCATTAGCAAAAGCACATAATACGTTCATTGTTTTCCAGTGGTTTATTATTTGGAATAATTTTTATTTGAATCAGTAAAGCAACAAGGAAGAAAATTAAGGAACCGTACTAATTAAAGGAAATACCTTTTGTGCTTCAAACGTTATGTCATGTTTTATTTTGTTATATAAATAATATCAGGTAATTTCCAAAAACGTTCTGAGGGCATATCCTATCTCTTGTGACTTTTAAGTCTTATGGCTACCTACCACTCATTTTTAATTTTAATCGTACAATTACCACTTTTACAGATATTGTTTTCCACCTTACTTTTCATTTCCTTTATAATATATTTTCGCTGACGGTTTAAATATTCACCTGTCTTTTACCCTATATAGGTTTGATTGTAGACAGACAACGGACACTTTAACAGAATCGGACTTGTTTATAATATGCCTTCATCACATTAAAGTACATCCAACTACATTTAAATTTAGGCACGTACAGGAAAAGAAAAAAACTTAATAAAGTAATACATGTAAATCATCTACGACAGTTGAATTAAATAAGTTCATTTGTTAAAGTATTTAATTACAACTTCATGTGGAAATTAAATTTGCCTTAATTGGAAGTAAATTTCGATAGGAACGTAGCATGCATAATGCATGCTTACTTGAGCTCTTTTTAAATATAGGATAATATGATAGTTACTTGAAAGGGACTAACTCGAAATAGCGTAACTGCTGATTTGATGATAAATATGCATTATTGTCGACGAGCCATGCATACATTATTTAATTATAGCTTTTGACTAATTTAAAATCTATATCCATTAATTGACTGGTCGAATCTAATTTGACCGAAAGTTTCAACGTACAAAATTGTATAATTCTCATGGCGGTTTCTGCAAGACGATTAAGATATATTCCAAAATCAATTGCTTCAAAGTTTATTGTCTGCATGACAAAGCAAATATGAGAGAGAACTTTAGGTTAATTTTGCAAGTAAAAAATAAATTTTTAAAACAGCAACGCATTTGTTTCAAGATTAGATTCTTAACATTAATAATTGTAAGTAATGAAATTCAATAAAATATATACCCAGGGGGAAAGTGTGAACCATGTAAAGATGCTATAATACAAAGGCTAATGGTGCTAATACACCTTCGTGTTTTGTACAGGTAGAATAGTTGGATGGTTGGTTTTCAATGGCACCATCAGCATCTTACTGTCTTTTGAAGGAGCTAAATGCCTTTCCCAACGATTACCCTGAAAAGCGGTTGTGACCATGTACTGAACCTGCGACCCCTGGATGAAGAGTCTGTGGTCCTACCAGCCAAGCGGAAAATGACAAGGGACAGTCATCTGCAAAACAAATTTTAGTGAACCATGCTAGTTGAGTTTTCGATCAACGGAACTAACACAATTCAAATTAATGTATTGTGTATCCAGTTAAAGTCAAGTTTGTCTTGCAGATAAAATATTTGTTTTGTTTTTGTATTAATTAAAAAGCAAATTATACCTGGTTTTCTCCTGCACTACATTTGATTCAAATATATTTGGAAGCAATTAGCCTGTTGGTGCCACAGTCACTCTAACTGGCAACGAAAGGTGCAAAACTAGCTTCCACCTGTCCTAATCGTTTTCGATCCGAAATAAGTCTTTTTCAAAACACAAACAAGACAAAGAGAAAACAAACGTTTACATGACAATTTCTACAGGAATGAGAGCTTGAAAGGTTTGATGTTTGAACTCGTTGGGTGCAACTTGATGTTGATGCTGAAGAATATTTTTATATCGACCTAGAAATCGATGGACCGCGTAGCGCACTCTTGATTATGTACATTTCCGTAACCGTAAATTATAATCTGAAAATTTCATTATTGTTATAGTAATTATTGTTTAATATCCAAATTAAAAGAATTATGTAAATGAAAGAGTAGCAGCTGAAAAGAGTTGAAGATTTTTTGTGCCTGGCTGTCTTTTTCTAGTCTTCTTGGTTTGAATCGCTCGGCTCAGTGTTATAGGGCGGCTAATACACTTACATTCATTGCCTTTCCTGGTTTCGCAACTCCAGCCAGGTTGTGAGATATCGCAATAAGCGTTATTATTACTAATTTTTAACACATATGTTAGCATCTATTGAGAAATCCTAGGCAATATTATACTCAAGTCAGGTGGGCCAGACTGAACTAAATATATTTTGTACACATTAAACCAATAATTATACAAAATAGATAAAATCATGTACCAGGATTTACAAAAATATAGATATATATCACGCCTCCCCTCATAATGAAAAGAAAGATGCATGCAATAAAGTTTTGTCACCATATTAATCAAATACGCACATGAAAAAATATCATAGGATGAGTTATAATGAATGTACAAAATGTATAAAAAAAGCCAATATAGAGCTCGTAAACACGTGAAAGTACACCTGCGAGTAAAAAGTTTTTTCCTGAGATTGTGCCGAATATTGATATTGCATTCTTGCAACATCAAACGCAAACTCAACAAATTCTGTTTTTTTTTCTCTTCGTTGATGAAATAAGGGGATTTTGATACCGAATACAATAATCGGAGAAGGAGCAGCATTATATACACTTCAACGTGTTGTAAATCCAAGATTAGAGTAAAAAATCCTTCACCTAAAAATTCGACACATGCTCTACAAAAGTCTTTTGTACTTAGATTAACTTTCAAATATGCCTTACCTAAGCAAACGAAGACTTTCTTGACAGTTTCCTGGTGATCATTCCAGGAATCGCTGTAAATAATAATGTCATGAATATATGCATCAAAGATATTTATGTAAGATATTACCATGCTCATTAAGCTCTGAAATGTAGAGGGAGAATTATTCTTACCTAATTGAATTATTTTGTGTTGATAAAGTCCGTCTGAAATCGCAGAAACCGAAATTTATTTTGTTCGATCCGTGGTTGGTCAAACTTGGTGAAATATTTTGCATTTCCGATGATATTAATTCAGTCACAAATTCTCAGTATTAGAAATGAGTCTGTTTTGGTGATGCTGCAGGCTTTTCTGTAGTTTGTACACATTCGGAATGAACTATCCGGATTCGGAACAAGTCTTCACAGCGAACTCCATTTAATTTTGCTTGGTTCAATATAACCATTCTTCAACCAATATTCAACTTCGTTCAAACATTCCTGCTTAAGAAGCTTCATCATGTCAGGGTGAGTTTTTTTGTCTACAGAATAAGAACCTAAAATATCAATATCATTGTAGAATTTGTTTGTTCGAGTTGGAACCTCTGGGAACAAACGCTCATATTCAAATATTATCTGCTTTATCTTGTTTACTTTCCTGTGACTGTATATGTGAACGTGTATAGTCCAGGTTTATTAATATTTCACAGTTTGAAGACTGGATGAACCAAAGTCATAACATTCCGGCTGTACATCGTCATTTAATTCGTATTTGTGTGGAACAGGACCAATTAAATTTATTGAATGATTTACAGAGCCGTTTACATAAACATATTTATTTTAATGTATTGATATAGAAGAGTTGTTTCCCTTTCCTCCTCCCAAGAGGTTCGATGATAAAATTTAAATCAGTTGCTTTCTTTTTAACTTTATATGGACCACACTACCGGTGACACAATAGGACTATGAGGTATGGGCAAGAGAGCTGGAACTGTATCACCAAGTTGACAAATTCTTTTCTTTGTAGCTCTGACCTGAATCAGTGTCAGTTTTGAGTGAGTAGAGAGAATGACTGTTTGTAACCTTTTCACAAGCTTTCGATAGTGTGTATTTAATATCAGAAACATAATCAAGTCAATTGATGTCTGATTTGTCTGTTAAAAGAAATTCTTCTTTCAACAGCTGGAATGGTCCACGGACAGTGTGTCAAGAAACAAATTAAAAGGATTAAATCCGCGGGTCAAAGGTACTCGTGAACCGACACTCCATGAGCAAGAACAATATGTGAACACCTTCGTCCCAATCATTTTTTATATCAAAATAATATAACTTTAACATAGTCATTAACGTCTGAGGAAATCTTTCCAACGCCCCTGGGTTTTCATAGTGATAGGGAGGGGACATGAACAGTTAAATACCCAATTCATGCATAACTTATTGGAAGATCTATTGCACACAAGGAAAAACCTTGATCAGATTGGACTGACTTAGGAAGGTCAAAACGTGTAACAACTTTATTAAGGTTTTGGCTAGGTCTTCGTCTAAATATTCCGTAAAGGATTCGCCTCTGGAAATATTTTTGTACACACACATTATGACCTCCAGTATCGGTTGCCTGAAATAATTTCATGGGCTAAAAATAGAATTACCGGTATATATGACCTAGGTACTAAAAGTTGATAGCTAACTCACCACTCGTCATCGGCAAGTGCCTCGGGTGGTCTCCATTTTCTCATAAGGTCCCCATTTTAAACAAACAGCAATTTCGTACTTCTGGGAGTCATCTTCGCCAACAAGTTCTGAAACAAACAGGAGATATCTGGATTTCGTTTCCTGTTCGACGAATGGTGATTGTCCTTTGCTAAAACATACTGTATGGAATTTTAACCCTCAGTTATATCTAAAGACTGAAATTTAACGCTGACATGCATAACATGACGATCTGTAAGGTTTACAAAAAATCAAACTAATAATAGTAGTTGCGGAATCTTCCTTTTCACTATCTGGTTTCAATGCGATATTGTGACAATTGAATAACTTCTTTACCCACTAGATTCATATATTAATTAGACTTTATATTCATATTTTATTTAGTCCTTATATTATATATTAATGCGCCCATAAATGCATAAAGTAAATAACCTCCAGATTCATATATTTATTAGCCCCTTGATTTATATCGTAATTAGCTTCTAGATTCGTGTCTTTTCAGCCCCTAACTAGATCCATATATTGTTTAGCCTGTAACTAGATTCATGTGTTGTTTAGCTCCTAACTAGATTCATGTGTTGTTTAACCCCTAACTAGATTCATGTATTGTTTAACCCCTAACTAGATTCAAGTATTGTCTAGCCCCTAACTAGATTCATGTCTTGTTTAGCCCCTAAATAGATTCATGTATTGCTTAGCCCCTAACTTTATCCATACAGTGTTTAGCCCCTAAGTAGATTCATGAATTGTTTAGCCCTTAACTAGATTCATATATTAATTAGCCGAACTGGACACGCTATTATTATGACGAGCTGGAATCTTTGACATGTACGTAAGTTTCATAAATATATTATTCTTCAATCAAGACTTAACTTTGGTAAACTTATGCCTGAAGTTGAGTAAACAAAATAAATGATTGAAACTAGACTGGTAACAATGTAAGAAAAATGTCATACACAGGTTAGCTTCATATTCCAACATTACAAGTATTAGGTGTTTTGTTATTCAAAATGTTTTCATCACGTCACGTATTGTACGAATATTGTTAAAGTGGCAGATAATGCAAACAAGTCGTGTTAGCCTTCGACTTCGACTTATTTAACTGATTTTGCTCTGAAATGTCAGGCTACTAATGCTATCTTCATTACTACAGCACGGAAGATTTCATGACGACAACTGTAGCATACAATTTGATTAGTATCCTTGAACTATGCAACTATTATGATTCCAATTAATTTCTTTTCTTGAGCCCATCCTCCGTGTTCTGTTCAATATATCTGCATCTGCAAGATTAATATTCTGCCCCGAATGACTTGATTAAACTATCCAATGCCAACAAAATCAGCCGATAACATGCATCGAACATTTATAGATCAGCAAGCTTCCTTGCCCTAGTTATTTGCTTGACGTGCTGAAAATTAAATACCGAATATATCCGTTACTCAGGGCAAACGTACCTTCAAAACCAAAACGCAGACAAAATACTGACTTATTACACATTATAACCTAACAATCATGGAAACCAGAGTGTCGAATAGAATATCTGAATATGGGGTCTAACATGTATTTCGTTTGCCTCAATGTATTAGCTCTTTTGGAAATAATTGATATGGCTTTTCTCCAAAAGATGAAAACCTAATTGTGTGTGTGTGTATTTGCGTGTGTATATATGTAGTATTCACGCAGTATCATCGATATACCATAATATGTATACATTTTTCATTTTTTTTTTAAAACGAAGTTTACCAGATTTCCCTTTTTAGAAAATGTATCCAACGAGTTTAGTATCAAAGATAGAGAATATATATTGCACATATATTTTATTATATCACACACAAATATACATACATGCATTTTCAACGCAGTTAAAATTGGATACAAACAACTGTGTAGTGACGGAATGAATCACATATGTTCATCACTGTCGAGTTTATCCACTAAAAAGTGTAGTTCATAACCTTTTGCGAATAATCGCAATCTGCTTAGCAAATTTATAAGTTCCTTCGTTTAGTATTTTGAACGTTTATCATTCATACTAATTCAATAAATATAAGTCATAGTTATGCTTCAAACAAGAAAATTTGTTTAAATGAAGACAGTAGAGCACTACAACCACAGCATAGTTATATTGCACGTTCTGGCTTTCACATAGCAGCTAACATATTTTAAGCGAGTTGGAAATTGAAACTAAGCAAAGTGAGGAACCGATAAGAGGCAATTTAAATATTTAAATGTATTTACAGTCCCTTTACGTCATTATTATAATTTAATTAACTGACAATCAATTGATTTTATCCTCCATTTCTAATTTTCCCTTTTCCGTTGCTTTGTATGGCTAGATTTTTCCATCTGTCGTAAACCCGGAGGCAACATCGCATCACAGACGAAAATCCTCTAAGCTCGTTTATAACAGATTTTTGCTGGCATTTATCTACGAAGGTCGAGAGAGAGAGAGACACAAGGAGAGAGAGAGAGAGAGAGATATGGTGGTGCACTTGGAGTGACTTACCACAGTGGCTTTATTTATTGCTCCTGTTATGTTTCTTTATTGGTCGATTAGTATGATGCCTTACCAGCGTAATCAATGATAGAGAGCAGTTGAGGGGGAATAGAAAGCCCTCCAGACATTTTTTGTAATATGATTGTTTCCCTTTATTCATAGATTTTATAAAACATGAAGAAAGAAATAATGATAATCAAAACATTACATTTAATGCACTATGTGTATTCCTCCTAGTACAGACAACTCTCGACAGGCTACTACAACATTGTATCTTTGGTACTATGAACACTAAATTAAAATCTCATGGAACATTTACACCTAACTGTTACAATGTCCTAGGTTCTCGAAGTTTACTTGGTTCAAATTCAGTTTTCATTTCTTATCTCACCCTGCATACCCCTTCATTATCTCCCTTATGCATGAGATGGAGGAAAGTAGGGAGGGTTTCGATGAAACTATGCACGATGTTTAATTTATTTAGAAGATCGGGATTATGTTCATCGTTATCTTATTACAACGCTAATGATAAATCAGTGGAAATTCATTGCAGATTTAGAGAATATAGAAGCGACAGCATACCGTTCAAACATAACCTAATGTTGAAATATAAATGCTCGTCAATTGGCGAATCACAATGTGATATACCAATAACAACTGGTCAAGAAAAACTGGGCTCATGGTTTTAATTCCTGGTTAATGAAAACATAGTTTCTGACCATACCACACACTGATTTTAGCTCTGCACTTCCACCATACTGTTGTACAACCATAATACCACGTATGTAAGAAAGAATTAACCTTTCCTAATTGTTCCATGATACATACTAATTCTTGTCCTGCATGTTTGACAATAAACGCACAGCCAACAAAACCTCTCAACTTAGATATAAACTATTTAGCTTGGCACTGACCTGTGAGAAATACATCCTGGTATAACCAAATTTAAAACCGTTAGTATTCGGTCTTGTGCAACATTCGTATACCATATTTTTACGTCCTACCCATTTGTAGTAGGACTCATGTTCATTTGTTAGCACTATCATCTTTGTTACTTAATAAGGTCCTAACAACAAGTACTACCTTGAAAATGCTGAGCCAATTAGTCAATTTTTATTGAACGATGTGTACGTAATTTGTGCAACCTCATTTAGTCAGTAAATAGAAGCAGAAAATAAATGCTAGTTAAGGATGACGGTCGTTGAGGACAGGTAAAATATCTGAGCGAAATGGTTGTTGTTGTTGTTTGGGGTTTAACAGCATTTCTCAGAGCAATATAGGATATATATGCTGGCACGTATAAATGGTGAACTCTTTAGTCCATTCGGCCACCCGGGGCGCCTGTGTGAAATGGAATGATAGAAATACCAGATTTTGACCGGTTATCAGCTGTTTAAAAATAGCACACATCTAGGGAGGAGCACATAAAGTACGCGATACAAACCAACGTTTCCGCGGTCCTCCTAACATCCCTTCTCCTCTCTTGTGTACCAAGCGCTTGACGCAATGCCTTTCCTAATGAATCACTGATATTATATTGTTTTGTATATTCAATTTGCATTGTTTGTTATTTAGTTAGTTTTGTATTTTGTTTTAAAGTTCATAGCACGATATTGTAATGTAACATTGTATATCTGACATGACCCTGTCCAAAATTTAATTCATGACTTTGTTTTTTCTTATGTGTAAGTAACTAAAACATAGCTACATTATTATCCATTTGTATGTCCTAATATGAGAAGTATTATTAATAGAAGTAAATATGTTTATTTGTGTCTAGATTTTGGTTTTGGAAATTCCTTAGAGTATTTTACATAATTCAGGTTATGGTTTTTATTTTGTAAATATCAGGAACATTCTAGAAAGTCATTTTCTATTAGGTAATAGTTCTTTCCTAGAATATGCTGGTTGTGACCTGAGGTCAAGTAGAGAACTATATAATCTTGTAACGGAGAGGATTTAGTTTCAGTTTTTCTTAAGATCTAGCACTTTGAAAATGTATTATATGTTTTATCTGGTAGGTCTGAATTTTATTTCTTCAAATTATTAAATTCAATTGATTCTTTTCTCTGGAAAAGCCAATTTGCTCTGATGAAATTAACTGATAGAGGCATTCACTAGAATTTATATTGAATTCATACCTGAAACTATATTACTGTGATTCAATAAAGGACTGTTGAAACATCATCACTCCAAACGCTACCATAGACACATTTACTCTGAACTTCTATTGAATTTTACTCAGGACTTTAACTTATTTGGACATGTGTCTGTAATTCTTCTAGTATTTTTTGATTTAACTCGCAATACAATAATTTTTTAATTTTCTCTTTTTCACTTTGTATTCTGAGAAAATAAATTATAGGTTGAATTTTACAATTTTTTGTGTTGTTTTTAGCTTTTTACTGTTGCTTATTTTAAGAGCATAGACTTGTAACAATATATCATTTCTTGAAACAAATGCAATTGACGACTAAATCTGATTGTAAAGCCATATAGAACAAACAGCACAATAATTAAGACGGTCAGCGTGTACCATGATCAGATATTTGAAAACATACTCGCTTAAGAAATATCAGAGAGAGAGAGAGAGAGAGAGAGAGAGAGAGTAATACCGTTATTCGCTATTGGCAAACTATTTTTTGTGGACCAATCATGGTCTGATTTGGGTAGATAAACATCATTTGCACAAAGACAACTTTACTTAGTATCTACTTCTTCCCAGTTATGTGTTGTAATGTTAGAGCTGTAGTCTTTTCCACACAGTGCTCTTCATCACACGTCAGTGCTTTTGATGAAACGACATAAATATTTTCCTGATCGCATCGACAAGCGTCTTTTGAACACCAAAACGGTAAAATATGCAGCTACTAATTGGAATGAAGAAAACAGTTCTACATTTTATGCCATTATGTGGTGAAGATTTGCGACTTCAGTTATCCCCCTCCTGAAAACGAAAAAAGCAAACAATACTAATAGAAAAAGTGATGGATGTGCGCAGTTTCCTGTGGTGCTTGTTTGAAGGATTACTCTAGTGAAATAGCACCCACGTTGATCGTTATTTGCCGCTGATCAACCTACAGCGTGCAAAAATAACTTTTGTTTCTTGTTTGTTATGTTTGATTGATATAGTTAGGCGCAAATACCTTTGATACCGTTTGGATCATTATATCAGGACATTTCCGGGAATAGTTGGTTTGGTGTACTTTGCGCTTATTGAGCTGCAGTTTTAGGCTATGATGTAATTGCCATTGCCAATGGCGAACCTGATTCAATCCCAAAATAAAGAACAAAGCCTTTTAAATAACCTGTTTATAAAATAACAATCGCTTGGTAAAGCGATTGTAGGGAATTAGGATTTAATAAAGTCATATTTACATAAAGGAATCCAATGTTTGATAGCGGTTATATCCCTCGACTCATCCTCGGGTTGTATGTAGTTTTCCATCGCACACTCTAGTATAGCAAGAAACCAGTTCTTATGCTATGACGCTTTTATGTCGAGTGTGGGTCCTGTGATACCACGCTTTTCAAGTGCCGATTTTCATTTGAGAAAGGGACGTCAGGTGATGATTTATATTTGAGTAAGAGACTTCAGAACAAACGGTAAGGGCCTGCGACCTCCCCTTTCCTGCCATCTGATTTATCATATGTTGACGATATCTAGCCACAGACATGAATTAACATTTACATACATTTTTATCTTGATTTATACATTGTGTAATAATACTTTAACTTGGATTGTAGTTCAGCATGAAATAATACTAGAGGTAAGCTTCGCCAGTGACGCACTACTCGTGATAGACCTTGCAGTTTGTCATACTTTGCGGTACCGTAAAATCGTTCAATGCTTTTCACGAGTACAAAAGATTGTAATTAACTATACATGTGCAATCCGAACTGGAAATATAGACTTGTATAAATATATATATTTGGTTAGATGTGAGACAGTGACTATATTAGATACCAGAATAATACCTCAAAATAATGTAGTTTATACGGCATGAGTTTATGTCCTTTATGTTTTTCCATTTCTTTCTATTTTCCGATTACTAACCTGGTCTAATTTGTATGTCGTTATAAATGATAGTTTGCAAGTGAAATTATCAAAACAATTAACTGAATGGAAGTGTCATTTGAGACATTGTGAGTAGTACTTTTCATCTTCTTTGATTGTATATATTAATGATTAAGTCATTTTCAGTAGTGCTAATGAAGTGACAATATTGTGACTTTTATAAGTCGTATTTAAATATCCTGGCTGGTTTAAATGCTTTCTAATTTATATATTGTCTTTTTATCATCTCACATGTGGTTTCTGTGCTTTAATCGTGAAAATAAGACGTTATCAAAATAAATGAAAGCAATAGCATTGCAATAAACTTAACCTTCAGCCTAAAACCGTTACAATCTCCTGCAAATTCTACATCTGGTTGTCGACTGCAACTGATATCAAGCACGCTGATTAGTTTTACGCATGATATATTATCTATCTCTAATTTAAAAACAGGAAGGTCCAGACAATATACGAAGACGGATCACGTACTCTAATCAATAGAGCGACTGTATGCATTGCTCGTAATCCCTAGTCATGACTTTTATTTTCCGCGCGTGGATGCGCTGGGGGAGGAATCGGGCGACGTAGTTATATTGTTTTGAATGTCTGCGCATTTTTCCGCCAAAAGCCTATCCCGTTCCTTCTCCACTTGCGAAACTGCATTCTAGTTATTGGGGAATAAACTGCAGGCCCTTTTTCACTTAGAAATACGTGGCTTCTACCTCCAGTACATATAATGGTCTTCATGTATACCCTGTCATGTGCTAAAAATATTGTCAAACCAACAAAATCAACCAGCGTAACATGATTACCTTCCCCACTGATGTGGGGGGGACATGAAACCACAACACTTGCATAATGCTCTATCTTATGAACTTTTGCACATGGCTATGTTGTCTGTGTTGGTCGTTGATCAAAAAGAAAAGCATTGCAACATGAAAAGCGAAACCCATTTACTTTAATTGGGGGAAACCCTTGTTGTATTGAGCCATGAACTCCAAACATTTTTCTCAACATATAGAGCTTTAACTTTATATTCGTCACTTGAAATGATTAATAACAAAACAAAAATCATGAACAATTCTCTCATATTTTGTCATATTTACTCCCATTACAAAATCAGTTATGTCATTGATTAATATCAATAAAGTTTTATGAATACGAGATCAATATCCATTTGCTGTCATTTTCCCTCTTTTCGTTTTATTTTTGTCACTTTTCTCATCTCTCCTTCCATTATTTATTTTTAGCCTTTTATATTCATGTTCAAAACTATCTTGTTTTTCCTCCTGTGACCATTTCACCACTAAAGATTTCTTCCACCCAGGCAAAAGTACAACAATCTTCACTCCTTCGCAGTACGTCGACAACCAGAAATGTATTGGCGCACGATAAACAGCACCAACCGTGTTCGAAGGTTTCTGAACATGTAGGTTTCTTGAGCATTCAAAGTTTCTGAGATCAAGTTGAGATTGCGGAACATTCCAATTAAAATGACGTCGCTGAAAACTATTGTTTAAGCTCAGAACAACAAAGGAAGAAAGAGAGGGCTATAATTTGATCGATGATTTTTCGCGAATCATACTGTATTTTATTTAAAGTATACTAATTGGGTGATTTTGGCGGTGAAGAGGTATATTTAAGTCTCGTTTTAACATACCGTTGCAGAATTAACTATAGGTTTTATTTAAAGCTAAGTTTTGTGATAAATATATCTTGAATAGTATTTATTCTCTAAATTTGAATGATTTAATATATTATGATCTAACAGTAGTGATATAGTATTTGTTATGCTTACTCTGTACAACATCAAGCAAACTAGGCAAATCCTTTCTTGACACTTTAGTACTTTATGGTATCTTCTACTGATATGTTTTCTCGAATGTCTTTCATTAATGATAACTTTTTAATAATACTACTGTCTTCTTATTCAAAATCAGATAATCCACCTCACTAAATGGATACATTTCGTACTCACTTATCGTCATATAATAATAATTGCAAGGCCAGTAGCTGGTAAAGGAAAGTAACATTTCCAGTGGTCAGAATGTTTACACGTGATCAAAATGAATTGTTTTTTTTCTGTATGAACTGTAAGGAGAACTACTTTTCTAATAATACCCACTTCTATAAATAGCTACGTGTACAACATAATATAAACACTGCCAGTGAAGGCAGACAGGAAGTAAGCATTAAAGGAATAGAACATTCTTACAATTTAAAAAAAAATAAATAATTGAATACATTTAATCTGAAAGACTAAAGGAACCAATATTTCTCATCTTTGATGAATAAAAACATTCTTTCTTTGTCGAAATTTGTGAAAAATATATTACGAACCAGCAGGACAATCCCAACTGCTATAAATAGCTACGTAACAGAAAAACCCAAACATGAATTACTATGCTCAATTAAGATTTCTATTTTTTAATGATGCAAGCAAAATAACATTAAAAAAATCGAAATCTCAATTATAAGAGTTTAACGTTGTTTTTTTTCTGAGTTTATCGTGGTATAAACCATGATAAACTAATTAAAATAACAACATTAAACTCCTAAATGAAGTACATACTCCATTTTCTTAAACTTGGGATAATGTATAGTCATATGTCTGGTCATGATAATTGAAAATCAAGATAACTCCTCACCTTTTGTCTGATGTGTGTTGTGAGGACCAGTATTTTGTTTAAAAGCAACCCATTCCTCCTATCACTTTGACAAAAACACACGCAACTAACCCAGTAGGACCCGGCAAAAGACAGGTCAGATTATATTGATCTTCAATACAGTACATAACTCAGTATCACTTAGACATATAAACTACACCATCTACGTCACAAACGCGAAGACAACGGTAATTTTCAATCGCTAGGGAGCTGTCAAATTTGATATGCCTTAACCCGTTCATTTCTGAATCAATTAAAAGGTCTTGTTTGATTAAAACTTTGTCATGCTTTCATCCTACACAGAAAGAGAGAGAGAGAGAGAGAGAGAGAGAGAGACAGAGAGAGTGACAGAGAGAGAGAGACAGAGAGACGGAGTGGAGTGGTGGAGATTATATTTACTTCAAACGAGTGAATAACTGATATATTTCATCGAGTGGGTGCCAAACTCAGAACTTTCACAAGTGGCTAATGCACGATTTAAAATAATTGGGTTTTCACCCACGGGATAAAATATATCACTTTGACCAATCAGATTGTCGCTTTATTTCATGTACAACGATATTGACTAACATTATGGGTAACATATTGATAGCCGATATCTTACCATCTCCCTTGCGATAATATTAGTCGATTATCGTTTATGTTCTACTGTGTTTTATATATATTCGCACAGAAAATATCAATAGGAACACATTTATCATTCTAAGATTGAGGCAGACCATATATTACAAACATTGAGCAAACAATAGGTTGTTATTATCTGATTTGAATTTGAGTCACCTGTGTGCTAGACAGACATACCCTTAGACATCACAGGCGTCTAAAAGTAGTCACAATTTCTTGGTTAAAATATATGCAGCAGTGATAATATTTATAGCATTGCACTGAAATGACTTCTCATAAATATTCCAATTGGAAAATCTACATTTAACATGTATTAGTTATCTTCATAATTTATTCCTTAAGGGTCTTTCGAACATACAGTAAGGATGCTCGTATGGTAGACACATTATACTTTCTAAGTTTTAAGCAAACAAGTTGGTATCATTGTTATATCAACTACGTCATTGTTTAAACAGCGATATATACAATCTTCTCTATAACACGCTTGCATAAAAATGGCATTTGTAAGCTTGAATCTTGTTCTTTTTTCTCAGAAGACATTTTTATGATATACTAATATGCATATTTTGTTTGTCGCTCGTTTATCAACTCTTTCCTTAGCTTTCATATTGTGGACATTCTGGAGCACATCGTCCTTTCTTGTGACAGATATAGCAAGCATATTTACTTTTTTCCAAAGATGAATTGTCCGTTGTCTTACTTCTGGTTAACATTCGAAATGATTCTCCAGAAACATCTAGCTTGAAGGACAATTAGGTTCGACTCCTCTGTCCTCTTTTTCAGTCTGAAAGCTGAATAACTACATACTCTTGGGGTGATAATCTCTTTCTCTCTCTCTCGTACAAATAAAGAGGTACGTTCACCAGTCTTGCCAACTATTATCAAGCCTAAATGTTTAAATAACGTGGATATAAAACGGTTTTGCAGGTTTATTTAATGGATAAGATGGTGACATGTGCCTTTCAGGAGTAAGAAGCTATTATTGTTAAGAAAAACGTTATGTTTGCCTTTATTATTGCCCAATAAAACGTTTGAAAACCAATTTCAAATAAATGTATTGGATATCTACTTTAAATCATACCTTTTCCTCAATAGTTGCAATAGTGTAAGATACAGATCGTGTCTTTTGATGCCTCTGGTAATTTTGATTTGATTGAGAAAAGATTGATTGTTCATGCACTCCAATGAATACAGACTAATTATTAATGGATTCTTATCATGCATTGTATCACCACCGTACACAATCCTCTGTAATTAGTATGTGCTCCGACACTGGTCAAATATGAAATAACAGCAAGGAGAAAAACCACCACATTTTGTAAAACTTAACAAATAATATAATTATTAAAGTTATAAAATGAAAATTGGGCAGGAACTAAGAATATTATGAATTGAATCAAAATTGATCCTGAAACGTTCTATTAAAGTCAAAGAGTCGAATTATCTGAATGAAATTTAGAACATAAATTGCATCGGTCAATATATAATGAATATCAAGAAAACATAGCAAACAAGGCCAATTAAATATATACATAACAATATTTAAAATAATATTTTGCATTAAATAATTTTAAGTAGTTTATAGAGTTCTAAGCCTTTCATTGTCTCCATTTGAGAAAACAAAATCATATCCAAATAATCTTGAGCTTAGCGCTACATGGTGTGTACAAGTAATCGTAGATTCACTGCTTAGGTTTCTGAACAGACAGGCAAAGTCTGAGAGCTCTGCTTCCCCAATGGCCGTGACAGCTGAACATAAACCAATAAATCTTAATCATTGGTTGTGCAATAATTTCCAATGCACTGCATCAACATAAGTGTGAGGCTGGCGATATATTTAGAGATGTAAAAATGTATTTTGTTATTACACTCTGTGGGCTTGAAATCTGTTTGCTTTCCCTCGCTAGGTATAGAACTAATAAATATTTAACCAAACCGTAAGCAGTGCTAACGCAGGCGCTTTATCGATTTAGTTGCATCTATCCTTAACGACCTATGCTGAGCCAAGCAAGTCAAAATCCTACTGATTAATGAAACACAAGAATTGAGTGTGCCTCTGAGATGAGACTCAGACAGCAATAAAATTCTTAAACGATGGAGCTGATTTTAAATTGTAAAGTCAAAAACATGAAGTTGGTTAATGTTCTTTTTTGCTGCTGAAAATACGTGTTTCTATGTTTCCATGGTAGCGGAAAATACCGTGTCTCCAAGTATAGCAAGACTGAAGAAATATCAAAAATGAATATAAATAAAATATATAGCATCCCTATGATGTTTCTTTTTCTTTCAACTCTATTTTCGTTGAAGATCATGGAGTTGATGGATTAGAAAAACATAAAATATTGCTGAATTGTGTGTATATCTATCTGTTCTTTGTTTGATCTTATAAAAAAGAAAATGATACATAACTGGTGCCGGAAGCTGCAATGTCTGCATTAAATGATAACATCATTAGCGAAGTGCATACGAATCTAGTTTTCTTTACTTTGATATTGATAATGATGGACATAAACTATTTCACTTACATCATGTATTGAGAGCAAAGTAAATTAAATCTCGACATTAATGCTTTCTATCGCCGGAGAATCTGCTTTTGATGCAACGTGTTGATAATATACACACAATCTTAGATTTAAAATGACTTCATGACTAAAGCTTTTCATTAGATAAAATAACCAGTATTCGTGTTTCCTTATTGTAATGATATTATATTTGTGTTACATGGATGGTTTGTATTTTGTGAAATTTTCATAAATCTCATACTTCATCGACACAATATACATAATTAATAATATAAATATTATAATTCTTCTTCATATGACTATTATTATTATTTATATTATTTTTATTATTATTATTATTATCATTATTATTATTATTATTATTATTATTATTATTATTAATATTATTATTAGGTTTCATTGCAAAAGTCAATGTATTATCAGCACGTAAATAGTGTGTGTTTTCCTGTAAAACCATTAGATTATGATTATATGTGATATATATTTGTTAACGATTAATTAAAACAACAATTCAAAGAAGAACAATGCCATCCCTTTGTATCATTTCTGTGGGATAATAATATCACTTGAGATTATCCTTAATAATTTTACGAAGTAAATCATCTGAAGACAATGATCTTACTTAAATATTCTTTCATAATATTACTTTAATTCATTGATAACGTTACTTAAATGGTTTTTGATAATTTTACTTGGAATGTTCCTTGACAATGTTACTTGAATGGTCTTTGATAATAATACTTGAATGGTCTTTGATAATGTTACTGGAATGTATTTTGATACTTTTACTTTAAGTTTCGTTGATAATGTTAACTGAATCTTTTTTGGATAATATTACTTCTATGTTCTCTGATAATGTTACTTCAATGTTCTTTGATAACGTTACCTGAATGTTCTTTGAGAATGTGCTTCAGTCTTCTTTGACAATGTTACGTGAATGTTTTTGATAATTTTGCTTGAATGTTTTTTGATAATGTTGCTTGAATGTTCTTTTATAATGTTACTTGAATGTTCTTTGATAATGTTACTTTAATATTTTTTGATAATGTTGCTTTATTGTTCTTTGATAATGTTACTTGAATGTTCTTTGATAATTTTTGCTTCAGTCTTCTTTGATAAGGTTACGTGAATGTTTTTTGATAACCTTACTTGCATGTCATTTGATAATGTTACTTGAATGTTTTTCTATAATGTTACTTGAATGTTCTTGTATAATATTACTTGAATGTTCTTTGATAATGTTACTTTAATATTTTTTGATAATGTTACTTTAATGTTCTTTGATAATATCACTTTAATGTTCTTTGATAATATGTTCCAGATAACGGTCAAATTATGTTAGAATTGAGGTCAGATTCCCAGAATCTATTTTATACCTTAACTTATATAAACACTCACATTTGTCTTTCTTTCCTTGTGTCCCGCTTGCATGAGGTCGTGGTTTTGAGACTCGCGGTCGTATCCCACCGTTTTATACTCATTTTGCAATTGTATGTTCAAATTTCTTTTAAAGTCGCTCATCGAAATTTTTTTATTTTCATTTTATTATCGTCTTGGGAACAATAAAAGTGTTATATTTTATTTTTATTCATTCTGACCGAGGATCGAAAATATTTTTTTTACTTGTACATAAGTTTAAATCACAACACTGACTTTCCTTTCGTTCATATTAAACCGTTGATAAAGGTAAAGTAAATTTAGACGTGTGCTCCTTTATATTAGTCAGCAATAGGAATTATCATATCTTGTTTACCGAAAAGCATTAAAATAAGTTGCAACTTAATTTATCCAGATATACTTTATAACAGGCAAATTGCTATTTACTTTTTTATTAATAAATGATTTATCGTTTAGGACAGACACAACTCAACGAATAGTTCCCATGAGGATACAAATAAATGTTTTCATGCGGAATACTCTATTAGACTAATTGTGTTCAATTTCTGAATAGAATAACGCTGAGCGGATTCACTTATGCAGATGGTTCCATGTTGAAATGAAACTTCATTGTCAAACACTGTATTCAATTACATAATATACCATACAAATATTATTATCATTTACTGATATGAAATGAGTGGCACATTTATTTAGAAACAATGCTGGATGCTAGAATAATTGCACTGACATAGATATATACATGAGAATATCATATTCAAGACTAAATGTTTACCTTGAAACTTCAGCAAATAGTGCTGCATCATCTCGAATGCGTTAGATGACTTTATAAATTATGTCTATTCTGCAACAAACTAGAAGTGATCATTTGTACATCGGACTCACGGGTGAAATTATCTGTAAGTGTAACTTTTCAAAGGTACTATGAGTCGGTATGAGGACATACTGAGACGAAGTAAATATTAAGTGTGCTGCATGCTACACATAAACAAATAAAAGCAATGATTCATTTTTGTCTGCATTCAACTGTTAGCTTATGCAGATCATTTAGTGGTGAAATCGCAAAGATAAAACAAAGCATCTATATGCGCAACATTTGCGATATATTTACTGAGGAAGCTTATTAAATCACATGTTCTTTTAACTAATCTGTAATGGATTTGGAATTTAAAAAAAACTTCATAAGAAACCATAATTGTTACTATAATATGTCACAAAGGCATACACATTGATACCTTTGCTTTGTAAAATATGATCATATTGCCAGATTCCACACAACTTGTTTTATTATTACGGGTTCTTAAAAATTTCGTTTTCGGCAGACATACATATCCAATTTTGATAATTGTCATTAAAATGACATTTTTGATGTTATATAAAATGGAATCGTATATACTTTCTATCCTATCAGATTGAGATTTATATCCAACTTGCGCAATTGGGAAATATTAGTTCGGAACTTTCTTTTGCATTTACATGAATGTAAATTTTCAATCAAAGAAATATAGATCTCACAGTTTGATTTTGATATGTATTTACTTTATATTTTTTACTAAAAGTTTTTCCATGATTGCTAGTTGTAAATATGTTTGAATAGCTGACGATTGTCTGTGACTGTATATTGTAAGCTAAATGTTTATGTTGCAAGAGTTCAAGGTCAGACTCTATTGCAGTTATGCTAGGTGCTGTCGGTTGGGTAACCTTCATATTCCTCTATGTTATTAGCCAAGTAAAACTGTATTTAGGTCGGTACAATTCATTCATTCATGTTATATACTGGTCGGTGGGAATTCATGAACCGATTTTTCAGTTGTTTCTTTTGACAAATTATATTTGAGAGAAAATATTAGGTAAAATTTTCATTGGAAGTGCTCTAAAGTGTTGATTGAGGTTTGGATGTTTGAGAAATCATTAGAAATTCTGGATTGTATTATTGTGTCATAGCAGAAGATTCAAGACTATTTAAAGTCATTCGTAACATTCTATATGTGTTTACTTGCGGTAGGATGTTTATAATTATTTGGGATTTAATTAGCAAAATGTTATGTGTCATGAATTTTCCCTTTCTTTGTAAAGAACTAAATAACTTGGTGATTTTATTTACTATGTTTGTTTTACTTTTTCTGTTACATATTTTAAGACATAGAATCATTAAAAATTTAAAACACTATTAATAAAATATAAAAATTTATCAACTTGCTTGTCAAAATAGCATGGAAATAGTGGTTGATTTTTCTGAGACTGAATTAAAAGTGTAGTTATCGCATATACTCATCGATTATATTCAAAAACGAATTTACGCATCGATTTATATTGATTATGTAAAATTCACTACATAATCTAAAATAAATCCTGATGAATATTACCGTAACTTAACTTCGTTTATAGTAGGACAACTGTCTTGACCAAACTAATTGCCGCTAGTTATTCATATAAAAGAATATGTGGTTTTGGTCTGTTGACCGCTAATGTATATTTGAATGACCTAAGAGCGTATCACCCGACTATCAGTTTTACTCCCATGTAAGGATAATATCAAAATGCAATGCTTCAATCCAATGTTTTTAACTACCACTAGACTGAGACTATTGTTTATATATATATACACATACTTAACAAAATCAAATGAAATCTTGCTAACTCTGTCAGTGCTGTATGTGATCACTTTAAGTAATGGAGCAGGCTGATGAATGTTGTCTCCAAACGGTCAACATATTGGGAATATGGAACAAGAACCTGCTCTCTCCAGTGTCGTAGTCTGTCTTGGAGGTATTGTTAAAAAATACTGTCAGTTGAAAATCCTATGTTCTGTTGATGGCTTTTAACAGTGCTTGCGGCCTACTGTTCATTACGACATAGTGACCATCTTAAATTAGACTGCCATCACAGTACCGTTGTTCAATGAAAGTTGCACGAGACCTATCATCAGTAAGTGAGTATTGTACGTACCTTCCAGGACAAGCCGTATTCGAACCTTAAAATGTCCCATTTGAAGCTATGAAATTTCTTCTGACGCATGATCATAGTTATCTGCAGAGATTCGTGATTCTGTCAGTGAGGGAATGATACTAGATATCTAAGCTCTATCATTAAAAATGCTCTAAACAAGTTCAGGTAGCGTATGTCATGCTGCGAAAACTGACATCAAGTCAGCGTCCCCATTATTCGACTACACCTATATCTGTATCAACTTATTGTTTCACTTCGCGTGGGGATTTGTTAATATGTTAATTATCTTAATATTGTCTACTCATCCAGCTGTGTGCAACTTCAATAAATAATGCTTTGCAATGAATTTCGCTAATCATATTTGGTTGTAGAGCTGTTGTTCATATTTTGGATGTCTTTATCCGCTCGAAACAAATTGAGAACATTTGCAGCAATTCGTATAACTCCTTTCTCAGCGTGATTCGAATTCATATTGCCACATAAATCCCCCAATACTCCAGCTTAGACGGCTGTTACAAATTCGACTTTAATGCTTATATATTTGCAGCCCGTCCTTACATATATTGGTGCAGGTGGAATTAACCCCCCTTCTAACTTTCGGTTGTATGCACTCATTTCAAGAAAAATGCACAAATTATCAGAATTATGAGACCTCACCAGTTACCAGAACAGCTCAGGTTCGGTTTGAACTTGTGGGATTCCATTACTAAAAGGTTTCATTATTTTGACAGTTTGCCAAACCGTAAAAGTTTATTTGCTTGACTAGATATGTAAAATCTAGCATGAGGAATTCGTTTTATTCGTTCAGCATGTCCATAACAAATACCGGTTTTGCATAATGGGTTCCTATCAAGTTTGAAATTGCATCTGTACACAGATAGTGTTTACGCCATAGTTTTGACTGACACTCTTTTATGTTGCATGTCTCTTAAGTCAACTGACTTTCAGGCAATGCAAAACCAAGGCAAAAGCTAAATCCCTTCACCTGCATCCAGATGACGTTTGAACGTATCCTGCACGTAGCAGGCAACATCTCTAAGCTCATAGACCTCATGAAATGTACTGCAGAGCAAGACACACTTTGGAATTTTATTGTGTGCCTTTTCCACCTCTCCAGGCCTCGCTTGATTAGATACACAAACGTAGATATCACCCAGGTCACCTTACATATTTGCCATACCATCACCCATTGTCATAGTCATTCATGGACTGGCAAAACTATATCCACTTCCATGCTTGCGGCCCACATACATCTCATTAAGAAAGCCTTTTCAAACAGGAGTAATGAATAAGCCAAACAAGACTACTCTGATTCTAAAACTGACGCATACGGTCCATGGCGCTCAAACGCTCTTTAAAAATAAGTTCAGTTTGTATACATGACTTCTCATCCAGAATCAGCTGATATGTTGTAGCCTTTTCAATTCATCTGGTCCGTCTTGTCTTAAAATAAGGTATTCAGAATTAAGATCACTTGTATTTGTATACTGTTTCACATTGACCAGATTTCGTTTCGTTTGTGTGGCAAAGGAACAGCATCCGCCTTATCAGTCACAGTTATTATATATTTTATTTCATGATTATATTTATATTCATATGATTTTTTATTCATATCCCGATAAAAACATTACTTGGTTTATTAAACTAAATTAAGTAAGGTTTAGTTTATCAGAGTTGATTCTTCTCAGCTCAAACATTTATTCCGCATCAATATTCGTGCATTAGGAATTTGTCTTCTGTAACATATTTGCACCACTACATTGTTATGTATTAGGTAAAATTATTATAAGACTGAAAGAACAAACAGTAATTGAGTAGTACAGACATTTGGCGGTTATTTGTCTATCCCATAAATATTCAAGAACTAATTTTGTCAGAACTTTGCTTACGGGACGATGTACTATTAGGACATTATTGTAAATAATTTCTTGTATGAAGAAGCGAAATACATGTCACTAAGTTTTAATGTACGAAACCTGATGGTTGCATGCACATTTATATTTGAATCATTTGCCAAAAAAGCGAAAATTTGATCACCACTTGTTTTAAAGCAAAGACAAAAACAATGTACGCTGACCGCACGTCTTCGCAAAACGATTGTGATATGATAACTAATATGTTTCAAATGAAATAAACATGGTTTCAGTCGAGAGAAATAATGGAACAGCAATGCTCTCTAAATGCTGATGCACTAAATTAAATTAAATTAAATTAAATTAAATTAAATTAAATTAAATTAAATTTAATGTACCTATAGCCTTGAAGGACGTTTGCAAAATATTTTCTAATATGCTATATTGAACATTAAATATCATTCAGAGAGACCCAGATGACATTTTTACTACAAAAGAGCTGTATAAAAACGGTATATTTTACCTTATGCTATCTTTTCCAAACCCGATAGCCTACTCTGCCGTTTATAATTCGTGTAGCTTTTTCCGCGTTTCTAGAATTAATTATGAAATGGAAACTATAAGCAATACTGTTTCTGTAGGTTTCGTAAATGTTAGGAAAATTAATTACAAGATTGTTTGATATGGTTTTATGTATTGTTTGTTGGCTTTCATGACGATTTTGTATTGTGTACATCTATAATCTTGAACTGACCTTATTTTGCAAAAAGTAAACCACAGTATATCCCTAATATTTCTCTACGAGAATGTTAATTTCGACTTGAGTCAAGCTGAGTGTTATATGATCTTGTTTACCTAAGTATTATTCATGCTTTAACATCTAAATTAGAACCAGTCTTATCGTTTTCTTCATTCTTCGAATTGGCTGGATGTTTTAATTAAAATTATCATTCACTGGGATTACACAGTGATCAATAATATTCTTGGACAAAAATGTTAATTTTTAGAGCTACAGTGAAATCAGGCAAGACGAATTTGGATTATATTATTTTGATACATCTGAATAATGCTAGCACATCATCACAATCAGGGCCACTGGAACAATATTATATTAGAGGTTACAGGCACATCAGCACATTCAATATTGGAATGTATTTCTAATACCAGTGGAATTTAATCGAACTTGATACATTTGGACTTGAAATATAATTGTATGGGCTGTTCGAAAATGAGTTAAAGTTCACAATGTTCTTTTAAATTGTCACTTTCTTATTCCTGGGAAATAAATTATTTGTGAATTAAAAACAAAATTTGTTGGTTTCCGCTCTTTTTGGTTGCTTCGTATTGAGACCATAGAGTCGCAAACTTAGTTTATTTGTATGTTTTAGTTTATATGTTAGTCGTTGACTAGTGTCACTTGGCTGGTGCTCAATTCGCGGTGCATTTGTTGTGTAGTAGTAGGTTTGGATTGATATATTGTTGTTTTTACCTGCACAACCAATGAGAATGACAGTGAAATGCGTTCTGTTACTTATCATAACCTCAAGAATCTGTCTTGTTATAACTGTGCAGTTGCACCTGATGTGAAACTAATGCTCACCTCGAGGTTCCATCTACTTATAAACAATATACACGTTTCTAATCATATAGTTTCAGATAACCAGCACAAATACACTCTTGTGAGAATGTTACCCCAGGCAAGTCCCTGTAACCGTCTGTAATCAAGTTTATATATACTATGTTTTATTGTCTATTAATTGGTTGCTCTTCAATGTTCTGTAATTTTCTAGAGAAAACAAAACTACAATTACATTATTGTGGGAGTTTAACCCACGGTGAGTGCACTAGAATAGTTTGTAATCAAGTTAATGTAATATTGTATTATCCGTATGTTAATATCTATTCTTTGTTCTACATATATGAAAACGAAAGGTCACACGTCCGCTATAATACACGATACAGTTGGTGTATTGCCATCGCAAATCACCTATAACTTAATTGTACACACTTTCGCACTATCAGAAATAATACTATTGATCCTTTACCCCGACAGTTGATATAAGGCAATGGTAAATTAAATATATAGTATACAGGAGCTACTTGTATAGCCGTGACAAAAAGAGAATATGTGTAAATCTCTGACCCCTTGCAGAACTACAAGGGGAGCTGAGGGCACAGGTGGCGAACCAAACCATAAATAGTTGCAGACCTGGACGAGAAAAGATAAAGAGCTAACGACTAATAATTCGGATGACAGCGGACCACATAATCGTAATCAAATTACAACGTATATAGTATATACATGGTTTGCATCGTTTGAGACTTTTAGTCATTATTGGATATTTGTTTTTGTTAGTTGTCTTGCTTTGTTTAATACGTTTCTACAACCCAACAGTGATTTTACATTATTAAGAAGACCTTCGGTTTCCAGCAACCAGGCAACAGTTGATCTGGTATGGAGAATTGCCTTTGATATGTAAATATATTGTTATGGTTTTATTTTGTTCTTTCTTTATTTGTTACCAATATGGATATGCTCAATACTGAAATTAATGTGTCCAACAATGTTGCATGCCTGTCGGATTTATCAAGATTAGCCACAAGCTTAAACGTGTGTGATGGTCTTGTGCAAATTGTAAGATAGCACAGTCGCTCCTTATTGCAATTTTTCATTTTATGTAATTCATTTAGTTTCCAATGGAACTTCTTCCGTTTGCGATGACCTATATTCAGATTACGTGCATGAGTCATGAAAACCCAAACCTCACAAACCCTGTTGGTTTAAAAAAATAGATAAGCTGATGCATCGTTTTAATGTATTATTTGCTCGTGTGTTTTAATGAATAGTTTGTCATTCACGTGTTACCTTTATCATGTATTACTGTTATGTCTTCTATTTAAATGTTTTAGCATTACTAACGCATTATCCTAAGTGATTCACTATAACTCCCATTTTTAGCTGTCTTGGATTGCCAATTTATAATAGATCTGCTCCCATTTTGTAGCTGTCTTGGATTGCCAATTTATAATAGATCTTATCACTGTTCACTTTTATAACACCAAAATGTAAATTACTGTGTTTTCCTACTAGTGATTTGTTTTTGTAAATTTACTAAAGATACGCAGCTATTATAATATCGCTTATCATTTGCTTAATTTACTATCAATGGAATATACTGGTCATTACTGAAATGGCAAACAACATGGCAATATTTTATGACTTATTCTTTGGATTATAAGGAAAGGTATAATGGACCGAGCTGTCCCAGTTATAGCCGTAGATTAGTTTATAGGATTTGCTCAGCAACGTTCTGTTCAAACAACGGCAAGTTTGCCTTGAAAACATTGCGATGAACAAATATCTAAGCACAATAATTAGTAATTAATTCTATTATTAGCACTTTACTTTTGGAAACATTACGATTTTCACGCATCTATAGCACAATATGCAATTAGTCCTAAAGCAAGTCTACACAAAAATGCATATCCAAAAAGCTATTTCTTGAACTGTACACATTGGTAGTATTTATGGCAAAATCATAGCGTTGATCTAATTTTCCGTTTAGGAACATTTCATATTGAAAATCATATATGCCGAAAGCTGAAGCAAATACAAGAAAAATGTTTTCATATATTGTACAGTCATATCACTTGGTAACCATAGTTATTTGCACGCATGTTAATGTCAAGAATTGTTATTTCCTTTAATGGGCATCGGGGTAAAATGTGTCTTGATTTAAGACAATATTGCTTACAAAAGTGTAACCTGATTAAATATCAGAAAGCTACTTTGTATTTTTAATACACAAACAAGTCATGAGTGCAGAAAGCCGTTCTTTTAGGCACTAACGTCAAATTAATACAATGCGGTAAGTTGCTTGCACACTCTATATTTGCATGTAACATAATATTGTATCTCATCTTCCACAGTGTTACTTTAAATGACACTGTTTGCTTGATGTGAATAGTGTAAATCTGTATTAATAAGAAACACTGCTATGGGTAGACGAACATTAGGTACTATGCTGAAACGTCGGTCGAATGTCCGTTTGCATGACCAACACAATGCATAAATGATTTAAGAATAACAGAATTATCGAGATAAACATCAAGTTGAATTGTGGATATTTTTTATTAAATTATCTATATGTCGAAACCTACGTACAAATTGGACGTGATTATTGCTTTAGTAGTTTTGCAAAATTGTCAAAACTTGTTATCAAAAAGAAGACCTAACTTGAAGGTTATAAACATGACACGTTATTTAGGGTTTGGATCCTGCAAGACAAATCGGAAAGGAAAAGCAGAAGTAGGTTCATGGATTATTAATGGGCGATATACGTTCAGAACATGGTGATTGCAGTAAAAAAATCGTGTATCAGATGTTTAGTTCATTTAATTAATAATTTATTATGCTACAAACGTTTTAGTATTTACCAATGCCTGGGGGAAATACACAGGAGGGTATTTGTAATGTTTTTTTTTTTGCTCATTGAGGAATACAAACTCACTCAGTATAGTAGGTATAATGAAGATAGTAACATATAGTGTTATCACGGAAAGGCTTATGGAATCCAAGTATATGTTTTAATAGTAGTGACGTACGAGAACCGAATTAATTTACAACCAAGTTTTCACAGTCTTCAAACAAACCTAAAACATTTTTTGTTTCCTCTATTTGTGCATTTACCTTTCGTAATGTTGCATTTAACGACTAAGGAGAAAACCATAGTCTGAGTAATCGAGCCTTTCATTACAGATAATCATTAATATTAATATGAGCCTGTAACGTGTAAGAGTTTTGGATTGACTCCTTTTATACTTCCATGATTGTATCACTATTGGAACAATAACGAACAATCTATCATTTGCAAATATATATGTAGCTCTTCATAATTAGAACTATGTTACATATTCGATTAATTCAATCTCTCAAGAAAAGGCTTCGCATACGAGGCTAACATGATGTGCGCAACTGAATCGATTCGATGTAAAGCTGAAACATACACAAAACAGCAATCAATCCGCTAGCATGGGGATGATAACAGCTATTACTAGCGAATTTTGCATTAGTGCATCTGTTTGAATAAACTCTTAGCCCTTGAGATTGTATGCTACAAAACTACCACGCCTAACATGGACACTTTCAGTAATTATACACGTTTGTAATGACGACAGTTTATATTATGAATGGGTATACAAATGGAAAAATAGGCTTATTGAACCTACCATTGCTAAACGTTGTTACAGACCGGTCGGCGATGTAATATAATGGGTAGCCATTCCACTGCTACTTCCATACTGCCACTGCTGTTTCTACACTATTACATCCTTCCACCGCTACTCATACAATATTATTCCTACACTGCTACAACATTTCACTGCTACTCATACAATGCTACGCCTACACTGATACTCCATTTTACTGCTATTTCTACACTGATATGCCATTCCATTCCTACTCCAACACTGCCACAACTTTACAAGGCTCATGTGCGCTGGGTCATATGTGATAAGGTACTTTGCTCTTTACCCCATGATACAAATCTTTCATTTGCTACCGACATTTTATTCGAAACGATGCAATTACTCGTGTGGTATTTGTAAGCAAATTAGTTTTTCCTATGAATATTCGTCTTTACTACAAAACTTCACTTTAATCTCAATATGTACAGTTCGACATAATTTAAAGAGCCTAGAAAGTAGCTGTAATATTATTTGAAAATTATTTCTGATCATTTTATTATTAGGTTCATTTTCATCTACAAGTTATAGCTGGAGATTAAACTATATCTTACGGTAACGTTATCTGTCTTGGACACGGATGAAGATACAAACATTTATATATGCCATACCTTATTATAACCTCCATAATATATCCTTTCCGTCATTTTTAATTATTTATTTGGCACTTTCAATATTATTAGCCATTTCCATATGTGGTATAAAGGTGTTTTTTCTATATTTTTGTAAGATTTGTTTCCTTTCGTGCATGGTATAAATAAGGATCTGTCTGCATTTGAGTGCGATGTAGTTAATTGCATGTACCATATAAAAGCAATGTATCTGTACTATCATCATATGTTATTATCTGCATAGATGGTATGAAAACAATTTCCTATGTTTGTGTACAATTTAGAAGTGGCGTACTAAGGGAATATGGCGACCGAGGAGGCAACGATGGCCCCACCTACAACTTTTCTGCAATTACATTTTGATCGGCTGTCTTTGCTCCCAAATATTTCTGGCGCACAGGCAACTGAACCGCCGGCCTTTTTGAACGCTACGGCAATTGGGGCATTTGCATGTACGATATGCGACCAATTTACCTGTATTTTTGTGCGATTTAATTATTTGCATACATGCTATAAAATAATTTTCCTGTATTTTAGTGCAACAATTGTTATCAGTGGAAGATCAATTAGAATGTAACAGGCTCACATAGTGCATCAGTTAAAGACAAAACCTTAACGCAATTAATCTGAATATATTTCAATGCCAATTATCCAAGCTGTAATTCGTTGGGATTCGAATCAATTTATAAAATTACGATGACATTTGGAAAGAAAACATGGAAATCAGATTCACAAAAATATGGAACAGACTGTGATATATGAGACAAAAAAGGACCTTAATGGTTTAAATTATAGTCGCTTAGCATTCTGACTGATTATACATCGATCACGTTTTATTTCTGCTGCAATGTACAAGTTAGAACATAACTTAAATTATATGTATAAATAATAACCGTTGTATACTGTATTATATGCATCAATGTGCTTACAGAATAAAGTGAAATGACCTCGTTGACCAAAGTCAAACCTGCTTACAGAATAAAGTCAAATGACCATGTTGAAAAAAGTCATGCATGCTTACAGAACAAGGTCAAAAAACCATCTTGACCAAAGAAACAACTACTTTAAAACAATAAAACCGTTCACTTACAATATGTCATTGAGATTGTTTAGTACCTCATACATACTACCAAACATCTACTTAAGCAGTATTTTAAACGTTCTCATTTCTTCTTCTCTAAGATCTTTTTAAATTTTGATTTGGAATCGTGCACTTGAGTTATTTTTAGATTTCCTGCATTGTTTTATTCCAGTTTTTATTATTTTCGATCAGGTTGTAAACTTTATTTGAACATCACCTGGAAATGTATTGCAGCTTAACCTCGTTTCAGTTGCAACATTTGACGATCATCAAGACTCAAATCATTGAATCATCTTCGTTTTCAAACGTAATTTAGAAAATATACATTGAATATATTGTTTGTTATGAATGTGATGGGATGTTAAATATTCCAGAATGTAAGCAACCGTAGCAACTACAGTCACATAATTACTGATAATGCAGTTTTCTGATTCGCTAATAAATTTACCTACATTGATAATTTATATACCTTGATTGATAATACATTTACCTGACTGATACTACATTTATCTTACGTGATGATAAATGTACTCCAATTGATAATACATTTACATTAGTTGATAGTACATATACACTGATTGATAGTACATTTACCTTCATTTATATTACATTTATCTTTATAAATCAATTTTTTTTAGATATCAATATTCAATTCAAGTCCTTTCATGGCAAAAATAAATAATAAAAAATTTCAAAATCACACATGAGACCTGAACATTTTGTATTCTGAAGTATCAATTGGTAAAGCAATGTTTCATAAAAAACATTAAGTACCACGTGATAAAGTGTACATTCTGTTTAATAACTGAAATTAAAAGGACATACATATTGACGATTAAAATAAAAGCTACACGTGAAAAGGGTAATAATTGATAATAATAATAATAATAATAATAATAATAATAAAATAATAATAATTATGAGGAATTTGTACTTATAACATAAATAACATATATAATGATATTATTACAAAAAAAAACAAAACCATGAAATTAAAAAATAAATAACAAACGTGCTGAAAATATGTAAGGTAGGGAATATTATTAGGTCTTGACGTGTGCTCTTGCAGTCGAAATAAGTGCGTTTCATGACAACTCTTTAATTCAGTGGGCAATTTATTCCACGTTCCTTGGCCCTGGTATGCAAAAGAACGTTGTCCATATGACTTCGTTTTCTTTGTGGGAATGATGAGTATACGATTTTCAAAAGAAGAGCGTAGGTATCTTGCTAGTGTGTACACATAGGTGAGGTCGGATAGGTATGTTAAACTCGAGTCCGTCAGTGAAACGTAGCACAGAGAACACATTTTGTGTTTGATTCTGGATTGAATGGATATCCAGTGTAGGGTACACAGCAGCGGGGAGGTGTGCCCTGGTCGTGGCACTCTAAGTATGATCCGAGCAGCTGTGGTGTGAGCTTTTGGAAGGTTCTGAAGTAGCTATTGAGATGACCCAGACATAATTGAGTTACAATAGTCCAGTCTTGAAAGTGCCAATGAACGAACAAGTGTTTTAGTGGCATCAACATAAAGATATTTGCGAATGGAACTCATGTGTCTCAGCTCAAGATATGCTGCCTTGCATATGTTCATGACATGTTGGTGCAAATGTGAGAGTACTGTAAAGAGTGACACCTAGGTTTCGTACTGACTGTGTGAATTTCTTGTTGGTGTTACTGATATTTATTGTTTGAGGTAAAGTATGTGACTGAGAAAGTCTTTGTGTTGTGATCAGAATGGCATCAGTTTTATCATCATTCATCTGCAGCTTGTTACATGTCATCCATGATTTCACATTATAAATGCACCTCTCTACACCTTGGATGGTAGCATCAACTTCAGTTGGGTGGCTAGATTTGTATATTTGGGTGTCGTCAGCGTATAAATGGTGAGACACTGGATGATGGTCTATGACACTTGAGAGCGGCTGTGTGTATATAATGAAGAGAACAGGTCCAAGAACAGACACTATGGAACACCACAACATAGCTTAACTGGACTGGAGTGTATGCCATTTGCAGCCACAAGTTGTGTCCTGTTGACCAAGTAGGACTTGAACCACAGTAAGGCTGTATCATGAATGCCAATTACAGGCTGGAGACGGTGAAGAAATATATCATGGTCTATTGTGTCAAATGCTGCAGACATATCAATTAGGGCGAGGAGTGTAATCTTTCCGCTATCCAAAGTAGAAAGAATGTCATTTACTACTTTTAGAAGAGTAGTTTCAGTACCATGGCAAGGGCTATATGCAGATTGTACATAGCGAAAACGACTGTTTTAATGCAAATGAGATGCAAGCTGGGATAGAACAACCGTTTCTAAGATTGTTGATATGAATGGGAGATTAGAAACTGCGCGTTAATTCTTTAAATCGTTATGGTCGAGTGTCGGTTTCTTCAGCATTGTCTTTACTATAGCAGTTTTGAAAAATGATGGGAATTCCCCTGATGGATTGAGGCTTTAATAACATCAGTTAATGAAGACAATAATGGATCGAAGCATTCAAGCAGCAGTGATGTTGGAATTGGATCAAGTTCATATGGCTTTGGTGCACTCATCGTCACGATTGTACGTACTAAATCCATAGAGACAGGTTCAATTGCTGCTAGTGTTTGCCGCTGAAATTCTGTATCCCAACTGTATGGTGACGACGAGTCAGTTGAAATTGTATTGTCAAGCTTATCTCTAATGGTTTTGTACTTTGTCACGGAAGAAATTTCCAAACAGGTCCGGAAGGTCGACTGGAGAGAAACTAGTTGGAAGTCGTGTAGATTTGTTCCTTGACATTAGTTTGTTAGTAATCTCGAAGAGCTCTTTGCAGCTGGAACTTTCCATGATGTTAGTAATGTAGTTGGATGATTTCGCTGCCTGGACTATGTTTGTGATGTCCTTGTTAGCGACTTCATAGACATGCTTACGAATAGCGAATCTGGTTGAAAGCCAAAGCCTCTCAGCTTTAAGGCGGTCTCTTTTAGCAGCGCAAAGCTGTTCCCAAGCTATACCACGGAGAACATTTTTGAATTGATACTCTCCACTTGGTGGCTGGGGCATGTTTGTCGAGCAATGAAGGCAGGCAGTTATCGAGTTGTTCTGCTGTTGGAGGTAGGCAAGTTGTTAGGTTTGCTTGGATGGTATGCATTAGTTTGGTTCTGTTTATCATACGGAGGTTTCTCTTAGAAGCAGATAAAGGCGGAGGGTTAGGGGCTGATACGTCAAGATGGCATATAATGCATAGGTGATCTCATGCAAGTTCGTGGGATACCAGGAGGACCGTAGGACACTATCATCAGGTCTATGAAGAATCCTGTCTAAACTGTGGCCATCTGTATGGGTGAGTTGCTTAACTGACTGTTTGACGTTGAAAACATTAATGGAATCTACGAGTTTTGATGTGCTTGGGTTGACGGAACAGTCAAAGTGAACCATGAAATCTCCAAAAATAATCAGGTTGCCACCTATCGAATTTCCATATTCCAGGGGATTCGGAATCTGCTCTAAAAAGAGAGATTCAGTCAGCTTGATTTTTTTACTAGGAGGAGGGGGTTATAGGCAGAAAACATCGACTGACCTTTGTTCCAGTGTAAGTGTGATTTGGACTTGTTCAAACGATGTGTTGTAGAAATTGGAAGTTGTTGTGTGGTTAAGACGTTTGACCATTGAGATCTTGTGATGACAGCCATTCCTCCTCCGCAAGAGTGGTGGGGGAACGACTTGATGGAGTAACCAGTGGGTGTTAGATCCGCGCACTTGGGCTCAACGTCTGATCTTTTAGTCATGTTTTTGCCAGCAAAAAGACGTCGATATTCTGATTGTTGATAAAATTAACTATTTATGTGTGTTTTCCCGGTGGTCCTACTGATTGGGCATTGAATAATGCAATACGCAGAGGCAGGCATCTCTTGGATAGTTGACACAAAGGTTGACAATTTAATAGGGGGTTTGAATTATGGTATCTAAATTAACGGTCGAATTTTTAAATTGTTGAGCCGGAAAGGGTATACGGGAGACAATTGGAATTCTTCGTTCTGTTCTACGCCGGCTACTTTTGAAATAACGTTTCTTTTTTCGCTTATGTTTACATTTAAGTAATAATGAATGAAGTCCCAGTTCATTTAGTCTAGAGCAGAATGTAGTGTGGAGAGCCAAGGAGTGATCATTTAAAGCAATTAATGAGGGTCCATCATAACATAAACTGGGTGACTGGCGAATATCACGTGATATCGGTTTGTTCAACAACAGAGGACGTTGTAGCAGTGGAGAAAAGTATAATTGTTCTCGTTTCCTAAACAAGGAGATGAAGAAACACAAACGAACTGAACAGCCAATGCATGATGAACACAATAACGTAGACGAAGACAAGCAACAAGCACATATATCATGAAAAACGGCACACAAAACAAAACAGCTGTTTCAAGCCAGTTAAGCCATAGCGTCCATCTTGTTACCTACTTGTTCATCACTGGAATTAAAACTGCATGTGTAAGGTATATCTTCACATTGACCAGTCTCATTAAAACTAAATAAACTTGTTTAATCGTTTCTTGATTCAAGTTTAAGTTGCGACGGAAAACAAATATATGTTAATAGAAACAAATATAAAATCTGCCCTGCCTGGCATTTGGAGCACGTTTTCTTGACAAAAGATTACAAAGAATACACGTTTACTTTTCCATGTAATATTATGATTTTTTTCAACGGCAAGCTATTGTCATTAAATGTTAATCGATGATGGTCACATAATCATCAAATCAAGAAATGAGTACACATACCACTAATTAAGATACACAATTCGGAGATTGATAGACATTAGTACAATCTACGTAAAATCACAAGGAACAATCCATTAACAAAGTGAAAATCACTGCATAGACGTTTACGATTTAATAACAATTATTACGTTCAATTAACTTTGTTTTGTCGGAGACAACGACATGTACAACGACATGTACAATTAATATCAAATGAAATATATGTATTTAATGAATAATAACCTGCATGGAGTCAGGTACAAAGCTTTCAAGTATTACATCAATTACATCTGTGCCTGATAATTCTTAAACACCCCACACATTCATGGGATTAATGTTTCCCTACCCATTGTCTTATCGATGGTTTAACATTTGTTTCAGGCTTCGATCGTCATGTGCATGCTTGTGCTATTTTAGTTCATATTTCTTTGTATAAATGACATATCATTCGTGAAAAATGCTTTTGAAATTGTAGGTTATTACATTTTTATAGGAAACTAAGAACGAGTTTTCTGAAAAATACTGCACGACCATCCATAGTGAAATCTTTTGCAGAAATAAAACAAGTTCATATTGTCCACTACAAATGCAATAACTGTTTTATTATATGCTCATATTGTTCAACTACCGAAGGCTTAACACAACCTTAGAGTCATCAATACATAATAACAGTATTCATGCGCGCAAAGCTCCACCTTTCAACTTAGTCACGAGCTCTACATCAGTTTAAAAAGAATTTACTTAAAAACGAAATTTAGGATCATATTGTGAATGGATGCGCACATATATTTTCTGTGTTGATCCGATGCAAGTCTGCTTTTCGTATTATGAATGGGTTGATTATTGGATCAGTTCAGTGAAAACAGGTGATTGTGTTGCATCTAGAAATGTAGGCTAATCGAAATTCCAGTATATTTTTGTTTGAATCAGGGTCTGCAGGAAACGTCTGTTGGACTTGAGGAACTCACAAAGAAAGTACAATTGGAGGAAATTCAAGATGCATAAATGCGAGTATATTTCTAGTATTTTGACAGACCTGTAACATGATACGTATCTGACAGATGTGCGATATGACTTGGACTCAGTAGGCTTTTCTATGCTATATTTTGATGATAGAAAGCACTTGTCAACGTATTAACAATTATGCATGCAAAAAGATATGAAATTTCTAATAAGTAGCTGTTTCAACGATCAGAACGGTATTTTCAATTACTGCGTCTCTCACGTTTGTTGACATTTCGAATATCACATTGATTCGTTTGCTTCAATGAAAGTTTCATTTATGACACAGTGATCTGTTCCACATCGTTAACTTTATCATCTATATTTTCAAATGGACGAAACAGCTGCTTTAGTTCGTTTACAAACAAACTGAATTGAACAAAACCTAGAGTGTATACTCTTTGCGTAAATGGTTTGTTTATTAAGCAGATCCTAATACTCTATACTGTCTTTAGGCACATGTGTTTTGCACCTGCATGCAATATGTGAAGGTGCTCAATACCGTAAAATACTGCTCAGTTCTGACAATGTAAATTTAAAGGAAGACAAATATAAGCATATAAATACTAGAAGATATGGAACAAGGATTATCTTACGTAAATAAATGGGTACTTATTCTCCTTATTTTTTTGTATATTAATCACTCAATTACAGTGAATTCAGACAAGAGTATGTTTGGACTATAATGAAGTCATGCATCAAAATATTATTAGCACATCGCCACAATCCAAACTACTTGCACATAACATATTCGGGACCAGACGCACAATATTTAAACTTATTAGGAATATCACTGTTGTTCAGTTAGAACTTCAGAGAGTTCGACTTGTGATAAAACGTGCAGTTTATTTGGAATTAAATTCACAATACTGTAGGTTTGCTTTTGTATTCAATGGAAATAAATTATTTATTGAATTTAGCAAAACCTTTTGGTTTTCGATCTTTTCTTTTACTAAGGCAATAGATCCGTAATATTGGCGTCTACTCTTCCAGAAAAAAATAGAAAGATATATTGAAAGGGTACATTGATTACACTACTTAGAGCGACGATTTTTGTTAGTCTTTATTTTCGTATTAGGGCAGCTATTCAAACCTTCATAAAAAAGAAAATAATTCAGCACAAAATGAAAACATGAGACAATGACATTCAGATTAGTCATTTTGTCTTTAGCATTTGTTGAATAGAGTGATGTATCATATACATATCATGGGACACTCACACACCTACACCCATATATACACACCATACATAATGATGTCCAATAGTCTTTTTGGGGGGTGGATGTACCAACTATCTTAATGAAATACAAGCAAGGCTAGAATCCAAACTATCCTTCAACGAATGCTCAATAATCTAAAACAGGTCTTTAGTCTGAAAAGTGAATAAACACTTTGTAATTATAATGAATAGTTTAGTTAATTCATATCTTTTAAACTATATCTGAACACAGCTAAAACTTATTCTACAGTCTGATATTATTAGGAATTAGTACTTTTGTTTCCCACAATCTTATATAAACCTTATATACATTAAAATAACTAGGAAGAAAGTCACTTGATTCTGATATCCTTCTTGAGAAGTACAGTGTGTTGTTTTATCGTCAGCAATGGCACGTACAAAGCAAATTTGGATTATCAAGTGAGGATTACTCACCGCACAGTCAGGTACAAACAGAAATTGGATTTTGGACATGTAATAAGTGCACCTAGACAGGCTGAAGTTTTGACGGCTTTAAAATAGATATAGAGGGAATATATGGCGTGCAAAATGCAGGATAAAACAAATACGTCCTAAACCAAAAACAATATGACACACCCTTGATTGATGCATACGAGATAGACGTAAAGGTAGTTAAGGCAGTTGTTAGCAAAACTGCGCCTTAAACCAGAGAGATAGAGGCCAAAACAATATATTTGTTCATCTCAGGCCTCCCTCTAGAAGTGGAGACACCCGAAATTGTGAATAAAGTAGAAAGGAAATTGCAGACTAAAGATAAAGCAACCAAAATGGCCACATTATGGGGGTTTGGAAATGTGAAAATAGGAGTACGAATCCTCACAGTAGCAAAACAAGATGCGCAAAAAATTGTAACATTGTTCTTTGCAATGGGTTTCAGATTTAAATGCTGGTACAGAGTCTGCGAGACACATAGGAAATGCTCTAAATGTCAACAGACAGGGCATATCCCTAAAGATTGTAAAAACCAGCCAGTAACAGCAACAATATATGCTAGCAAAGTAGCAAGTAATATACCAATCCAGAGCATTGACCTAGACACTCATACAGGGGATAAGGAAAGAGGGAGATGTAGGGAAAAAGCAATGAGAAGCCAATAAATAATAAAATAATGACACTACCAGAAATAGATATAACTGAGATAAGGAACTATAGCTCTAAACCCTGGAATGAGAGAAAATTTTCAGTCCCAATAAAACCGGGAAAATGCAAACATCGTATAAGAGGGAAAGACAGTCACTTTGAACAACATATTCTCACTCCTACAAGAGGAGGAAAACTCTCTGAGGGGAGGGAGAGGCAAATACAGAAGGCGAACAGTCAGAATTAGGAATGAAGCATGTGACCTCTACACCACTACCTAATTTAAGATTCAAGAAAAGGAAAGCCCTCTCCGGGTCGAGCTCGTCTGAGGAGAGAGGCTCAAGTGACGCGGAGAACGACACTCCACAAACAGCCCATGAAAACAATGAAGCTAAAACAAGGGGGCTAAATCAACTAAGACAAGAACACGAAATTGATAGTGACGATCAGAGCGACATAGACAATGAAAATGACAGTGACAGGGACAAAGACAACAGTGAGGATAACCTTCCGACACAAAACAAACGGAAAATGGCAATGAAACGGAAATGGAAACAGAAAACACAACAAACCAAACGAGTATGGACAGGACTGAAAATAACACGACAGATGAAGTTATTCCAACATATAGTACTCGGGGAGGGGAGGGGGGAATCCAGTGCCCCCTCAGACAAACACAATTTTTTAAAAATTAATTAACCAATAATCATATTTTAAATCTTTAAAACTGTATTTTAAATAATAATCAATGTATAACCAAAATGCGGCAACCTGGAAGGAAAATAAATAATGGAAGGAAAAAACTTCCGTGTTTCATCTATAAATGTAAATGGGGTAAATAAGGATAAATTAATAAAACCATGTAATGAAACAAAGAATGTCATACTATTTATACAGGAAACACATAATGGTTTCACTAAAGAGTTAACGTCATTATGTGAGGAAAAATTGAATGATGTCTTATTATTAATTGATTTTAAGGGAATAGATTTGGGCGGGGGGTAGCCACCTTTATAAAGTGTAAAAGGGGAATAAACTGGAAAAGGAGAAATGAAGGGGATTTTTTTAAAAGAAGAATGATTCATATTGTAACAGAAGATATACACCTTATAGACGTATACATGCATGCCAACAAATACCAAAAACAATTCCTGGAAAATCTGTCTAAGTACATGGAAAAAATTACAATGGAAAATTTAATTTTAGGGGGAGATTTTAAATGGGTGGGGGAAAATGTAGATAAATAAGAGAATTAACTACAATTGACGTAGGATTTAAACCAGAACTGGAATTGTTTTTGTTTTTGTTTTTAAAAAAATCATAAAATGGTAGATGTATAAAGGAAGTTAAATTTAATCAGGAGAGAATAAACGTATGAATATAAAATAACAAAGGAAGTAGATTAGACAAATTTTATTGTACCAACTGTGAGAATAAAATATATAAAGAGGCAGGGATTACGGAACTTAAAGTATCGGACCATAAGTTAATATTTTTAGAAATAAAAATGAAAAATAAATATAAATGAGGCAAAGGGAACTGTAAATGAAATAATACGATTTTGGATGAAAAAGACTTTATCGAACACATTAAAGTAGAAATCAAGAAATGTACAGATAATGGAAACAGAGACATTATAAATGAGTGGGATAAATTAAAAATGTATTTAAAAAGAAAGCAATTAAATACTCAAAAATAAGGAAGGAGAAACAAAATATGGAGAAAGATGCGATCAAAAGACAGCTTGAGAAAATTAATGCAGCAGGGGCAGAAACAATACTTAAAGAAAAACTAAACCAAATAGCAGATGAAGAAACTAAGGGGAGAGAAAAGGGCGGGAAAAATTACTACAATACTTAAAAAGCGGAGGACTTATATACAAGTGAGGAACTAAGTGGGGCAGGGCAAACATGTATTGGCAATTTAAAACTTAACGAGGGAAAGGGAGTATCAGACAGGAAGGAAATATTAAAACACAGTAAAGATTTGTATAGCAATTTGTATACGTCACAACAAATTGATAATAATACGGTAGATGATTACCTACAAGGAATAGAATGTGAGATGATATCACGTGAACATAAGAACTTGTGTGATGATTTGACCTCGAGAGAAGAAATTTTAAGTAGTATAAATAATCTGACCAAAGTAAAATCTCCAGGTAGAGATGGACTCACCTCGGGTTTCTATATTAAATTTCACGGTGAGTTGTCACCCATTTTAGAATGTTTGTATAACAATATTTTTCTGTGAAATTACACCATGACAAAAAGTATGAGTGAAGGGATAATAACTTTAATATACAAGCAGAAGGGAGATAGGGAAGATCTAAAGAATTGGAAGCCCATTTCCCTCCTAAATACGGATTATAAATTATTAAGTAAAATTTTAGCTGAAAGAATTAAAAAGGAAATGGATACAATTGTAAATATAAATCAAACATGTGGAGCCAAGAGGATTGACATAAAGAATAATATATTAAATATCAAAACAATTATAGACTATATACAATAATGTGGTCTAAAATGTGCTATGGTACTTTTTGACCGGGAAAAAGCATTTGACAGATTAGAACACAACTATATACAAAAAGTATCAGAGAAATTTGGTTTTGGAAATAACTTTTCAAAAATGGACTGAAATCCTGTACAAGAAAATAACTTCAAGAGTACAGGTCAATGGTGCTAATACGGAAAAATTTGATATACAAAGACCAGTGAGGCAAGAATGCCCACCATCTATGCTATTATATGTAATAGCAATTGAGATTCTTAGTATAAGGATAAGACTAAATAATAAAATTGAAGGTACAAATGTTACAAATATAAAGGATGAAGTGAAAATGCTACAAGATGCAGATGATTGCATGAATATTATAAAAGAACAAAATTTCTTCAAACACATTGAAAAGGAATTAGAACAGTTTGGTAAGGCGTCAGGGTCTATATTCAACCACGAAAAAACAGAAATATTAAAAATAGGAAACTGGGAAGGTAATCACCCAGGACAACCACCACATTTAATCAAAGATCGAGTAAAGGCATTGGGAGTTCACTTTGGAAGAAGAGATGAACAAGAAAACTGTAAAAATGTGAAAAAGAAAATAGAAAAAAATGTGAATATCTGGGCACTAATGCCACTATGTACAATGGAACCGGCACAGGTGGCGCAAACATATATGTATGCAAACATAAATTATTTATTAAAATCCACTGAAATAGAAAATGCTACATTAAATAAGGTAGATAATGATATTATTAATTATATATTGGACAATAATACCCCTTATATAAATAAAGAAACCCTACATAGAGCAAGAGAAGGGGGATTAGCCCCAATTTACTTAAATGTGCAAACATTTTAAATAGATTTAAGAGAATTAAATTAGAACCAAATCTACCATGGGAAGGGATATATATATATATATATATATATATATATATATATATATATATATATATATATATATATATAGATATATATATATATATATCTATATCTATATATATATATATATATATATATATATATATATATATATATATATATATATATATATATATATATATATATATATATATATATATATATTGGCATGGTTTTACGATGGGGAATGGGAGGGATATGTATCAGAATAATAAATTTATAAGGAAACTAGAAGTACCTAGAAAATTTAAGCAAATAAAAGAACTATTACTTAAATACTGAGATACAACAGAGTTATGGAAGCAGAAAGAAAAGGATACATATAAATGGATTAGGGAAGATATAGCAAGAAAAAAGACTAGAAGCAAAGTTGAGCAAGAAAATTTAGGAGTCAATAGGGAAAGAGCTTGGGGGCACTGGACCAAACTAGGATCCCTCAAGATCCAAAGCCTCTGCTTCAAATACATGCATAATGGATTGTTGACGGGAGAGGTCGCAGTGAGACGGCATATGGTCAGAGTATCTCCAAAATGTCCACTACGTAAAAAAGCTCCATTAAGAAAATTACACACCATGTAAAAGGAGAAAGGAAGAAAGATGAAAGATAATAGCGGAAATCTGTAAAAAAGAAAAAAAAATAAATAGAGAAGGGAAAACATTGCATATTTAGACGGGAAATTCGATAAAAATACATTATATAAAATAACAGAATACATAGTTGGAACAATGAGGGCCTGTGGGCAGATAATAGTAATAGGAAGATAAAAAGTAGGTGCAATTCTTTGTTAAGAAACTGGTTCAAAAAAAAATGAAATAGGGAGAGGGAGGAGCAAAATGGAGGGGGGATGGGAGGAGTGCTAGGGTTTGATACCCATTTGGGGTGTGATACTGCCAGTGCGCAGGCCAGAGTCTCCACCTCATCATCCACTCCATACATAGGCACCCACCAAACCTTAGAATCCAAATTCAAGGATCTAAATTTTAAACTTTAAATTATAGGACATTAGAACAACTCATATAAGGCATTTTAATAATTAAAATTAGTCAAATTATTAAATTATAATAAAAATTAAATGGAGGGAGAAAGGGACCTGGATGGAAGGGGAGGGATGGGAGGAAGTGCTTTGGTATGCTACCCAATAGGGTTGTGTGACTACCAGTGCGCAGATTAGAGCCCCCACCTCATCTCTCAACCGAGACACAAGCCCAAACTAATTATAAAATTATAACTGTTTAAATTTTAAAAATTATTTTTTTAAATTTTTTTATACAATTTCTAAGATTATGTATTAACGTAAAAAAAAGTTCTATGGAAATACAGGGAATCTATATGGGGAAAGTACAAGGCAATGACGTCATGGGGCTGATATAATTGTTTATTCGGTATCAGCCGCTGTTGCTGGAACAGGCGTAATACGTAATATTATCTGCGATGACAATGATGGCACCAGTAGCCGTAACTATTTGTATTTCAGCAACAACAACGATTGCAGGTGTTCTTAATATCATCGCCAAAAAAATATGTTCCTGTACAAATGAAAAATTATCCGATTATGTAATAAAATTACATACAGCAACGGTCGCGTATTCAAAATTATCCTCGATGCTATCAGCGAATCTCAGTGATGGAATGATATCTGATTTCGAGTTTTCATTGATGATCAAAATATACAACAGCGCTGGTATTAAAGACACAATTATTAATAATGACGGAATTACTCCAGCAGATCGTGACAAACACAAACCCACTAAAGACAAGGATGATCTCGGTAAGTTCGACTAATCCTGAATTTAGCATAAACTTTCCAACTGCAATTTCAGCAAATGAGATTGCGTTGTCACAGTTGCGAGTATATCACAGTTGGCCTAATATCAGATCAAAATCATTTAGTGGGTTATTATTGAATAATTCACTTGTATTTGCTCACAAAAAAAAAACCTAGTGACGATGGCACTCAGGACACTTCAGATTGCATCGTCGTTGGAATACCAACCGGTAGTTATCAAATCGAAAAAATCAATGATGAATTTCAGCGCAGAATAAAAAATATTACAAAAGAGGAGGAATCTAAAATAAAGATAACAGTGCATGAACCAACATTATCTGCGGTTATCGAAATAAATTCTCCTAACTACGTTGTTGATATTTATCAATCGTCGATCAGAACCGTTCTAGGATGGCCTGAAATTCAACCACCAACACCACCAATACCACCAGAACCCAAAAAAATCCGATTATATCTCAGACGGGTAAGCATATTATGATGTTACTCCAAGTTATTTATGAAATTTATTTTGGATGAGAGATTCAAATTATAGTAGTGAATTTATCCTTAGGAAAAAAGACGATATGTTATGGAATTTTTATGGTGAAACACTTTTTCAAGTAGGATCAAAAATAATAATAAGAAACATATTTATTGAATTAAGTGAGATTATTGAATATTTTAAAGAGATTAATGAAGGGCATAAAAAACAACTACAGCTGCTGCGACAGTATTTTCAGGAGTGTGTTTTTAATACATCAAATTCATGTAGTGAGATTATCAAACACATGGAAATACTAAATCAGCTTGCAACCGACATGGAATATATTAAGATTAATTCAGATAATAAGTGATAATAAAACAGACAGCAAACAAAATTTTTTAGAAGCGTATTTATTGACAGAAGCTGAGTTACCAAATTTTAAATTTTCTGGATATAACACTGACGAACTAAGAAAATCTGTTAATGATGTCATCCATGAATTCTTTTCTAAAATACTAGCCGCGTGGAGAAAATCCCTACCACCGCATCCAGCTATTCTTAGATACAATAATGATCCATCTGGGCAAGGACGACATATTTCACCAGGAATAGTTAATATAACAACTGTTGTCGCAGTCAATCTTGTTTGTGATGTCGATGGTAGCTACAACACTAATACAACAACATCAAATCAAGCTCAACAAGGATTTATTTTTTACTCATTCTCTCCAAAAAAAAACTCCTGGTTATTTACTCATACAAGAACCAATCAATCTGGTTTATCTGCGATGTCATAGTCATTTTGTTATCAAGAATGAATTTTAAATTAACTGATCAATCAGGAAATTTATTGGATCTAAGAAACAAGACGTTGAACATTAATTTACTTGTAAAATCTTAAATAATTTCAGTAAAAAACAAGAAATTTTATTTTTTCATTGAAAAAGTCAATTCTGAATGGATATTTACTAGTCAAAGTCATGAAATTTGTTAGATTTTATTTTTCTGATATGGTAGTTGGTACTCAAAATCATACAAATCAACCGATTTTATTTTTCTGATAGGGTAGTTGGTAGTCAAAATCATACAAATCAACCGATTTTATTTTCTCATAGGATAGTTGGTAGTCAAAATCAGTCAATTTTGGTGAATTTCGGTGAAAAAATAAATAATTTCGCTGAAAAAATAAATAATTTCGGTGAAAAAATATATAATTTTTATTGAAAAAGTCAATTCTGATAGGAAATAACTAGTCAAAATCATGAAAATCATTGAAAAAATCAATTTTGATCGGCTAGTTGCTAGTCAAAATCATGAAAATCAACTGATTTTATTATTCTGATAGAGTAGTTGCTGGTCATAATCATGAAAATCATTCGAAAAGTCAATTTTGATAGGTACTTCGTAGTCAAAATCATGAAATTTCGGTGAATAAATAAATATTTCTGAAAAAATAAATAAAAATTTTTTCAGCAAACAATTTTATTCACTATCCAATATTTTTCTTAATTGCCTCACACGAGTATTAATTATTTTCTTTGCCTCGTATTCGTGGGACAATTCTGATCTAATTTTTTCGATCGCCCGAAATAAACTAATGAAATGTTTTATCTGAGTTTCGTCTACGACAGCTAGTGACTGATATATCGCAGACTGAATTTTCTTTATAAACCTGTATTCGGATGGCAGAACATATCGACCTTCGTGTTTATTTTCTTGTAGTGTTTCAAAATCAGAATAAATTTTTTCAGGGTTTAATTCGTCCGATATTTTTATTCCGTTGTCGTTCAATTTTTCAACAGCAGTAACTATTTCATTAATATTTTCTTTATTCATTATATCAGATATTCATATTTCTAAATAATTAATTTTACAGAAAAAATAAATCTTTTTACATATTTTTTCAGTTATTCATTATCCAACACCAGAGTAACATAGGAAAACGAAATCAAACTATCAAATCGATATGAAAACACTGATTTAGTTATCTTATTTGCAACATACCATACCGCAGCGGAATTGATACCAAAATATTTTCTAGCCGCGTTCATCGATTCAAAAATTATTTCCTCACCGGTTTCCGTATTGAAGGATTTACCGCTTTGGCACTTTTACTATAACGGCCAGTATTCCCTCTTGCAGAGTTCTCACTCCGGGTGATCGCCTGGAGGTTAGATAATTTATTATTTAGTCTGTCTCCGTCAATATGATCAATCACAAGATTGTCTTTTATTACTCAAAAAAAAAAAAACACTCATAATGATTGAGATAATGTTTTTTCCCGCGTGGAATATAAGATAACCAGTATTGATAATATTACCAACTGGTTTTTTCGTTCTGCAGTGTCTAACAACACCATCACGAGATGCTTCATAGTTTTCAATGAATGGATGCATTGCGTATTCTCCGTTCATTGTGATAATACCATTTGTCTAAATTAAGGTTTGTTTAAGAACCTTTTAATATAATCCTCTTCACATTTGATAGCGTTGTCACTGTCATTATTTTTTTGTCGTAGTGTTTTTTTTAACTCTCTGTATCGTTTTCCATCGCATCTCAACACAATCTTGTTCTTCCTCTGACTCCAACCCCACACCGCAGGCATGTTATTGGTCCTGAACCACCTCTACGAATACATTGTAGATGCTGCCAACAAAATTCTTTTCTGCAGAGTTTTCCACAGTTAGTTGATAAACCGATCATTAACCATCTGCATTTATTCATTATTCATATTGAATATTTGTTTAAAACATAGTATGACTATGATCTGGATGATGTTGAAAACGATTTGATCGAAATTAATAACGCCAAGAAAGAGTTTTATGATGATGGAGCATCTCATGTATGGTCCACGTGGAAACTTATCCATGACACCGAAGGTGTTATTGATAACACAATGAATGATACACGAGCAAAGAGAATCATTATATTATGTTAAGGTTCATCATAGTGACAAGAAATTTATTTCTAGAATAAAATTTATTGTGTAGACGAATGATTTTGATGTGTGGATCGTTCGTAATAAATGTGATCCTATAGTTAGTGGGGAAAAAAAAACTGTTATCGTGAGTGGTGATTCTAAACCCGGCTTATTGAGTGGTATTGATAAACCGTACTATGAGCGATCTTATCCTGTAACAGCAGTTGTCTATGGAATTTATCAACTTAATGATAAACCTAACATCAAGGATCTTGCTCCGATGAAATTTTCATCCTTGACTTTGTCAAGGTTGAATTGTGTAGCAGAGCGAGTAATAGAACATTTTACAACACAAAACGAGGGGCTGGTTTAACAGACTTAAGACGAAAAAAAATAACCGCTTGGGCTAAATCAGTCGCGGATAAAGGAGCGTCAATAAATGATGTTGCCGAGTTCTCAAGTAAATTAAAATTTCAGATGGTAGTAAAAACTCTATCGGGAGAGATTTTATATGAATCGCCGAATAAATCTAAGGGAACGCCGGTCGAAATTGTTGACCATAATGCCCACGCGTGGACATCTGCGGTAACAATATTTCCGCGAAATCAAAATGTAAAATTGTATTCCCTAGAGAATTCTAATGAGAATATATTTGATTTTATTTATGAAATAAGTTAAAACGATCATGTATCAGTATATTTATTTAAGAGCTCTGAAGAAGAGTACGATCAATTTGTAAGACCGAATGGTGATTTATATCGAAGGGAGTCGTTACATAATGAGATGAAAAAACTAGCAGAAAAATATTCAATGAATGCAGAACAATTACTTATCAATTGTTTTACTGTTGCATCAGTTGCTGCTCACGCTGCTCGAGAAAAATACTCGTGGCAACCAACTCGTGTTGAATTTCTCGAGGATGTCCAAATGAGTTGTATTGAATACGGACACGGCGGTTTATAGAATACTAAATACGATCATAAAAATATGATATCAGTTGATATGGTCGCGTGTTATCCAGGAAGCTTTCTAGGATTAGGTGAATGCGCTGAATACTTTAAAAAATTTGGTCATCCCACAAATGAAATGACGCGAGTATCAATTAATGGTCCGTTACCAGATTTTCCATTGACAGGATTCGCTCGTGTGGTATCATTTGAGTTTGCTAAAAATCTTCATAGGATTTGTTACGTTTGGATAGGTAGACATTTCTCCGAGAAACGTTGGGTTCCAATAGTGTTATTGAGGTATACGCTTGATTGTTTAATGTTAACATCGCTGACAGTCAGTGAAGCGATTATATCATATAAAAAAACAAAATTCGGTTTGGTTACCAACAAAGGAAAATATCACAATTGATGAGGTCATCGAGGAGTATTCACGAGAATGTCCTGATATTCCTGTTGATGTAATTGTTAATGATTCTCCTAATATTCTCAAAATCAAACTCAACAACAGTGAAAAAAAAGCAAAAGATCTCGGTAGAAAAATATTCGGCAAATTCACTCAAGGTGGAGTGTATGATCACCGACGACATCATTCACGATTAATTATGGATGACGCTGAACTGGATTTTATAATCGCTGATACCGCAGCAAGAAATATATTCTGTAATCGAAAAAATATTTACTTATCAGACGGAAAAAAACTAGGAACAGTTGTCAATTATATTGATGGAGAATAACCCTTAATACACTCATCTAAGATCTTCAATGCTATCTTATGTTTCAATAAATTTACTGCCGATGATAAATAGATTTCCTCATGAAGCAGTTAGAGTTGCTACAGATTCTTTTTATATCGATAACAAATACTCAGCGTTGCTAAATGGTTTTGCAGGTACTGACGAATCATGGGGTTTATGGAGAATCAAAAACGAAAATATACTTGATTATTGTGAATCAGCTGATGTTACAATCAAAGACAATTATTATCGTGATAAAATATTAGAAATGTCGTTAGAACCATCAGTATATGATCCGGTATCTAGAAATAAAACAGTTTACTTAAAAGGATTAGGTAGTTCAGGTAAAATAACACGAGTAATAAATTTATTTCAGAATTCTGATATGATTGTGTTAACACGTACTCATAGACTCGCGCGAGAGATGAAGCAACGAGGAGTATAATCATGTACTTATCACAGGTTTTTCAGATGGAAAGATGATTTATGGACTCCAGATCGAATGGGAGAAAAATATGTTCCTATGGTTACTATCTAGTATGAAATCTGTACTGTGTCATTGGAGGTATTAAAACTAATTTATTGATTGGTTATTAAAAGTAAATACTGCTATAATAATGTGCTCACGGTCAACCACCACCTGTTGATGGAGCGTCTCCACTCGACTGGTTGAAGAATTTCGTTGATTACTATGAAGAAATAACTAATGATCATAGAACACTTGATGCAGAATTAAGTGAATTTAAAAAATTGATCAGACTGCAGCCGAATAAAATTCAGTGTGAGGTGATGCGTAAAATAATTTCAAAAACATCGATGAAAGATTTTTTAAAATCATGGAGACCAAACGATTTAATAGTTGCAAGTAGAAAAATAGTTAGAGACATACTTCAACGAGATTCATTTCAGTTACAACAAGAAAAATACCCAACACTGCCTGTGCCGTTATGTTATCGACCAGCGGATACGCGACGGCAAAATATTGACGTTGATGTACCAGGACAGGGGAAACAAAATCTAGTATTGAATTATATTGTTACAGTTAATATTGATTTCGTTGAAGAAGCGTTAAACGCAGATAAATCCCCGTGGACGCTTAAATACGCGATGACGTTTCATTCATCTCAGGGATTAACTATTACTGATACTCGAGTTTGGATCGTCGATCATCGTATCGAGTGGTCAAATTTAGTTTATCTTGCAGTATCTCGAGTTGGAAAAATATCTCAGTTGAAAAGAATCGTCATGGACTCGTCAGTGATCAATGATGAAATCGATAATGATATAATACGAAAAAAATTAACTGGTTATAAACGATTTGACAAAAAAAATAATCAAAAATTTGATCTTGATGTTGAGTTTGTTATATCGCTGAAACAACAGCAGAATAATCATTGCGCCAGTTGTAATTGTATAATGCTATGGCGGTATCCGAAAAATGATCCAAGACAATTTACCGCAGACAGAAAAAATAACAATTTTGGTCATACACGACAAAATACTATGTTGGCCTGTCTTGAATGTAACCGACGTCGGGGTGCTAGATAAGTGATTTAGGTGGTAATTGAGTGTCTTCAGGAATTACCTGTAATTCTTCACGTGTGAATCCACGTTGAGGAGTAGTTGAATCGAGTATATAAATTGCTGGTCTACCAGTTGATCTTGTTACACCAGATATTTTATGTGTTGTAATGCTCCAAATAGGATCAGTTGCAGAGGTCCTCGTTGATAAATTCTTTCAAAAGCATTAGCTACCTGAACTGCAGTTTTTGTTGATAACGGCTCTGCTTCTTTATACCTACTAGCAATATCAATAACAGTCAGAACATATTTGTATGTTTTTTGATCAATAGTATCATGCGGTAAAAACATAGTATCAGCTTGATGAACTTCATTAGGAACACTGATATCAAAATGTGCATACTGAATTTGTTTAGGTGGTAGTCGATAAATTTGCCATATCGCTTGTTTTGATAACCATAATTTAGCAGTAGAGTATTATACTTTTCCTGCTTTAGCAAGTTTACTGATCGCTGCTTTACCTTTCCAGAATCCAACTGGGGAATAATAAATCGATTCCGTTTCTTAGATATAACTAGCACCTAACGCTAATTTACCTTTCATCGCGGATTTTATTAACCAACTGGTTAATTTTTCCTTGAAAGTTTTATCAGGAATAGAGTCTAATGTGTGAATTAACTTTTCATTCGCGAGATGTCTGTCTTGGATATCATTACTCCGATAAGCAATATCATGAGCAAGACAAGCTCTATCAATAGCATTTATTGGTTCTTCACCTGATTTTGGATGGTCCTGATCCTGACTATCGAGTCTGATATCAAGTCGGGTTCCGGGACCGCAATAACTGTATCCGGGAAGACGTTTTTCTCCAGGGTAATTAGCAAAAGGAATTTCTGACAATTTTTTAAAATTTTGTTGTGATATCACCTCCATGTTTTCTTTCTTTTTTTGGAGAAATGAATCTGAATTTCTTTGTACCGCATATTTTACCAGTAGCGGCTTCTCTGTTGTTTTTTGTTGTGACCGTAGTTACATCAATTGCTGGAGTACGCGTCTTACATTTTATACAATATGAATCCATGAGTATATTCATAACATGAATGTAATTGATTTTTCCGCGACAAGAAAAAGAGAACCAGTCAAACATCATCTTGCGTTACCGAATTCTATTAGAATGATTATCATAGGTCCATCTAGATGTGGAAAGACACAGTTGTTACTTAATTTGATAATGAGATGGTTAAAGTGGGACAAATTGTATTTGATGGCACCATCGGTTGATAATCAGCGATGTTATGATGTACCAAAGGATTTTAATGAGAATGCAAAATTGTTGAGTGATAACGGTGATGATGTTATCGATTTTATTACCGATATTAATGAAACACCATCAGTTGATTCTATTGATGGATTCATTAGTAATTTTGTTGTGTACGATGATGTAATGCTAGATAAGCAGTCAAATCCTGCCAGAATATGTTCTCGAGGAAGACGTAAAAATACTGATGTTATTTATGTAACTCAACGCTACACGCAGATACCGAAGGTTATCAGGGACAATTGTAATGTTTAAGTTTTTTTAATGGAGTTGACACGCACAGGCTACGAAATATTCATCAAACATGGTGTGGTGGTGACATGGATATAATTAAGTTTATAAATCTATTCAGTCAAGCTCAGTCATCTCCGCATGGTTTTATAACAATAAATTTACATTACCCTCGAACAAGATACAGAATCGGACTAGATAAAATATTTGGATGAAATGTAAAGCAGCAGGGAAGGCGTGCTTTCAAACTCGACACGGGAATGGTCTTATTAGACTAACATAAATAAATCACCTAGGAGGCTTTAATTTTAGTAAATAAAGCGTTTTTGGGTGATTTTTATCCAGGCAGCTTTATTTTGACGATCCACGGGTGGATCAATTAAAGGCTGTTCGCCTTCCCTGCTGCTAAAACCCCATATAGAACATAACAGATAAAACACAAATACAAACATAGGGAAATGCATAGCAAATACCCCATTGACCTGTTTTCTTAAAACGTACAGCTCCCGTACTGATTGGTTGACCACTGTACAATTTTGCAGTCTTATAAACAATTTTGAATTTTTCTCAAGACTTAGTTTTTTAAAAAAGATAATAAAAGGAAGCCTAACTCGAGGCAAGAGAAATACAGTGATAATAATGAGGTGTGGACCTTAACTCGAGCACAGCCTACTTATATCTATTTTTAGCACTTATTGCAAGGAGCGACACAGATAACCACTCGACTAAAACAATAGAATATTTTTTACATAATCTAAACCGTTGCGATCGCCGACATACTAAAATTGAAAATAAAATTATTTAAAAATAACATAAACCATATTATAATAGATATTAAATCTAAAGAATTGAAACAAGACAACTGGGAAAACCTTGATACATACTTGCTGTCTCATACATACAGAATATATAGCAAGACACATAATAAAGCACTAACACACATATCAAACACTGAGACTTAGGAGACCTCTAGCAAAGGTCACACAATTTTCAAGGGAAGAGACTTCGAGCAAGGTGAATAAAATCAGGCTCGAACGAACAACCCTACAGATAACACTTGGAAAAATAAATACTCCATCAAAATTTCAAACATTTTAATTTTTGATATAAAAATTATTATTTTTAAAATAGAACATACAACATATCTGAGGGAGAAACACATAAACATAAAACACTTTTTATCAAATAAAATTAAATCAAGGGCCATATATCTGGTACCCCCCGTAAAAAAGTCACAATTTTGCTTTCAGAACATTGTACATTTACAAATAAGGCTGGACCTTGAACTAAAATGTCAGTAAATAACGTATTTAAAACTTTACAAACATTAAAAAAATAAAAATTACTCAGACCAAAACACTAACTTCAAGCGAGTAGAAAGAAAGGTGAAGTAATATCAATTAAAATTACATTATAATATGTATATATCGTGGGTTACTGGCTCGGAATTTCCTGGCCTACCTCCGTTGTTCTGCCGCGACTCTCCTGGTGGTCTCGCAATCTGCAGCACCTTTAATGATGGAAGAGCGCCACATTGCTCTGTCCTTTTCAGTCTGCTCCCACACGTCAAAGCTAATTCCACCGTTCTTCATTGACGTGTTCACGGTGTCCTTGAGTCGTTTTTTCTGGCAATCTTTGTTGCCTTTTCCTTGTTCAAGGTTGCCATGAAATAATTGTTTGGAAATCGGTAGTCTGGCATGCGAGCTACATGGCCTGCCCATCGCAACTGTGATTGAATCAAGATGGTGTAGAGACTGGAAAGGCTTGCTTCGGCAAGGACATTAGAATCCGGGATCCGGTCTTGGCACATGATGTTTAGGAGTCTTCTGAGGCAGGTAGTGTGGAAGTAGTTCAACGTCACGGACATGGTACACTTTCCAGGTTTTGCAGTAGTATAATAACACTGAAAATACGTTCGTTCTGTACACCTTAAACTTTGTCTGAAGACTAATGCCTCATCTGTTCCAGACGGTGGCGTGTACTCTGCCGAATCGCGTTGTAATGCTGGCTTTAACTTTGTCATCTATTACGATATTCTGGGACAGATTGCTGCTAAGATATGTGAACCTATTCACTGCGCTCAATTTGTGGCCTTTGACCATGATTTTGCCTCAGCATACGGGTTTCCGAGGGGAAGGCTGATACATTATTTCCATCTTCCTTGTGTTGATCGTAAGGCAGAAGTATGTGCAAGTATCAGAAAACTTATCGAATCTGTGTTGCATGTCAGCTTCAGATCCAGCATTGAGGGCGCAGTCATCAGCTCATAGAAAGTCTCTGAGTTTGTCTCTTGTGACCTTAGTATTTCCTTGGAGCCTCCTGAAGTTGAACAGTTTCCACCAATTCGGTATCTGAGTATGTTTCCCACGTCAGGAAATGATCGAACCTTCCAGTTAACCGTACTCGTCCCCCGTTGTGTTAGTCAGAAATAAAGACGGGACGAACCGATTTTTCACTGACCTTCGGCAACTGAACAAAAACACCGTGTTCGACGCAGAAGCAATGCCAGAATTATAATGTTTATTTTCAAATTTGGCATGTCATAAATACATTTTCAAGTTAGACCTTACCAAGGGATATTGGCAGATTCAAATCGCTAATAATGTTCGCAGGCTAACGGCTTTCGTGACTCCCTAAGGACTTTACCAATTTATAGTCATGCATTTTGGCTCGTCTCATGCGCACACTGATAAATGGTATGGAAAACGTCGACAGTTCTGTGCATGATATCTTTGTTTATACATATAGCTAGGATGAACATGTTAAGGTATTAAAGGACTTCGACACTGCCAATCTTACAGCTAGGCCCACCAAATATATTGTAAAGTAGTTTAACCTACAATGTTTGGGACTTCAAGTAAGTGGACTAGGTCAGTTGAAACCTCACCCAGAGAAAATAAGAGCAATGAGAGATGCACCTAGACCAGAAACTAAGAAACAAGTAAGAACTTTCTAAGGTTTGATTGGGTTTTACAGAACAGGTCCCCAATTGTGCGACTATTGCCAGCCCATTAACATATTTGACTAGGAAAGGGCAACCGAATAAGTTTCCTTGAGAGGGGTGTGCCAGTGAAAAGCGTTTCAGCTTTAAAACAGAAACTGCACCAGTCTTAAAGTTGAATTTGAGCTTAATTTTTGTGCTGAGGACTGATGCGTCCGATACGGGTCTTGGGGCTGTTTTGCTACAGGAGCAAGAGGGGATGAAATTGCCCATTGCTTATGCAAGTAGAAAATTGCTGTCTAGGGAGCAAAACTACTCCGTGATTGAGAAGGAGTGCCTAGCGTTAGTATGGGGGATAGGAAAATTCCATACGTACCTTTTCGGGAGAGAGTTTACCTTACAAACGTTCCCTCAGCCGCTCTTATACTTTGTAATTTGTTATTAAAAGTTGTATTTGTATCACCATCAAAAGTATTATATTGTAAATCCGAAATCCTACCCGGCTCTATTGTTACAGACACACATTACATTCATCGTGGCAGATATGCAAACAGCAAGTCTGTTTGCTATTTCACTTGGTACCTAATTTGCATTATGGATATTAAGAATGTCATGTATGGAAATTCACCGTATGCACTTACATTCCCCAGGTCTCTGTTACTACAAGCAAGTCCATGAAATTAGCAAATGTTCACGTCTACTTTGAGCTTCATTCTTAACAGACTTACTCTGAAGATGTATTGCTCTTTACTCCAGCATTTAATGTTTATCTCGCATTTTCATTTTCTCTTCCCTTAATTCGCTATTCAGTTTGTGTCCTTGAGGGTTAAGATTGGATTAGTTTTGTTGAAGTCTCTTAACTCTTGACGAGAAGCTTGCAAAGCCTTCTCGGTTTCCATTCAGGTACATCTGTAGGTTGACAGTGCTTATGGAAACGAAGCGTTTATATTACCTTTAAATAATAACGATGACGAGTGTAATGCATTTTGAATATCTCTGATAGATATGTGCAGAGCACACGACATACATATTATGACTATCAGATTGTACGATGGCTGTGCTTTCACTTTTATATGGATGGCTTATAATGGAAAAAAGTGTTGTGGATTAAACTTTATGTTCTACAAATGTATTTGATTTTATGACAAATTTAGAAGCTGGAGAGCACAATTACTCCTCACATCATCCGTTTTACTGGTCGTTGAAAGTGCCGGTGGCAGAGACAAATGGGGAGCAATTACATCAATTTTGAGACAGATAATGTGTGCAATTGAATATATTTTAATCTTAAAAATGAGCATGGATAACCTTTTAAGCAATCATTGAATGAAAGCTTTCAGTCGACTAATCCGCCCTTTAAGAATATCGATGATTCTTTGAAAATAATTACCGCTTTTTACCAAGATGGGCATCCCTAATATACAGAAGGGTAGCAGAGTTGAATCTAATAATTATCGAGGTATACACCTGATTAATACACTATACAATTTTTTTATATAAAAAAATCTTTTTAAAGAGCCGAAAATACTCTTGCGAAGCGAAAAATAATATCATTTATGAGGCACAGAAAAGTTTTAGAAAGAAATATATTGACAGCTTGTTTAATTTGCATGCTTAAGCGTAAAAGTACTTATCCAAACGAAAGGGAAAATGATTTTGCATTTTTGTTGAATTTTAGAAGGCTTTGTGTTAAAACTAATATTAATTTGACAAATTAATGTAACTGTGGTCTTGAAACACATGGGTGCATGCTAATCCCAATTTTATTTGGTTTGCATATAAATGATCTAATATCAGATTTAAGAATCAAATGTAGCATAAATATACTTTTCACCCAAGACATTGCTAATGTGAGCAGATGATATGGCGAACTGATCTGATAGTTAGATTACTGCAACAACAAAAATATATTATAGGAACCTTTTCTGATAGAAGTGGTATGGAGGTGACCCTCAGCAAAATAAAAATAATGGTATTTAGTAATGAGTGATATGTGAAGAGAACTGAAACATGGTATTCTGCTGAATAACGAATATAAGCATTACCCTATAAATATATTGGGTTATTTTACACCAAAGTTGAAATTGCCTATGGTTAAACATATGATAGTTGCAAAACCCAAAATGTCTGCGATAAGAATATTTTGTTTTTCAAAAGCAGAGTGGGCAATTTCATATCAAAGATATGTTTCAAATATTTGACTAAGTTATTAAACAATATTAGGTGATGGAGCTGACATACGGGTGTTTTAATACTCGAATATTAATGAAATGCAGCTTTAATTTTGTAAGACATACGTCTCTGCTTTAAATAGTTGGGTGTATATAGGGGAATGCGGTAGGTTCCTTCTCTTGAATTCATATATGGTAAGATATATACAATAAAGATTTACAATTACGTGATTATCGGATAATAAATATCCAAATCAGCGTCATATTATGTTGAAATAAATTTGGAGAAACGTTGATAGAATTACATGACTATGAAGATTACATATATGCTCTATCAATATGGCTATTGATATGCATGGATACGACAAGATGATGGCGTTGACAAATTATGAATTTTCGAGTTCACGCAAAGGAATAGAGATATTTCATTTTAAAATTGATCAAAACATATTACCTGTTCATCAAAGTTGTATACCTATAGTCAGCATAAATCCAAACTAAAATGAGAAATACCTGTAAACCAAGATACACTTTAATTAAAGAAAACATTAAAAGCAGCTAAGGTATTCAAACTATAAACTTATGACTGAAACAGAAAGAGGAAAGAAATTGATAGAGCATTCAGATTTTGCGTGCGGTACTGGAAAACAAATATTTATGTAAAAATGCTTGAATGTCATTTCTTTTGCGTTTGCCCAGGAAATGATATCCTTAGAAGCCATTATCTTAAAAATGTATATTATGTATAACCAAGTGTTGCAGTTGTGCTTTTTTTCTCTTATGGTAACAGTGATGTCGTGACGCTGTATTATTTATGACACTACTTGTACAGATCATTTGCTGAGAGAGGGGCCCTTATCTCCATCCATGTAAGAATATGTGAAATGTTATTATTCTGAAATAAGTGTAGAACTATGTATGGAAGTGAATAAAGAATTGATATCTCACCTGTATTAAAGAAATGGGGCGTTCCAAGTGTGTATATCATAGATATTTATTTTTCATTATGGGCCTGATGCCTATAATATAGAAATAAAGTAATTTGATTTGATTTTACATTGATAATGATATCAAGAATTATCATATAGATTCCTGCTGTGTTTGATGGTTATTTGGATTTATCGTTTAATGATCTTTATATATATATTGATTTCTGTAGATGGAATCCGGAGTACATCGCCCTTAGATGAGAATTAATGACGTGGTTGATATGCAGGTGGGTTTGCTTCGTACCAATGCCTATTTAATCGATTTCGTAGCAATATTTTTGGTGATGTTTGTATGGTCGAGTGGGTATATAGACTGGTGCGTGCAGCAAGGCGATGGGTGTCTTAAACAACGGAGCTATGTTATAATCTCGGTAGAGCATCTGAAAGGTCTTTAAGGTGTATACAGAAATTATTTCTTCATATAGATTGTTAGACAGATATGCGGGAAGGTGTATTGATAACATAATATTTAAGTGAAGTGTTATGCATATCTATTTTATGTTTTGATTATAGCAATTGATTTGATATTGAAGTATGGATGATTATTATCAGAAATTCTGCTAAACTGTTTCCATAATTGCTGAACCCGGTGCCATTTTTTATTTTTAGAAATTAAACCAATTTCCATTGGTCTGACACGTTTCATGCCGTTTTTTTCTTCTTCTAAATTAAAGGCTATAAGCAGATGTACACCACTTATTTCAGCTCCAAATTCCAGTCATTTAAAAGGTTGGTTGATGCAAGTAATGGGTTTGTTGTGGTATTAATTCAATAAGACAAACTTTGTGTGGATCATCCATTGTACTATTTATCATTAAAGCTAAACAGGCACCCGAGAAATTGTTCCAGAATCTGGAATGTATATTCGGCTTTAATTTTGTCTTTGCAACACTTTGAAGTGTTTATCAAATCATCTCCAATTATGAAACTCAATGTTCACTGTCAACATGGAAAAATAAAGATTTTTAGGTGGATTTTGATGTTGAAATAAATAAAAAGGATTTAAAGGTACACATTAAAAACTTTAATAATATATGTTTCTATTTCTGTGCATATGTTTGTGACCAATAGAGGTGATATCAATCATGCAATTAAATTAGTCTAATTAAGCCAAAATTGATAGTGTACCTCTACGTATAAGTTCCTAATGCATTTAATCCAATACCTTCCTGATCTAGAAATACAGATATGGCTACGACAGGTTACAATCATAAATATGGTTTTCATTTTCTTTGGGGTGATACCGGTTAGCTTATAAAAATAGTTCGACAAGTAAACGTTCTGCTTAAATTTAGTTGGAGAGGAAAATTATAAATAAAGTGCATAACAGACCAGCGATGAATCACACCCAGCGGAAATAAAGGATACCTCATTTAGTTTCCGTCTGTTTTTTTTTTTTTTTTTTTTTTTTTGTATGTAGTTTTTTGGTTTTGATTTTGTTTTTAAACACCAACGACAAGTGCAATTTTGTGGAAACATTTACTGTCTCCAAAGGCAAGTGGAATAGTCATATAACTTTGCTGGAAATGTCAGGTCGAATTAGGACAATATTTCGCAATTACAAATATTATTCAATATAGTAGTACGAAACAGACTCCTGTATATATGGTACATATTTTATATGTTTCGTTTGAGTGAGCTCGTGATTGTTTTATTAGGTTTCAAATGATAGAGTCTATGACGAATAAAGTAAATTATTTCTTACATGTTGTTTTTGGATAACAGCATAAAATCATTCGCACAAGAAGTTGTCTTCTTTTCTCAACTGACTTATATTTACATCTTCACTTAAACATATTTTCATAACAATAGTGAAACGTATTAAGCTCAAGACAACATTGTATAGCGTTATAACAGAACCTATTGATTGATGTTGGCTAATTTAAGTTTCATTTACATTGATTGTTAGTGTTTTTCATTCACTGTCGGCGATTTGACACCGCATGCGGAAATAAGGGAATTAAAATGAATTAATATTCAGTCGAATTTTACAAATTTCATAATTGTCAATTACAATTTCCATAAATTCTTTTCAGGCGACCATACATTTTTCTTCGGTCTCTTTCAAATTAATTTATTTTATCCATTAATGCTAAGAGACCGTTTTCTGGAGGCTAAGATTCAAAAGGCAAGGAATTCTGAAATCAATAATCGCTTGTCCCAGAACTGACATGTAATTTACTTGTGCATCATATTTCATTGAATATATTGATGTTACATTCACTGCCTTTGACAGCTTCTGGATACCATGATGATCATGGAATTGTAATTGTACCCGTACAGACCTCGTCTCTAGCAGATAAGATACGATTAGTTTTTTATTAGCTTAGTAGTCGTATAAAAACATGGATTTTACTGACATGCAAGACATTATTAGTTTTCATTTAGTACCCGTTCCCCATTAGTCCCTTATGTTCATATAATTAACACTTTTGCTCACGAATTCCTTATTCTCATACATTTGATATTTTTCCCATTATTCTCTTATGTGCAGTCAGTGCATACGTTTTCCCACTAGTCCCTTATGTATATGCAGTTAATACTGTTTCTTATGAATCCCTTATGTACGTACATTTAATACTTTTTTCCCACAAGTCTCATATGAACACATAATTAATACCTTTATCCATGAGTTACGTATGTTTATACAGTTAACACTACTCTCTGAGTTCCTAATACTTGTTTCCTTCAGTCCCTTATGTACGTACAGTTAATTCGTTTTACTTCAAGTCCCTTATATTCATACATTTAATACCCTTTCCTCTTAAGTACGAGTCATTAAAACGTTTCTCATGTGAGTCCCTTAGATACATATAATTAATATTTTTTCACCAATGGTCCCTTATAAACGTCCATTTAGTACTTTTCACACTGATTTCTTATGTACATAGAGTTAATACATTTTCCATGAGTTTTCGATGTGTCCAATATGTAATTATAATTAATAATTTTCCCTTAAGCACATACAATTAATACTTTTTCCTCTGAGTCCTTTATGCACATAAGGTTAGTACTGATTCCCATGAGCCCCACTGTACATGCAATCAATATTTTTTTCCCATGAGCGCTAATATATATATATATATATATATATATATATATATATATATATGCAGTCAATGCATTTTCCCATGAGTCTTTATGTACATGCAGTCAGTATTCTTTGCCATAAACCCTCATGTACATGCAGTCAATACATTTTCCCAAGAGTTCCTTATTCGAGACTGTTAACATGTTTTTCAAAGAGTTCCTAATGTACATACTGTTAATACTTTTTCTCCTGATTCCGTCATGTACATACAGGTAAATACTTTTCGCATGAGTCGCTTATTTACATATATTGAATACTTTTCCCCATGAGTTCCTTATTTAGAGACAGTTAATATGCTATTCAAAGAGACCCTTCTGTGAATTCAGTTAAAACTTTCCTGCATCAGAAAATTGCAACAAGATACTAATATCATTGTATACAATGGCGTCAGTTCCAGTTTAATGCATGAAATCGGGTTGGAGTGCTCGTTTAGAAACAAAGGCGACTGCCACAGATATTTACTTCAGATTTGACATACAATAATCATACAGTTTTGCACTAAATATTCTCTACGATATTATTCACAGCCTTATAGGTTTCAGTCCAGGTAAACGTATGTTCGCTTAGCAAGTATAAATGTAAAACGTGGTCGGTGATGGTACACAAAATACCGATTATGAATATGTACTGGATAGATAAATAAATAGATAGATAGATAGATAGATAGATAGATAGATAGATAGATAGATAGATAGATAGATGGATGGATGGATAGATGGATGGATCGATGGATGGATAGATAGATAGATAGATAGGTAGATATAGATGTATAGTATGTACACTGTATTAATGATATACCACGAGATGTATAAATATTGCACTAAAAGGAAACAAGGCTTGTCGAGTTTTCTTGTAATGAACAATTTATACAACGAGTAGTATATCATTTATACAGCGTACATACTATACGTATATTTTATTTCTATCACATACGAATACATATATTTGCCCATTTAACGCAGTTAAGATATGTTAAGATATGCCCCGGGAAATTGTGTATTGACCACGTTAATGAACTTCTCACATCCTTGCGAGTGTGTATGCCACAAAGTGTAGTTCTATGCCTTTACTTGTTGTTGTTCACATTCACATTTGCAAATTGATAGTTTGGTTGTTTTCTTTTTCAGCTTCTGTTCTTTTTATTCACATTGGTTAAATTAATATAAGACAAACTTATGATTTAACCACGAAAGATTGTTTGCATGAAGACTGTAGAGCACTACAAACACACTGAACAAATCAGGCATGCACGTCCTGGCGCATTGGAAATAACGTGGAATAAAAACTAAGCAAACTGACGAGCTAACAAGAAGTAATTAAAACATTTAAATATATTTCTGCTTTAATTAGCATTATACTGACCATATAATTCTCTTACTCCTTTTCCTTGGGACGGATTGACGTAACTCGTTTTTTCATGAATGTTTGCTACGATGGTCCATAAAGAGAGAACTGGGGTAGCGAGTGTGTGTATGCGCATATTTTGGAGATTTTGACATGTAATTAATGATAATCTATTTTAAGAAACTTATAATAGGCTTAAGAAGCAACAACAATAACAACAATAAAGCGTTAAATACGTTCCAGTATATGTGCCTCGTAACCGAACATTTTTATATATAGTGTCGACAGGCTATTGCAACTATGTATCATTGATATTATAAACACTGTGTATAGATTTGAAGGAAACTGTAAACATACCGTTACGAAAAACCAGATTCTTGTAGATTACTTGGTGCATGTTAAGTTTTAAGATTTGAATCCAACCAAAATTAGTTTTCTCTTCCACTCCTTATTTATGCGTATGTTGCCCCTTATGCATGATAGGGGAGAATGGAACGGACAAAATAAAGCTTTGCGACGAAAATGTGTACCATTTAAAAATTATTTAGAAAACGGGGAGAATTAGTACTTTTTAATTGTCATTTTTATATCATTAATGATTTAATGAGTGAACTTACACCGCTGATCTTAAGGCCTACAGCTGAAAGAATGTTTATATATTCGTATTATTGAGACATGGGTTGATCACAGTTTGATATATCAATATTATTGGTACATCAATTTGCTTTATACTAATACTTTAATTGCCATGCTATTTTTTATACTGCTCCCTATTAATATTTAAACCTTACTATTTTCATTCAAGTCTTTGGCAGGTGGTTGACACTGTTGTTGCAAATATATAAGTAATCATGAGAGACTTCATTTATCTTGTATCTAGACGTAGTGATATTGCCATTCGACAATATACTGTGTCCAGTCCATAAAAAAATATTGGATGATTTGTCATACCATTGCACAAAGATGTTGACCTTTTGTTAAATGTCAGGATCTCCAAAGCATTTTCCATAATCAGTTTTCTGAACTTGGTGGACAAGAAATAAATTATATTTTTTAAATATATATTCAAGTTTTCAAGTGTCCGGTGGATTTATATGAAATAGCCAAATCCGGGGACACGCTAATGCAAAGATTAGGGTTTAGAAAACATGAATAATCGATGATCAGTGTTATGATCAGTCTTCCTAATGTCACATATGCGAATATAAGCTGTCTAAACCCATTGGTTGGTTGTAATTTTCCAGTATAATCCCAACACAAAACGTTTTTGGCAAATTGGCCTATGCCATCTCATCGTACACGTTTGCATGTAAATATACCTATTTCATCCCAGGAAAGGGGTGTACATGTAACGAAGCTGTTCAGATCTGTGTTGAAAGACATAGCTATAGACAGGCCAGGTGGCTTATCTTGATTATGTCAAAACATAATGTTCATTGTAATTTTATGTTAATCACTCTAAGCAAATTCCATTCTTTGAGGGTACTGTAAAGTCAAATGTACAGCAAATACAAACTCCGATTTACGTAAGGTTCATACATACAGATGCTTAAGTCTGATATAAGGAGCCCCGAGTGACAGAGTGGTCTAAAGCGCTCACCGCTACGGATCATTTTGATCTCACCTCTGTCTGCGTGGGTTCGATCTCGGATTCGGCCAAATTGTGTAAGCGAAAATAAATTCCAGTAACATTTCGTGGATAGCTGGTTCTTAGCGGGGTTTTCCCGGGTTCTTTCTCCACCACTTATACTGGCTGCCATGTATAGCCTTTATTGTGCTGAAAATGGCGTTAAACCGTCGAACAACAACAATAAGTCTGATATACAGTTTTTTCGAGTCATAGAAGTGTTTCCATTCGATTCTGCTTAAGGTGTAGCTCAATGTTTAGTATCATACCACATACTAAAGATGTTCCTACATTACTTTTATGTACTTTTAAGATGACACCATTCGATATCACAACGTTTAAAATGACCAAGTTAAAGGAAGTAGAAAAGACTAGTATCTTAGAATTTGTTATGGTCCTCGTTAGTTGTGAAAGGTGACGAATTTCAGTCCAATAATATATTTGTCCATGCCTGTTAAGGGTGTGCAAATGTTCTCGACATATCAACAGTTCCATCGGCAAACTTCCTGTAACTAGAACTTATTCATAATAATGGTCTGGCCGCATTCACATTCCCAAGTGTAGGCCGGTGTTTGACAGCTACAGGTTTCCAATTAGCATCAATGCGATTCCCATTGACAATGTGTCCTAAGAAGATTTATATCGATTTTCTTTACCTTAAGACTTTTATTCTTACGTCTTCGAGAAACGTTTTTTAAATTGAGCATAATTTCATCAAACACATTAGAGGTTAAGGAAGACATATTTTACAAGGGAGCATGTATAAGTTCAAGTACATTCAATTGTAAGACGTCTAGACATAAGGAAAAAAAAAATGTTTACTAGTACAATTATTTTATGATGCGTTTAAAATAGGAGCTATATATATTTAAAGAGGCAGATTGTTTCAAACATCGTGTATCGTCCATCCTAGAAGTGTTCGATTTATGCAATTATCGTTATGAGTCTATGTGTAAAGTTGCAGATATAGCAAGCGATAAACACGCGGTATTTGTACATTTTGTAATGTTGATTAAATAAGTTTGAAAATGATTATGATAATAAACTACTGAATTGAACAGATAATGCTTTTCCAATGTTTCTTAAAATTAAACTAGTTTAGTACAAAATTAAAGGACCGTTGTAACATATGATATAGTTCAGTGGCAGTCATAGATAAAGCGATTTGGGACCTCTCTTCAGGAGCCATCTTAACGTGACAGCAACCACGCTCTAGATCGAGAATGAAACAAAACTAAACAGTACATCCAGACTGCTATAATTTATAGTCGAAGTAGACTATAAATTATGGTACCACCATTAATTCATCTACCAGAGATGGATTACCCTGACAATTTCCTTAGTGAAGAACTTCTGAACATACAGAATAATAACTAAATTCTCCACTCACAAACTAATAAGGAAATAATATATAGTTTCTTCGCTGTACCAATGATATACCACGAGATGTATACATTTTTCATTAAAGGAACTATATATATATATATATATATATATATATATATATATATATATATATATATATATATATATATATATATATATACTGCGAGTGGTATATCATTGATACATTTTACAGACTATACATACATTTTATTTATATCACATACAAATACACATATTTGCACTTTGAATGGAGTTACAATATGCTCCGGGCAACTGTGTATTGACCGATCAAATTAACTCAGTAATATCCTTGCGAGCGTATCTGCTGTAAAATGTAGTTCTACGATTTTTCTTGTTGTGCACAATCACATATGCAAATTGATAAGTTGATTGTTTTCCTTTTAAGTTTCTATTTTTATTCACATTTATTTCACATTTATTCACATTTAATAAATCAATATAATACACACTCATGATTTAAAGATCAAATAGGTTTTTTTATGAAGAAAGTAGTACACTTCAAACGCGGTTATTTTCTTGTACATTGAATACGAACTGTCGGGCATTCACGTATGACATTTAGCGTGGAGCAGAGACTAAGTTAAATGACGAACCATTAAGAGGAAACTAAATATTTATATATACTGACAGTTCATCTAATTCATTATTCTGCATACAGTAACATGTGTAAAGACTATAAAATTCGCTCTCTCTTTCCCTCTCTGTCTCTCTCTCTCCTTTGGATGGTTTGACTTAGCGTTTTTGGTAAACATCATCCATAAGTCCAGATACATCGACGTATGACACAAGCGAAAGACCAAAACGCTCGTATTTATTATATATAGATTTTAGCCAGTAGTTAACTACGATAGTCCCGAGAGAGAGAGAGAGAGAGAGAGAGAGAGAGAGACGCGACCATTTAGACAGTTTTATATTACATAGTTAATAGTCGATTTTTAAAACATGATAATAGGCTTCCGAAACAACAACAACAAAGCTTTATATACGTTGCAGTATGTGTGTCTCGTGACCGGCAAGCTTAACATGTAGGTCTAGTATCGACTGGCTATTACAACTATGTATCGTTGATATTATGAACACTGTAAATTGATCCCAAGTAAAGCGTAAACATACCGTTACGACGAACCAGATTACTGTAGGTTACTTGGCACAAGTACAGTTTTAATGTTTTCGTGTAGCGCGATATGTTTTCCTCTCTCACTACAGATTTTTGCTTAATTTGTCCCTTACACACAAAGGAGTGGGGGAATTGAAAAAAGAATGGAATCCGATGAAATTGTGTACTATGTTAATTTCATTTAGAAAACAGGGACTATTAATAATTTTTATTATTATTTGCGTATGTTATTTATGATTAAAGAGTGCGTAGAAATTCATCATTGATCTACATTGCTGCAGTAGAAAGAATGTTTATATATTCGTGTTATTGCACCAAATGTGCATCACAATTTGATATACAAATAGTGTTGGTATATCAATGTGTTTTATATCAACACTTTAAATACCATATTATTTTTAATATATGTTATATATATATATATATATATATATATATATATATATATATATATATATATATATATATATATATAGAGAGAGAGAGAGAGAGAGAGAGAGAGAGAGAGAGAGGGAGAGAAAGTTATATATATATATATATATATATATATATATATATATATATATATATATATATATATATATATATATATATATATATATATATATATATATATATATATATATATATATATATATATATATATATATATATATATATATATATATATAGATAGATAGATAGATAGATAGATAGATAGATAGATAGATAGATAGATAGATAGATACATAGATAGATAGATACATAGATATATAGATCTGACTACACGCATATATAAGTAGGCGGAATGCAATTGTCTGATAGACGAAGCAGCGAAGGGTTTGCAAAATATCAAACAATACTCCTGATACATTATGACTTTAATTCAGAGTTCAGTTCAAAAGAGAATAGATCCTAAAGTATAGGTATATTGTATAATCTCGTTGGAGGTATTACGATAATACGTCCTAAAGTATCGGCATATTGTATAATCTCGTTGGAGGTATTAAGATAATAGGTCCTAAAGTATAGGCATATTGTATAATCTCGTTGGAGGTATTAAGATAATAGGTCCTAAAGTATAGGCATATTGTATAATCTCGTTGGAGGTATTAAGATAATAGGTCCTAAAGTATAGGCATATTGTATAATCTTGTTGGAGGTATTAAGATAATAGGTCCTAAAGTATAGGCATATTGTATAATCTCGTTAGAGGTATTAAGATAATAGGTCCTAAAGTATAGGCATATTGTATAATCTCGTTGGAGGTATTAAGATAATAGGTCCTAAAGTATAGGCATATTGTATAATCTTGTTGGAGGTATTAAGATAATAGGTCCTAAAGTATAGGCATATTGTATAATCTTGTTGGAGGTATTAAGATAATAGGTCCTAAAGTATAGGCATATTGTATAATCTCGTTGGAGGTATTAAGATAATAGGTCCTAAAGTATAGGCATATTGTATAATCTTGTTGGAGGTATTAAGATAATAGGTCCTAAGGTATAGGCATATTGTATAATCTCGTTAGAGGTATTAAGATAATAGGTCCTAAAGTATAGGCATATTGTATAATCTCGTTGGAGGTATTAAGATAATAGGTCCTAAAGTATAGGCATTTTGTATAATCTCGTTGGAGGTATTACGATAATAGGTCCTAAAGTATAGGCATATTGTTTAATCTCGTTGCAGGTGTTCAGAAGACTTTTGAGAAAATACATTATGATAGGGTATGTTGCTAGTTAATATTTACGGGTATGAATGGCATATTGGAAAACCCAATGTGATAGGTGTTTAGAAAGCCGGAAAACTGTGTCCGCACACATAAATGATTAGCACTTATTCTGAATGCACATTTGGCACAGTGCAAGGTTGCATTATGAGTATTATTCATTTTTATTAATGGTTTTGAACAGCTTAAATTTAAACGCAGTAAAGGTATGTATATTTTAGAATATGTTGACGTTAGTTTTGCAATACTTTGTACTAAAGGTATTGATATTCTTGACATAGTAGGGCTGTTGCAACAGGAATTAAATTCCATTGCATATGTTTGTGGTAACACTGTTAAAATGGTCTATGTAGTTCAATATAAATTCATGGCCTATAGAATGAGGGATGTCTTAAGCAGAAGGAGGTCTTCATTTTCAAAGAGTACTTTTTATGTTACTAATATATGGGGCTATCGTTCAAATCAATATTCGTTCGGACAAAAGCATGTACTATCAGCTGAGAAAAAGAAATATACTGGTAATATAGTATCAAGACTAATTTGGCTGTCTTAGTGTAGTTTTTGATTATGTGATAATATCAGTTGTATGCTTAGACTCATGAATTTGATATTAATAATTTAGCTGTGTGTTATGTATAATTCTATTGTGTCTTTTACTTTTGGTGCGTGCCCGTAGATTGCATATTAACTTTACATAGTGTTGACGAGTTTTAAATCAATAGTAATAATAACCCTTTTTAAAACGTTTGGGTTGTTACGTCAAGTGGGTTCCGGTGTTACGCAGGATATTGTTACGTAAGTTTTGTAGGAAAGTTATGTAGGAAGCACTGCTGTACTTATATAAGTATACAAATGCTGCAATGCTGTGCCGTAAGGATGTGTATAAGGCAAAGAGTAGATCAATTAGCTCATTCTTATTTTGTATGTTCTTGTCTTAAGATCAGTCTGTAGATGTGTTTAATGTTCTGTTTATATATAATTTGAGAGGACTCATTTATTTAGGCTGTTCATTGAAATTGCATAGAGCTCATATAAGTGTTTGGACAATAATATTATTCTGGGATTATTCCAAATGTATTCCAGAAAGTTTGAAAATACTATAGTGATACATTTTAGTTTTATTACTTTGAGAAATAAACTATTTGACCAGTTTTACAAACCTTTGTGATTCTGCTTCTCTCCGTCTGCAGTTTAGGACCATAGAGTTGTACGAAGAAATACTGCAATTGTGCAAAATAACTTTTGGAAACCGCGTGTAGGGGTTTGTAAAACCACTAAAATTGCTTGTGTTAGGGGAATGCGGATGATCTCCACCTTGTCTTCGAGTTTGTAGAATATGTTAAATAATGGATAAAGATTGTACAGATCAATTGAACTTGCCACCCACACCAATGTTATTTATTGTAGAAAATGTTAGATTAAGTCAACAGTGATATCTGAGATGCCAAAGAAAAAGAGATGCTAAGTCAATTCGCTTTTGATATGTCTGGCTAAACCAAGCGTTCGAGACGAAAACCAAATGTCTCAATATTTTCACAAAGACTTGGAGATCCGGCTTATGACCAATTATTTTCAAGACATTTAGTTGCCTTGAAGCATCCCCAATCACAAAAGCTCTTACGCATGCGCATGAATGAATAGATGGCCGAGTAGTCGATGTTGATTATCAGTGTTATAGTGAAAGGTATGATAAAATCCTTCGGAGATATCGAATAGCAAGAACAAGAAAACGAAAGGAAAAGATATTTTTTTCGCATTAAAATGTTCTCAATTCACAGTCATAAAAAAAAATATTTTGCTCACCGTATTTGTCACAATTGTACAATACATTTTCTGATTGTGCAGAGTGGTTTCGAGGAAATTGGCAAAAAGGAATAACATTCACAATACAATTTAGTATTAAACGAAAAATCTATAATGTGGATTATCATATATATATATATATATATATATATATATATATATATATATATATATATATATATATATATATATATAGGAAGTTATTTGATGAATTCAGGTTATGATAGCTTTCTTAATATTCAGTTATATTTATTCAATGCAAATTCTTTCCTTTTTTTAGCTGACAACGAGAGGACTTGGGGGGGGGGTGTTACTAAATATTTTCATTTTCCCTTTTGATGCCATATATTCTATTTTTCGTAATTTCTATCATGCAAGCAAATGGAACATTATTGGATTTTTTTGGTGTAAATTAGGTGTAGTATAAGCTGTTTTAATACAATGTTCAACTGGGATGATTAGGCCCCTAGATGATTCAGAGAGGCTATGATTCTATTTTGTGATTGGGCCTTGAGAGCTCTGCGTTCGGAGTAGTTCTTTACATGATTTATGGAAAACATGGCTAAAACGTCCAGTATTTCATTTGGACAAGGTTTACTCAATTACCAGCATACAAATGGTCAATCAACATCTTTACAGCATCGAATGTGGCTGCTATTCAGAATGAGAAATGTCAAAGTACCGAAAGTCGGGGTGGTTATGAATACTTCTGTCGAATCTATACAAAATAGTCTTTTCGTTAACACTGGGTAAATATGTCATCCATGGACAATAATTTCCATATCTGCAAGAAGAAGGACATCATCAGATACTACAACACTGATACAAACATATGTTAGCTTGCTACAGAGCTTTCTCCCTTAACAGATATGTACTTTTTGTTCGAGAGAAAGTCAATAGAATGCTTACTCCTGAAATCGAAGCCAACGCCACCGTTATGTTATAATCTAGCCATGACATTTTCGTACCTAAGCTGTCAAGTACCATCAATAACGTCAAGTGAGAATTTTCCTACGAGGAAAAACCAATATTTAGAAGCAGTTTTGAAATTTAATTTCAACCAGTGAACCTGTTTCCGTATAATTTGATTTCCGTTTCAATTTATCTTTATTGATATCTCTAACAGGACTATCTGGGATGATATTATATTAAAGCAAAGATACTGAAGGCAATTGCGTGAATGACATTTTTAATTATAATTTAACTAGGAAATGAATTAACCTAGCACCATACTCCTGTGCATAAAATCCAACAACGGAATTAGCTGAATAACGCTTACCGATTTAAACACCTAATATAAGGAAATGGTATTTTTGCTAGCTGATAATCTACCTTCTGTAGTTCCAATTAAGTTCCTTAGCCTGGCATTTCTGCAACAATATTAACACTACTAAACTAGAAAAACTGCAAGAGTGTGCTCTGAGATTTGTGTATGATGGTTTTACAAGCAGCTATCATCTAATGGTGTTATATCAAGAATGACAACTCTCAAGGTACACATGCTTTAGATGCTTTCACAATACTGAAAAATCATGTTCCCAAATGTTTGGACGATCAAGGTTTCAAACACAATAAATAGAATTTTAGATATATAAATAGTTGAGTTTGTCCCTAAAATTAAAACCTCAACAATTGGCAAAAATCTTTTAAATATGCACCTGCCACTCTCTGGGATGAGGTATCAAACCACTTTAAAGAAACTTTAATTCATTGGATCTTTGATTCTATCCTTGCAGTAAATGTAATATGTAAATAATACACACATACATCCGCCATGATGACAGCTAATTTTTGTGTTAGAGTTTCTTATTTGTCCGTCAGTTTCTTGTGTAATAATCAAGATCCCTACTGTTAACTGCTTTGTTTTGAAATACAGTGTAACTCTTAGCAGGTTTTATTCAGTCCTAATAAGATTCTATTCTGTTATATGTTTTTAATGATCGCAAAATGTGCTGTTTAATTTATCTTAGTTACTAGATTTACTTTTACTCACTGACGTTTATAATTATTTGCTTACTTACGTCTTAAGTCATGTGCTGTGTTGTGTTTTTATTTTACAATACTATATTTTTATGTCACGATATGTTTGGCTGTTTTGCTAATCATGTTTAAACTAATGCATTATATGTGATATGTATTATCGGTAAAAGGCTCATTAGAGCATATGTTGAATTCTAGTTTTAAATTTATAAATGATCTGAGGATACATTATCAACGTACAAAGATGATGCTAACCTATGCTGAAGTTATGTGTGTATCCAATATCACAAATCAACACACAATGCTCATTTTAAACCCCAGCTTTTCTCCGTTGTTATCACAAAAATAATTATCTAATACTCTATTTGGTCAATTTTCGCTGCATGAGCGCGACCTTCAGCCACCACAATGACGCTAGCTTAACACATTTGACCTTGATTGATATTATTCTAGATGAAACGTTTTTTCCTAATGCTAAGCTGATTCACTAATAAAACGTACGTGCGTTTTCCGCTACCTGACGGATGTGAAACGTCATTGACATGAAGGGTGGCTTTCCGGTCGATAATGTCAAAGTCTTCAATGGATTGATTTGGATTGGATTGTCGCACAAACCCGTCAAACTAACAATTTAGGTGAAGCAGGTTGCCAAACGTAAAGAGAGGTTATTCACACTGACCTAAACTGACGTTGCAATTTTAAGGGAAAATGTCTTTTGCAAGATACTCGTGCTGTGTGGAAAGCAAGGTGTCATACATAAATTCAGGTGATCATGGTGGAGGAGGCAGGCAAGCAGGAGTGGATGTGAGTCCTGATATCCTTCGCTGAGAGTGTTTGCCGGTGAAGGCTGAATTCGAAGTGCAAAAAGGGTGCGCGTGACCCAGCAGACATCGCCAAGCGTTTTGGTAGGTGAAGGATAGATTGGAGATGGCAGTGTGGGTCTCCTTAAGGGTCTCGCATAACGTTTTGGCTGTTGAATGGAGATTCGAAATCTAAGCATGTACGCAAAGATACAGTCTAGAATTTTAGAACAGTGAAGTGTTCAACTGTTGCCACATTGAGATGTTATTTTGTGTAGAAAACGTAAATATAGACATATTGGTGACTTCAGGAAGCCAAACTGTGGAGTTATATTCGAATCAGGATAAAAGTGGAAAAACATTACTTTGGTAGGTTCCTAATATAGTGCAATGAAAACACTACACAAGAAAGCGGAATAATATTAATCTTATTTCATTTTAACATTGTATTATTATCAAGACAGGTTGTATTAGTGGGAATGTGTGAGTGTGTGCATAATTAGTATCATATGTCAATAAACATGTAATAATATTTATGTAGTTTCTGCTGTCTGTGTTCCGTCTTTAAATAAGTATCCCCTTATCTTAAGTATTTGACTAAGTGCAGAAGTTCTTTACCTTGAACGTGCTGGTTGTTGTTTTACATTTTGGAAGATGTTAATTATGTATGTTTACGAAACTCGATCCAAACAGGAAATTTCAAACTGTTTTGAGTGATGGATCATCTCAAACGATATTAACCTTATTATTGGCACTGTAATTACAACTCTTTTAATATACGCTCAAAATACATTCATAATGTAGAATCGACTTTCTCTGCACCTACTTCGAGTGAAACATTTGATAGAATGAGGCAGACAGTCTGTCTACATGCTCCGTGATCCGGTTACCTCTTTTGTATATAGGGCCAGATCCTAAAGAATATGATACACTCGTTCAGATTTAGTATTCACCATATGGAAGAGCCAGAACATGTCACACCTCAAGTGAGAACATTATAGCAAGCCTATTAGGAGAAATGGCCTTGGGATCAAAAACACTTCAAGTAATATAATTACAGCGGGTTCGTCAGTTGAATTCACCTTGGACTACAAACCAGAGGAAACAAAGGAGTTCACAGCTGTTCAAAACACGATATAATAGCAGTTTGTTCATCGTAGTTGACCGTAACTCTCGATTTAGATGTAACTGTTCGGTGTGCGTTGCATTCCTGGTATGTTTCTAGGCTAAATAGTTAGCTTAAAGGAGCGCACAACACTATATCTAGAGCTCTAAAATGATGTCAGCTCTAAATATGTATCACGATTGAAGCTCAGCTAGAACGTCGGAAATTAAAGAATCCATTTCCCATAACAATATTTGATCTAAATGTACTTAAATGCAAAGTCCATAGTATATCTGTAATGTGTTCAAAATTATTTCTAAAAGTTTTTAATTGGTCTCGATTTCAAGTTAGAACCAGTCATCGTCAAAGGCACGCATATATCAAATAAAATTAAATTTCTTATTATAATTGTTTGAAGAACATTGTCATCTATATATATTTCACGATCACCTTTTGACTGAATTAATGTATCTCTTAGTTTTGAACTATTGCAACTGGCAAAGCGAATGCTATATCTAATTTTTGCCAGAATACGTGGAGAGACTAATGTTGTGAAATTGGGAGAAAATATAACTTAATTGGCATGTTATCAAAAGTATAAGATTAAAACAACAAAATAGTTTAATCTCTGAAAGAATTCTTCTTCTTTTCCATAGTGGTTTTTTGTTGTTGTTGTTCTAAAGAGTATAATGAATGGGTTTCGTTTGTTTCGGAATTTTATTCTTTACTGTCGTCACTCTACATTTCGATGTTTCCATTATAACGTAAAACTGCCTGAATATTTCGTAATTATAATAATATCCCAGTATAATATGGTTTATTTATGACCAAATGTTCACATATCAAGAACTTGTAGGATATGACCTAAGTCTTGTGTTATTCAGAAATACGTTGATAAACTTATAAGAATTTACTTACATCTAGATTTGAGGATATATATGACTGGCATCGCCCATATTGGTACATGGAAATAATGACTTGTCCGAAGACCGTATGTATTACCTCATGATGGGCTGTTTTCTATTTTCTTAGTGACAAGCATCATACTACGTCATGGTTAGACAACTGTGTCTAAAGATGCTTTACTCATCATACTAACTCAAGCTTGGACAACTGTCTCACGACTATTTCCTCACAATACTAAGTCATGGTTAGACAGCTGTGTCTCATGACGCTTTACACATCATACTAAGTCATAGTGAGATAACTGTCTCAAGACGCTTTACTCATTATACTAAGTCATAGTAAGATAACTGTCTCAAGACGCTTTACTCATCTTACTAAGTCATAGTGAGATAACTGACTCAAGACGCTTTACTCATCTTACTAAGTCATAGTGAGATAACTGTCTCAATTCGCTTTACTCATCATACTAAGTCATAGTGAGATAACTGTCCCAAGACGCTTTACTCATCTTACTAAGTCATAGTGAGATAACTGTCTCAATTCGCTTTACTCATCTTACTAAGTCATACTAAGTCACGATTAGGTAGCTGCAGCTTAAGACGCTTTATTCGTAATTGTATAATTATTATGCAGATAGTATGTACATACCAGCTGTGTTTACTTTTAATGATCAAAGCTTATCCCATGATGCACTTGAGAGTTTCCTTCTAGAGTGGAAAGGGTGGAACATGTATTTATTAATTCTTCAGAACTGAATGCTGAAAACTATACGGTATACTTAAAGACGATTACGATACTGATTCAATTTGCAATCTTGACTATCAACATACACTTTGGTCTTGGAGATTCTCTTAAAACCTTTTATCAAGACGTTGTGAAAGTTATAGTATAATGCTAGTAATACTAATACCTGAATTGCTAACTTTACAATTCTAGTAATGATATTATCTGGACTGTCAGCTGTATAATGTTGGTGATATTATCAACTGTACTGCTAGATGCATAATGATAATACTTGTAGTTATTTGACTCTTAACTGTATAAAGATCGTAATAGCAGTGATTGAACTGCTAGCTGTATAATGATGATATTATTAGTAACATGATGGCTGTATCATGCTAGTGATATTGTTAATGGGACTGCTATCTGTATCACAATAGTGATACTCTTAATTGGGTTGCTACCGGTATAAAGACTGCTAATGATACTGCTAGAAATCTTATTAACTAGACTGATAACTGTACAATACTATCTGTTTGACTGATAACCTTTGCTACTAGTATTGATTATATTGCTATATATATAATGGTAATAATACAAATCAGTGGACTACTACCTAAATATTATATTTTATAGCATGCATTGAGTAGTTATACTGCATTTGTATAGGAGCATGTGAAAGAGTTTTATTTTGTCGCAAGCCTACCGCACCACCTGTGGGAGAATAGTATCCATTCGAGAAAAAAAAATACTTTCCGATTCAAAGGCCATAACCTTTTTGTTATATATTCATTTTATTTTTCCACACAAGACTTTATTATAAAAAGCACTACAAGAAACAAATTGAATTTACGCTGTATTCAAACACAAAATTACATAACGGTAGATTCAAGTGACGTTATTAATTTCTTTCCTAACACCGTCTAACAACCTTTGAACTTAGTCACGCACCCGATACCAGTTTTAAAAAGAGTTTTTGGTCTACTTAAAATTGAAAATTAGAGTCATATTGTGAATGAATTTTGTTTCTATTGTTTTGTATATTTGATCTAATTATGTCTGATTTAATATATATTTATATAAATTGACTTGTTTGTCAGTTATATATATTTTTCATTACATGGTATTGTAATGTAAATGTATTCACTAGAGATGATACTTTTTTCAGAAAATAGTTTGATCTTGACTGTTTATAAACACCAGGTGTTGATCTAAATACTGACCTTGTTTCAAAAGTGGTAGCATCCACGTAAACATGTTCTATTTTATATTTAAATGATTGGTTGTTGTCGAGGTCATGACGGGTCTTCGTCTTTAAGATGTAAACAATTCTATTTTTATTTCTTAGAGTACAGTTCTTGGTTTTCCTCAGGGTGACACTGGGTAGACATAATCTCTAACAAGTACGTAGTTTATATAACATTCCAGAAGCTGGTCACGTGACCACTTGTTTACCTTTCGTAAGACCATATAACCCATATTTTGGAGAATTATTCTCAGTTACAGCGGGGCCTTTTCTTACACTAGAAATTGTATGTTGTGTTGTTTTGAGTTAATTCAAATTACGTGGATTCAAAAGGATTAATTCTGTTACTTTTCTGGAAAATCGGTGTGCTCATATAAAATTGTTGAACAATGACAGTCTTTTATATATATAAAAATGTATTCAGCTATCAGAAACCGCAGTGATAATTCTTGTTTCTACAAGGAACTGTAGACTTCAACACTATAAATTGCATCATGCGTCATCATCTTCCATCTTGGATTCTTCGTCTGGATTCGAACGTGAAATCAGTAGGACATTGTTTATTATAACTACTAAAATTGTATTCTTGGATTATTCTTGGATTATTTTTGGAATTGTTTATTATAACTACTAAAATTGTATTCTTGGATTATTCTTGGATTACTTTTGGATTTGATTCGATAAAATCGTAAGTTCATAATTTTTCATTTTACATAATTTTTTTTTCAGGGAAATAAATTATTGTTTTTTTTAAAAGCTTGTTGTTTTCACTCTTTATTGTGTTACTGTTTATTCGAGCCTACACACGTGACATAAGACTATGCTGATTGTAGAAAGGACTATTCATAGTCTGAACCCATTACATTTGCAAAATTGATGCGAATATTCTCCTAAAAAACTGTTTCAATGATCGGAACGATACTTTCAATTTCTGTGTCTCTCACGTTTGTTCTTGACATTGCGAATATCATGTTTACTAGTTCACTTGTTTGAAAGTTTCGTTTCTGACGAAAGTTGTTGTCATTAGTGAAACCTGTCCACATCGTTAACTTTATCATCTATACTTTCCAATAGACGAAACATCAACATACACATATAATTAACTAAAACATAAACTGTTAATTACATCAGTGAACATGGTTAATTCACAAACTAATTACTAATACACTATACTATTTTAGGAACATGTCGTGCACGTGCGTGCAATATAACGGTTTTCAGTATCGTAAAGTACTGCATGATCCTGACAATCACATGTTAACGGAGAAAAAAGGGAGTATATAACAATTAATCATCTTTCCTAATTGTGGAACAATTTATTATATTACATATTTTTATTTTACTTATGTATATTAAATGTAATGTGCATTTGAAAAAACGATGTTCTGAAATACAGTTGTTATTATTATTATTATCATTATTATTATTAATATTATTATTAGTAGTAGTAGTAGTATGATGATGAGTATTATTATTATTATTAAACCGTAATAATATGACCGAAATAAATAATAGTAACAAAATAAACGACTTATGAACGTTTTAGGTGTAAATACACATAACTTGTACAATCAGACAACCAATTGGCATCATCTAGGTTCACATCAAACTGATGTTTAATTAATCGATTTTGGCGCTTAGATATATTTGGCCAGTTTCACCTTCACTTCATGCACAAAATTACGTTGAAGCATGGACTCTAACTATTACAACACAGCACAGAATACTCTACGTTTCTCCTTTGGCAAATAATATGAGTAATTCAAAATTCAAAATATACCTTGGGACACCAACGTGGATCCAGTGGACACCTATTGTGGACATACGTCATCCTTCACGCGCCTTTCCTCCCTTACCTCCCCCGGACACCAAATTCCAGTGTGCAATGTAAGAGTGAGTGTAGGTACCATTCCCATTCATTCAACCAAGTAAAGCAGAACAATTAAATATTAAACATAAGTGCTTGTTGGGTATATTCCTACATATGCCAGCCGTGGATTCAGCTAGCATGAATAATCATTAACAGCATTCTTTGAGGAAATAAAAGCCTGAGGGATGGGGCACTGATTCATTCCCTCAAGATCAATAATCATCCTGAGGTGCAGGAATAAACCAGAGGCACATGCACCTTTGTGCGCAAGACTCTTTAATTCAATTACCTAACTAACTAATCTGGTATATGGAACTGTGTCGATTATTTTCATGCGGTTATGTGACTGACTTGATGAGGTAGCACTTTGCATTACAAATTGAGGAATGAACTTTATGCAGCTCATTTGCAGTATAATAGACGGGTATACATGAATTGCCGTCTGCATAAAACCTCAAAAAGAACTTTTTGTATCTTTATACAATATCGATATAGTAATAGACATTGCATTTAGGCATTGCAAAATACGCTTCAAGTGTGGAAGCCACTTCTTCCGATAGTTGGTGCGAATTTTATTCCTGTCACAAAATGGAATTTGTTTAGTTGGTGTCATCAGTACTAGAAACTCTGATAATACAATTAAAATGGTGTTTGATATCCACATAAAATGATGTTATTTGGCACGAATTTAGTAATTTAGTTATTCAAACTATTACACTTCATCATAAGGTCACGTAATATGAACTTTAAGGCATTGAATTATAGGTTAGATTGTGGCTTATATTAAACCATATCTTCTTGTGATGTCTTCTTGTCAAGATCTCTAATAAAACATTTTAAGACAATTTTACTTTTTTATTTCATCTATCTGGGAACCGTTCCATTTTATGCATTTTTCAGCAGTACGTAAATGGAATATCTGTTTAACATTAAAGTTAATTAGAGCGGATGGGGCATCGAATACACGCCGTTACACTATCCCTGTCTCAGTATGAATACCTAATACCGACCAATTCCTGTCTCTCTGCGTAAGGACTAACTACTTCAACATGTCATATACAGACGTATTCATGCAATACTAATTTAATGGAAGCTTTAAAATAATTATAGTCTTTCCCTACGGCTTCGTAATAAAAATTTTGAAAATAATCACACTGCAATATTGCAAGAACGAGTTTTACAGGCATTTAAACGTTTTCAGACATTAACTATTTGTACCGATTTACATATTTCTGTATGTTATGTCACTTTTGATAGTGTTCTAAATATCCTAGCAAATCTTTAAGTACGCTATTTTGACATTTGATATGCCCTCACAATAATTATTTAGATATCCTTTAATGTCCTTGAACAAATATTCTGAAGCATCTGTGTGAAGGTTTCTAAGTGATAAAATAATATGCAATATCATTTTATTATATTTAGTTAGCTAAAATTATGTGTCTCCAAAAAGTAATAACACAAAGACTTCCGCGGAATAAATATGGTAGAAGCGATTTTTTCACTATTAACGAACACATTTATGGTTTCATTTTCATATTTTCTAAATATCAAGTAAATAAATCTTAGAAAGATTGTATTTTTAAATGAAAAGACACGTTTTATCAAATATGCTTCATCTTGCGATGGAGTGAATTATGCCTATATCAATCAAGGGAAGCAAATTATTGCTGTTAAGGATAGTCGTTTTAATAACCATGCCGTGTCCGTATATTTCATGAATCAAGACTCAGTTGAACAAGTTGTGAACTAGGAATACATGCCAGCATTTTTGAATTGTTAATCTTAATGTGAACTTCTATGTTATTGATGCGGTTGTGGACAGGAATGACATATGGCGATTATTTTCACGTTCGCCATCATTACAAATGGCAGACGTTGACACAAATCGAGAATGATCCCATTCAACTCGATCTAATTTATACCAATATGCCAAAGCACTAATTAAGCAGACAGTTTGTCAACAGGCGCAGCAACGTTCCAACCAATAATACTTTCACGACCCTATGGTCCTAAACAAAGTAACAGAAAAACGATAACCAAATATTTTTTAAATAAAAATTTTACCAAATGATTTATTGCCATTGAATACAAATTAAAAGTTTAGAAGAACTTACAGGATTAAATATCCAGATAGTCTTAAAATTTATATATATTAAATTTCAGCTGAGTTCCAGTGGTATTCGAAATAAGTTCCAATATTGAATTTCTTCATGTCTCTGAAGTCTCGAACGTGCAAATGACAAGGAACGTGGTGATGTTTTAACAATATTTGGATGATTCACAATAAGATAATCTAAAATATCCTTGTATGAATTCGCTATAATTTCAAATTAAAGTTCCTCTCTAAAAATATTTTTAGCACTCTTTAATTCCAGTGAATAATATTTTGAATAATTAAATCCATCCAAATAAAACACTGAACACAATAAAACTCTTTCTGCTTCTTGTGTTAAGACAAAAGTTCCGATCAATTATATAATAATATTTTTATCATTTTTCGATCGATGCAAATTACCTTTCTGAGCCAAAGAAAATAACAAACAATAATGTTCACAAAACCACTTTTCTTCTGCTCCTTATCCTGATTCGTAGAATAATTTGACCTTCTACTTACAAGTACATTTCAACGTTTCACAATAACAATACGACGTTAACTTCAACACAATCATGTACTAAAGTACCAAGTGGTTGAATTCAAGTTTTCCTAAAACACGACATTTCGTATTGATTGACTGAGCTATACTAAGTACTAAAACTGGCATCAGGCCTTTTTGCACTGATCGACCTACTTACATTATATACTAACGCAAGCAGTAATTGTAGGTTACTGCCATGCAAAAACGCCGCTTCGTAATGACTGAGCATGCCACATGGAAAATGATTTTAGCAACTGTAAGCATGTTGTTGTTATTGTTGTTGTTGTTGTACGGTTTAACGCCATTTTTCAGAACAAGATAAGCTATACATGGCGGTCAGTATAAATGGTGGAGGAAGAACCCGGTAAAACCATGGAATGAACCACCAACCCACCAGAGGCTACTCGAAAGCTTTCTCACACACTCACATTGTCCGAATCTGAGAATTGAACCCACGGAGACATGTGACATGGCAGTGATCACTTTAAACCACTCGGCAACTGTTAGCTCAGTGAAATATTGTCAAATGACTGCAGTACAAAACATTTAAAATCATATCGCTTTACTCAACAAAGGCAGTTAAAAATAATACAAATGTATCGTCAGGTTTCTATTTAATGCATACATTTCAGTACGACAAAATTTTCAAGTGATAATAAAATGCATATACCATTAATATTTAAACTTTAACCAGTTTATCTTTTTACGAAGATCACGTGTGCGTGTGTGTGTGTTTCTTGGTTTTGTTGGTATGGGTGTGGGTGTTTGTGTGTGAATTTGAAACTGAAATGTTTACCCTTTTAAAGAGTTTCTAAAAACAAGGTGGCTGCAGAGCATATAAAATTCATTATTAATATTTTCCCCTTGATAAGAACAAAAGAGACTATGAGAGAGGGAAATAATATAATGATGTAGGAGAAACAGGGAATTAGCAGCACATACTAAGTATTATTATTATTATTATTATTATTAAGTTGATTTCATCATCCAAATTTTAAACCTATAGATAATTTCAATATAGGAATTCCGGTTTGGCTCTCAATTGTCACTGGCTCTCAATTACCATTGTTTTATGTCAAATAGATTAATATTATAATGTATCCCCACTTGAGGTCAACTAAAACAATGTTATTATGTATCCCTAACATATAGCCATATTTGAGGCCACGTGCTATTATGAAACCACATTGGAGGTAAAACAGTATTCCTATGTAAATAATCTATAGAGTTACAAATGGCAAATATATAAAATAAGTTTATTGTTTTGAAACATATCTTTAGTAAAGTATGTTAGTTTCTAGACAAAGATGCTTTAAAGATTTCATTTTCAACTGGCTGATAGTTATAGGTTACTGCATTTGCATGTGAAAATATGAAAGAGTTTTTCGGATGCAAAAAATACATTACTTTGGGAGTGCAGTATATCATTCCGACAAAACGGGATCATATTTTCTCATACAAATGCAGTAACCTTTTTATTCTATGCTCATTTGCTTATTATACCTAATGCTTAATTATTATAACAAAATACACTACAAGAAACAATATCTATAAATACTGCAGATTACAGGAAATTCAAATATACATTTTACTGATTGCTATGAACTAAATTAACGTAGTAGCATAACGCTTTTTAAGTACTTATATCAATGGTCAATAATACCAGTGCCAAAAAGCTTGATTAATGAAGTCCTCTTTTCCGGTCCGAAGCGAACTATACATGGTAGGAGTTATGTATTTAAAAGGCGTGCATTACAGCTTATTCACGTTTAATGCTCGTGTTACATTAAGTTTTATTCTTATTTGGTAATTCCAATAACCAGTATTTTGACAAGCACAATTAAACAAATAAACGCTTGCTTTATAAAGTAACAACAATAACGAAAGCTAAATGCTTGATTCATACCAAATCAGAAATATTAAAATTATGAGTTGCTCGATTCATATCAAATCAGCAGTATTAGGCAATTAAACGCTTCATTCATACAAATTACGTAACATTCAAAACCTAAACACTTCACTCTTACAATAGTAGCAACATTAAACAATTAAACGCTTTTTTTTTCATAACCAATCAGGTACGGGAAACAATTAAACGCTTGATACATACCAAATTAGCAACAATAGATAACTAAATACTTGATACATACACGATCAGCACCATTAAACAATTAAACGCTCGATCTGTACAAACCAGCAGCAATAACAAGTTAAACGCCTCATTCATAGCAAAGTAGCAGAAAGCAGCTAAATAAAATGGTATTAATTAGTTCCGTCTGTCAATTTTGGTATCAGTGTATTTATACTTTTTCTTAAACGCTTACGAGATTTATAAAGCAAACTCTTTGATCTTGCCAGGAAAATGATAGACGTAAACAGTCATTGCATCTCGTAAAACTGGTCAGTCTTTGAGGAAACAAACACTGCTAACTGAAAACGAAGTTGACAACAGATCCCGGTAAGTCTGTCCAGCATAAATAAAAGAAATCTAAGTGATGCTCTCTGATTACTTACAACTAATGATTTAAGGTCTGACTTAAACCGTCTCCGTTACAATGCTTCACTTCAATGCTACCGAAATTAACATTCATCAAGTCAATTGTACCTTTTTCTTTTATTTGGTAAACTTTCAGAATATAAGATAAGCCACAAAGACTTTCATTTATGATATAATAAGAAATAGTGAATCAGTTTTCTTAATAATTTCACGCTTATTGAACTACATTCATGGCCGTAAATAATTCATGCCATTCTGTACTCAAAACTACTAGATTAGCTACTGTGCAAACCAGGGACATTTCCAATCTCAGTATATTAGTACGTCGAAATGGAGCTTGGAAATAATATAAGCATCGGTTCTCGAAGAGGTCACATGGTGTTTAAATAAGCTCCATAGAACAATGTTGTGCACTTACCATAATTTAAGGCATGGTTAGTCATCAAAAGACGTAAAATCATTTACAACACTAAAAACCGCAGATATAATTATCTCTTTTATGAAGTGAATGCGCAAGTTATTCACGGACAAGACTTACCTTATCAGGGCCTGAACTTTTTTTTTTTTTAAAGTATGATTCTATATTTAGGACGCCATCAATTGCATTGGTGAATTATTTCAAATAGGCATATAAAACAAGAACTTGATCTCTTGGAAAGATTTGATTTTATCAGCGATCCTTTCATGACGGTCACCTGTATTAAGCAGTCGTCTCCCAAATCTATTGATTTGAACATCTTTCAGCCAAATATTTGTTGTTATATATGATTTTTTCCATCAACGGTCCCTCAAATATATGCTGATAACACTATTTTCCCCCACTGCTGTTGCATAAAAAGGGATGCACGGAATCTATGTGACTGACGGCATTAATTTATTTCCATAGTAAACGTATTCACGCACTATAATATTAAAAATTCAATAACTTAAAAGTTTGGAGCGCTCATGATCAAACCTATATTTATCAGTCTAGATGAAACCTGGATATCAGCTTCTGTGTAGAGGAAAGTATATGAGCCGCGGCATTTTCTAGATCTGCATATGTGTTTGAAACTTGTGCTTTTAATTCCGCGCCAAAGAGTCAAATGCTAATTTTAGTAATGAGTGTTCTAGATTCAAGACTGTTAAAGGACTGAAATTGTATCAATAAAACAATGTCTCTATTTTTTTTAATTACAGCTAGGATAAGCTCTCAAAAGATTCTTTTTCCTAAAACAGAACTTATGTTATTAACCAATCTTGGTCAGCCAAACCCATATATATTCTATTTTATGTTCACCCATTTCCCGGCTGGATCCCATTTTTCCATATCTTTAGTACCGTGTGTCCTACAAACACGCGTCACGATAGCATGCTGTATCGAAAAAAACATTATCATGTACATACAAACATTGAAGTAGACTGCTTTAATAAGGATAGTAAGAACGTAATTAAAGGCCAGGGCTTTTTGAACACATTGGAAAAATAATAATAATAATAATAACAATAATAACGACAACAATAATAATATTTCGTGTTAATAGTATTATTATTGTTATTGTTGTTGTTAATTTCAATGGCAGTCAGTGCATTATGTTAAGCTAGTGTCATCTCGCGCAACTATATTTGGATTTCAACGTGCTTCAATGTGTTCAAATTACGTTGAACAATAAGTGATGTATTACATACAGAGGTTTTTACCTTTTATGACCAGATATGCGAACATATCACTTGTGAAGTGGGAAATTTCGCATGGTCTCGAGTTACAATACAGAATTGTTCTATTTCACAGTGCAATATTTCCTTATATCTACTCCAGAAAGTATTGTTCTTTTTATTATTTATTTATGTCAGATAGAAATCGTCGATTTGCATGGATTTTGTCTATTTGTTGCAAATTTGTATTCAAACGCAAATGAATAGATTTTTACTTTCGGTAGACAATTTATTTAGCTGACTGGTATGTGAACATGGTTAGGGTGGTGTTGCTATCGGTAAATAACAGCGGACACATCTGACAGATTTCAAAGGGTAACATCTTTAGACAAACGTTCAATGATTGTGAGTTTACTTGTATATATTTTGGTTATTTTGTTCCCTTCATTTCTTCATTCAAACACGAACTGTTGGCCTTGGCACGTTTGCCGTCCTGCTTGCTGTATATATGATGCTGAACCCAAACGTTTGTCGCCTAATTTCTTTTTGCAATCAGCACTCATCAATAACCGTTTTCGCCATCGTTTTCGAACATGATTAAGATTGTGTTGAGAGTTAGAATAGCCACCGAATTGTATAACCATAGTTAACGGAACGTTTTCCACTAAGATGTGTCCGTCGCAAAATACAAAAGGCAAAACGGTAATATCTGATTCAAAGAATATCGAATAGCGACCGATCATGCAATGTCAGTGACTGATATTTTGCCGAAATCACGTCGAAAACTAACTAAATAATGTTATTATTTGAAACCGACTTGTTGACCCTTTGAATTGTTTGAAAATAACTTTGTGTGGCTCTTCCACTTCCATAAAGTATATGTCAGAGGGAATACGGTCTTGACACGTAAGACCTGTTCATGCTGATGAGACAGAGAGATGTAACAAGAGCACAATGAAATAAACTCAGATATGGAAATACTAATTTGAATAACATACATAAGTGCATATACATTTCTTGCATTGCAAACAAAAATAGTTACAAACAGGAACAGCCAGTGTGGTTACATACATTTTATTCCACTGATATAGTTTGATCTCTTATTATGAAATATAAAATAAATGAAATGATTAAAAAACAGATCCGGCTGGCTCTTAACACAGATTATATTTCCAAGAAGATCAAAAATATGCATGAAAGGAAAGTGCTCGGAACAAGCTTTTAAACCTACTAATTCCTCTGCATTATAATCGTATTGATGGATTGATTGATGGATGGATGAATGAATGGATGGATGGATATCAATCAATCAATCAATCAATCAATCAAAATTAGTGGAAACCGCAGTATACATGTATGTGTGTGCTATATAAATAGTGACTGAGAAAACGAAATATACAGAAAGCATGGTTAAAATAAATATTTGAGGGATATCGTTTGCTGCTGTTGGTAAAATTTGATCATAGACCTAAAGGACCAAAATGTTGTCTTATGTTTGTGAATCTTTTGAGTTTATTACAAATTTATGAGTATTAATTTACAGCAATGTGTTTATTCCGTCCCGTATAGTTCATTTTTATTTAAAGTAATTCAGAATCAATTAATATTAATTACTAATTTATAATAGTTATTAGTCATTACTATTCAGAATATGTATTATTCGTTTCTAATTCGGAATAGTTGTTCACCGTTAAGAATAGTTAGCATTCAATACTTCTAATCCCTAAAAATCTTTAAATCACACGTTATTTAACAATCTTCAGTCAAACATTTAATTATGGAAAGGTTTTTGTTATCTGCTGGAAATCAGCAAGAATAGGAAAAATCCTTAAATGAATTCTAATGACCTAAAAGGATATGCGTCTTATTCGGATTACTATCCCAGATGGTCGTCTACGGCCAATTGTCAGCAAGCATTGTGCGCTTGAAAATGTATTTTCTGTAGGCTGATATATATGAACAGTTTCTTGTGGATTTTGACAGCTCGTTCCATCACAGCAAGGTCCATCCGTAGATGCGTGCTTGTATACACTTTGCCTTGTCCGTAAGAACGGTTCTATATCGTTACTGAATGCTTGATCGAGCTTATACAAATTTTAAGCGAATAAAGCTGGAGTAGATCACACACACACACACACACACACACACATATATATATAAATATAAGTATATATATATATATATATATATATATATATATATATATATATATATATATATATATATATATATATATCAGAGGCTGGTTGTTGAGAACGTTATAAAGAGAAAACAATTCAAAGCTCACCTCTCTGTAAAAGTAGGCCATCCAGTTTTATAATAATGTGCTTAAGTTTAGAATTGATATCAATCTGGCATCTTTGTGTTGCAAGGGTTTCAGGTTTGTCGTTATCAGTGGCAGTACAGGTAGAGCTTTCGAATGCATATTCCAGAATTAGTCAAATGTGGGTTGAAAGAATATATTCACGTTCTGATTTGACTGAACAAATTAAATTTCTTGGAGTTGTGAAATAATCGTAAATGCAGAATGAGTTACATGCATTCTATAGTTCGCTTAGAACCATTGGATGACACATGTATTAATAGATATCGATATGATGTAACAAGACGAACCTTTTCACCCGTAAATACAAGATTGGATATATATTCAAGTTCCCTGCTCGTGAAAACGACTTACTCTGTATCGGATGGATTGTAATTAACAAACCTGAGATTTGCCCATTCCGATAACATTTGAAGGTCATCATATGTTCTTAATGAAAAGTGGATCAGACCATTTGCATTATGCAGGGTAATCTTGTGCAAATATCTAAATCAGCGATTTCAGACTTTAGGCTATTTCTTTGATGTACACAATGAAACGTAAGATACCTAATACTGAGCCTTAGTTACAACTCATTAATCGTCCATAGTTCCGATTTCTTTATTACAATATCAAACAGAGTCTAATTATTTAAACTAAAAACAGCAACAAAAAAAACCATAAAAGAAACATCAATCAACGTCAATATCACTTCCCTAATTCCAACATTTGAATTTAATTGTTATTCATAGATGTCACAAGCTATCAAGTGCTATGGGTATGCCGCAAAATAAACTGCATGAAATTTCATTTTTGTCAGTTACAGTGCAAATAGATAGCCTCGTACGGTTATCTGGTTTGAATGACTAGACATAACACCAAATTAATATTCGCAATGAAGACATTTTGTTTGACAAAATGAGGCACATTTTTGCAAGTCAATTTTTCGAAAGTTTTGCAAATATTACTCAAACGGATTATAGGTCTGGACGGAATCGATTTGCCTTCTTTCTCGAATATTGGCACAACACTGGCCTTTTCTGGTAATAAGGATATATGTCTACAATGAACGATTTATTAAAATGTTTTAGTAGTAACTCGAAAATTTAAAGTATATTTTTCATAAGTAAGTGTATTTATCATCTTGACCATCAGTTTTTTTCTTGCTCTTGTGGTTTGGTATTTATGTACATGGTCATTTAAACGGATTTGGGTCAATGCGTATCGGGGTTAGATTTATAAGAATTCAAATTTTCGGGATCTTCAATAGACGAAACCGAGAACAAAATATTTATTACATTTGATTTTTAAAAAAATTTTGAACAAATGGGTTCTAATTAATTAACAAGGACGGCAGGAACTTTTCGCGATGTATTGTATTATTTCGTAACAATTTTTAATTAGATTCGAATAATATTTTAGATGATATTTATTGCTTTCAGACAGCGAAACGTCCAAGGATTCGAGACACATTTTCAGATAGTTCAGAACGCCTTCTGCAGTTATTCTTCAATAACAAATAACATTACATGGTGGCAGTCGTTAAAACACAGAATTTAAATTATCAGAGTTGATAATGGCTTCATTTCAATTTACAATACCGGAAACATTTTAGTTTTCGAGACCTGAAACTTGGGAAAAGTGGTTTCAGCGCTTTGAACACTCTCGTCAAGCGTCTGGACTTAGTGAAAACGAGGGAGAAATTCAAGTAAATACCTTGATTTATTCCACGTGAAGTGAGAATGATGACATTTCGTCTTCGTTTAACCTGACAGAAGAAAACCAAAATAAGTGGAAGCCATTGACATATAGATTCGTGCGATAGCCATTCCAAAGAGGAATGTAATTTTTGAAAGGGCAAATTTTATTCAAAGAAAACGGGAAGAGGGAGAAACAGTGGACAGTTTTGTTACAGCAATCTATGTGTTAGATAATTTCGAGCCACTAGTTGATGAAATGATCAGAGCTCGATTTCTAATTGGAATGCGAGATTCAAAATTGTCAGAAAAATTGCAGTTAGATGCAACTCTGACTCTAGAGTCTGCCGTAAGTCAAAACGAGGCTGTGAAAAATCAACAATGAACTATACGAGCAAGTGAAGAACGAATGACTGAAATGGATAAAGTACAATCGTCTTCACTGAAATATGGGAAACAGAACATAAAATCCCAAAACTTCAACTGAATAATGTCAGGAAAAAAGGATGCATGAGATGTGGATAAAAAGTTAATCATTCTCGAGATCAATGTCCAGGAAGATAAGCACACAAGTGACAGAGGCCACAAAATAGAAGACTTCATTTCCAGTCACGATTTGTGTCTATATAACACCAAATCACCGACATATTTACACCCAGGAACGGGTACATACACATGCATCGATTTGACAATTTGTTCCTCATCGCTGCTTTTGGACTATGAATGGAAGGTCGCTGATGACCTTCACAGCAGTGATCACTTTCCAATATCTCTTAACACCAACGTTACAATTGACGAAACAATTCCACATTGGAATTTAAAGAAGGCCGACTGGGCCAAATGTGAAACACTTTGTACAACTAGACTTACGAAGGATGCTGTTTTAAACGACAATAACCCTTTTCAATATTTTACTTCTGTTTTAATCGACATTGCAGAAGAATCCATTCCCAAGTCCTCACCAAACAGTAAAAAAGCCTCAAAACCGTGGTTCACAAAATAATGTAAAGAGGCCATTAGACAACGCCGAGAAGCACTGACAAATTTTAATAATCGTCCAACTCCCGAAAATTTAACTAAGTACCGTATTGTTCTGTCCAATTAAAGAAAGTAAAAGAGCATCATGGAAAAAATATGTTTCAACTCTAAATTCTCGTTCCTCTATAAAGAAAGTTTGGGACACGATCCGCAAAATAAATGAAAGGGAAAATACAATTCCTTTCGACATCTCAAACTAAACAACAATAATATCAATTACAAAGATGACATTGTTAATATATTTGCTGATAGCTTCTCAAAAAATTCCTCATCCTCTAATTATTCAGAAGCCTTCAGAAGATTAAAAACTCATCATATGTTGAAATTTACATCGAATAACTCAGAAAGTTATAATCAATCGTTTACACTGTTTGAGCTGATAGAATCTCTGAATAATGCCCACGATACATCCACTGGGCCTGACGAAATACATTACCAGTTTTTGAAACACCTCCCAGAACCTTCACTAACAGCCCTTTCTGGAAATTTTCAATGATTTATGGATTACTGGTAAGGTACCAAAAATTTGGAAAGAGGCAACAGTAATACCAGTTCCCAAGCCAGGTAAAGATATCGGAGATCCTAGCAGCTATCGATCAATTGCACTCACGAGCCGTGTGTGCAAAACAATGGAACGAATGATCAATTCGCGGCTTGTCTGGTACTTGGAAACTAACAATTTAATATCTCCTTTCCAAAGTGGCTTTCGATATGGCCGGAGCACCAACGACCATCTTGCTAGACTGGAAACATTTATTCGAGATGCATTTATCAAGAAGGAACACTTAGTAGCTGTTTTCTTTGATTTAGAAAAGACATATGACACGACATGGAAGTACGGGATACTAAATGACCAGCACGATCTGGGTCTAAAAGGCTGTCTGCCTCTTTCATATCAAACTTTCTCTCAGACAGAGAATTCAAGGTACGAGTTGGCTCTACCCTCTCAGCTCTGCACGAGCAAGAGATGGGTGTGCCCCAGGGCAGTATTCTATCTGTGACGCTTTTCAACATCAAAATCAATAGCATCACCAAGTGTTTAGCTCCTGGTGTGGACTGCTCGCTATATATCGATGATTTTTTAATATGTTATCGATCAAAGCACATGCATACAATTGAAAGACAACTACAGCAAAATATAAACAAGAAACAAAATTGGGCAAGTACGAACGGCTTCAAACTCTCGAAATCAAAAACGGTATGCATGCATTTTCTGTCAGTTACGACGACACCACGATGAACCTAAACTCACGCTGGAAGGAACACCTATTCCAGTTGTTGAGGAAACAAAATTTTTAGGTATAATCTTTGACAGAAAACTGACTTTTATGCCACACCTAAAGAGCTTGAAAGCTAAATGCTTAAAAGCACTTAACCTACTTAAAGTAGTAGCGCACACTGACTGGGGTGCTGATAGAAAAGTCCTCCTGAATTTATATAGAACCTTTATTCGCTCCAAACTGGACTATGGTTGCGTTGTGTATGGTTCAGCCAGAAAATCATATCTTAAAATGCTTGATCCAATTCATCATCAGGGAATAAGACTGGCTCTGGGAGCATTTAAAACATCCCCGTGTGAAAGCCTGCTAGATGAAGCGAACGAACCACCGTTATCGCATCGTAGAGAAATGCTTTCCGCACAGTATGCTCTCAAATTAAAATCAATCCCTCTGAATCCTGCTTTTTCGGCTGTTTTTCAACCCAAATACAAAACCTTATACGAAAATAAACAACACGCCATACCTTCCTTTGGTATTAGAATATCATCCAGCCTTGACAGTACAAAAATTGATCTTTCTAAAATTCAGAAACCATCTATCTCCGAAACACCACCCTTGCTACTTAAACAACCAAAAGTACTTTTTACGCTACACGATGGAAAAAAATCTGAGACAAACCCTTCCGTCTTCCACAACTGTTATCAAGAACTCCTCACCGAATTTAAAAACTACACAAGAATTTATACCGACGGATCAAAGGATGAGGAAAAGGCTTTGCAGCCTTCGTTTGTGGAAATCACACAACGCAAGTTTGATTACCAAAGGGAACATCAATTTTTTCAGCCGAAATCAGAGCAACAGACCTTGATCTGCAACATATAGAAAGCAAACGTATTTTAAACAGAATCATCTTCTTCGACTCACTATCAGTACTTCAGTCACTACACAATAGAAAACTGGAGAATCCATTATTGAAAAACATACTCGTCAAAAATACCGAGATGAGTGTCTCCCACAATATAATATACTGTTAGTTACCTAGCCACATTGGTATTAAAGGTAACGAAAAAGCTGATCGCGCTGCTAAAATGGCCCTTACTCAAGAACCATCTGATTTTAAAATACCGTATACTGATTTTAAAACTAGTGTCAGAAAGTCCTTACGTCAGAAGTGGCAGGCATCATGGAATGAGGCATTGAATAACAAACTTCATGCAATCAAGCCAACTCTACAGAACCATGCGTAGGGAGAGGTAGTCATTGCAAGAATCCGAATTGGTCATACTTAAATCACCCACTCACACATACTAAAAGGTGAAGACCCACCAGAGTGCGTTTCTTGCAATGAACTATTCACTGTCAAGCACTTGATGATAGAGTGTTTTGACCTGCAACCTACGCGATATGAAGAAACTTTTTGATACTATAAACATGACTCGTATTATAGAGTTCCTGAAAGCAGTGAATATTTACTCTAAGCTCTAAGTTTTATTCTATCACTTGTGCAGTTTTATGCAATATATATATATATATATATATATATATATATATATATATATATATATATATATATATATATATATATATATATATATATATATATATATCGTCCCTTTTTAATACCTTTTAATTATTTTTCATTAACATACAACATTTACATCCCCCGTTGATCGGGAAGCTTTATTTTTCACCGTTACCATCTTACCATTTTAATTTCAACTATTTGTTTTTTATATCCTGGTCGATATGAGACTTTTTAAAAGTTTTTAAAGCTTATACATATAAAATTTTGTTTGGCGCTAAATAGCCTTACAGTGCTGATGCTCCGTAAAAATAAAATCAATCAGTCAATCAAGTCCCACTCAGTGAAGATTTAAGTGAAGGAATATCATATGATTCTACTGATATTAGAGTGACTAATTATCCGAATTCAGACACTATGAAAGAACTGGACCAGAAACTTTCACATTTGCAAGGGCAAGAATAAAATGTACTTAAACAGTTATTATTTGAATATGAGCACTTATTTCCAGATGTTCCTACAAGAATCAACAAAATTTTCCATGACGTAGAAATTGTAAATTCTAAACATTTCGAAAAACACCCATACATGATGGACCCTATAAAACAGAAATATTTTGAAAAAGAAATTCAATATTTTCTGGAGAATGATTTTATACAGCCCACTAAAAGTGACTGGAGTTCACCATGCATACTTGTTCCAAAACCAATTAAAACGTTCCTTATTTGTACTGATTATAGGAAGTTGAATAGTGTGACAGAAACAGATTCATTCCCATTACCAAGAATCGATGACTGTATTGATAAGTTGGGAATGCCAAGTATGTCACCAAATTTTACCATCTGAAAGGATTTTGGCAAATTCCACTATGGGAAAGAGCAAAGGAAATTTCGCCATTTATGCCTCGAGGCGGACTTTACTAATATAATGTAATGCCATTTGGGATGAAAGGGTCACCGAGTACATTTCAACGTATCAGTAATATGATTACCTCTGGTCTAGACACTTGTGCTTTTTACATAGATGATGTCATCATCTACAATGACACATGGAAAGAACATTTACCAACAATTCGGAAATTCATTGACAGACTCACATATGCATATCTGACAATTAATTTATCTAAATGTGAGCTCTGCTGTGCTAGTGGACCTTTTCTAGGAGATATCGTAGGACATGGACAAGTTAAACCCATAGATTCTAAAGTCAAGGCTATCTCTGAATTTCCCGTGCCTGTCAATAAAATGTAACTGATGCGATATTTAGGTATGGCCAGATACTATCGAAAATTTGGTTCCACTTTTCCTATAATTGCTGAATCCCTTACAAATTTATTTAGTAAGAAATACAAATTCCTTTGGACTGAATAATGTCTGAAGGCTTTTGACAAATTGAAAACCATACTTAAAAGCGCGCCAATTCTTACAGCTCCAAGTTTCAGCCAATTATTTAAATTGTCTGTTGATGCAAATGATTTTGGGGTAGGCGCATTATTGATCAAACAAGATGAAAATGGTATTGACCATCCAGTGTGCTCTTTGTCTAAGAAATTAAATAAGCACCAAAGAAATTATTCAACAATCGAGAAGAAATGTTCTGTTTTGATATTGGCATTACAACATATTGAAGTTTACCTTATTTCGAGTATGGTGTTTAGTGACCACAACCCCCTTACTGTCATCGGTAAGATGAAAATTAAAAATCAAAGACTACTAAGGTGGAGTTTGTTGATACATGAATATAATCAGTCACATCAAGGGAAAATATAATTTAATAGTAAGCGCACTTTCCCTTGTATAACAATGTATTATTTCATGTAGACTGTGTGTAATTTATTTGAGTTCTTTTAATCTCATGTATAATTAGTATGTGTTAAATAGAAAGCTTTATCATATAAACCTTTCTTTTTCTTATGAGGGAAGTGTTATGTATATTTGATTTAGTTATAACTGATTTAATTATTTGTAAGTTTTAAAATCTTTTTTAAATTTCTTTATATGTCCAAATAATGTAGTTATGCTTGTTAGGAACTTGTACCTTTTCCAGAAAAGAGTTCGATCTTGACTGTTCGTTTTTGTAAACACCATGTGTTGACCTGGATCATGACCTTGATTCAAAGTTAGTAGTAGCCACGTAAATAAGTACTTTTTTGTTTTGAAATGATTGGTTGTTGTCAGGTCATGATAGGATTATGTAGCTTAAGATGTAAACAATTTTGCTTTTTTATTTATTCGAGTAAAATGATTGGTTTTGCCAGGGTTATGTTAGGCGTACGAGATATAAACACGTTCACGTGACTCCCGTTTCGATTTCGCAACTTGGGAATTTTGAAACTGCGTTTTAGAATACGATATAACCTTTTATTTCAAATTACTTGGATTAAATAGAATTCATTCATTTTTTCCTGGAGATATACGTGTGCTCATTCGAAATTCTTGAACAAAGACAGCTCTTATAAAAAAATATATTCGGATTTCCTAAACCGGAGTGATATTTCTTCTTTTTACAAGGACCTGTAGACTTCTACATACTGCAGGTTACAGCATACGTCATCGTCTTCTACCTTTGATTCTTCGTCAGGACTTTAGCTTGAAATCATTAGAACATTGTATTTTATTAGGACTTCTAAAATTGTATTCGTGGTTTATTCTTGGATTATAATTGAATTTGATTCTTAAAAACGTAAATTTAGATTTTTTCCATTTTTACAGAATTTTTCCAAGGCTTGTTGTTTTCACTCTTTCTTATGTTAATGTTTATTCGAGCATAAACACGTAACAAAAGACTCCACTTTAACAAATAAAGTTTGAATATCGAAAGGATTTGATTTGCAATCAACTTGTACAATTCTGTGATAAAGAGTGCCAGAGAAATCTGCTATTGACCGAACACTTCAATCGTACTGGGCAGATAGAGGTGAATTTACAATTCAAAATGATCTTTACATGAAAAGTACACGACTGGTTGTACCAGAATCACTAAAAAAAGAAATCCTCGTGAGAATTCACGACGGTCACCAATTCATAGTTAAATCCCGAGAACGTGCCAAATAGTGCTTTTGGTGGAAAGGACTAACTACTCAGCTAGAACACCTGGTAAAGTCTTGCCAAAATTGCATTGAAAACTCAAGAGATCAAGCTGAACCATTGATACCAAATTAATTTCCAAGTCGATTATGCCAAAGAGTCGCTTCAAACTTGTTCGAACTGAATGGTCATATATATCTCTTGGTGACTGACTATTTCTCATGGAACATCAAAAATAGCAAACTTGCAAGTTCCAGGTTCAAACGCAATTGTCAATCATCTCAAATCAATCATTACGCGACACGGTATACCAGAAGTATCAGGTTCAGATAATGGTCCGCAATACATATCCGCAATACTCAAACAATTTGCGACAAATTATGGATTCAGGCATATTACAATAGTCCAAAATATCCACAGAGCAATGGACGCGCCGAAAGAGCTGGTCAAACAATTAACAGAATGCATCAAAATGCAAACGAAACTTTCATAGCTCTGTTGACATATCGCGCAACACCATTACCAAATGGTTACAGCCCTACCGAATTATTGATGGGAAGAAAATTAAAAACTATTTTGTCAATGGCACCAAACAACTTAAAGCCGAAATGGAGAGAGTTAATGAAACGGAAGAAATCGGAAAACTATCAGAAGCAAACTCAAAAGTAAATTATTATCGTCGATATCGCGGTCCGAAATATAAAAAAAAAGATTCAGTAGGCGAATAAAGTATGGATTAAAGATCATTTGTCTTCAGGAATTATTAAAACTGCGTGGCATCTACACCTCGTTCATACATGATATTGACTGACGAGGGAGAGATACGGCGTAATAGGAGAACGTTAATTACCATGCCTACTAAATTATCAGAGTCTCTTAGAGTGATTGTTTCAATCCGTGAAACTTTCAATTACTCAGATGAAAGCAATGCAGTGCCTATCAGTCAAAATGGATATTTCATGCATTCAGGAAGAATGTCAAAGCCACCTGAGACACTGGACTTGTAAAAATGAAGCTGAGTGGCTTGTTTAGAAATGTGGTCATCAGATCACGTTTCGTTTTCATGTAAACTCATGAAGTGAGATGATGTGTAGGCCTTGATCTAATAAGCTCTGTAATATCACTTGACAGTAAAAGTAATCAGATATTCCACACTGGATTAGAACTGATACACGCCAACAGCTGGTCTATGTTATACATTCATTAGGGTTTATGTTCCATGCCAAAAATACCCACAGGCAGTCTTTACTCCCCTTCCTAGCTGTCTTGCATTTAATAAATGTTACAAAACGCCTTCTGCAGTTGTTCTGCAATAATAAATATCATTACAGATACCATGCAGTTTATATTCATTCGTCTAAAATGATTGACATATAAATTACTTCTGATCATTGATTTCGTTTATAGTACTTATGGTATGTACACACATTATTCAGTCTATCATTGTGGAAGAAGATTGAGATTAAGGTCCCACTCTCAAACAAATTCGAGATGGACCAAGATATCATTTTTATTACTTGTGCAACAATAAATGCAATGTTTTGTATGAATAGTGTGCTTTGATAGAAGCTTATCATTAGTGAATACACAATAACACATTTAGATATGTAATAGTTAAATCGGGTATACCATGACTGCATGATGTCTAGTACTGGGGCATCATGCCTCAGACATGTAGTATGATGTCCCACCCAGTCACATTATCCTGACACCAGGCCGACCAATCCTAACATTAACCTCTTAATGCTGAACGCCAAGCGAGACAGCTGTTAGTACCATTTTTGTAAATCTCTGGTATGACTCGGCCGGGGATCGAATACACGACCTCCAGCATCCGAGGCGGACGCTCTAACCACTAGGCCACCGGAGCGGTCAACAAAAAGGAAGTGGAGTAAACATTAAATGGAACTGTATTTTTACGCTGCCAATTTTTTGCAAAAGGATGCTGTAAATAATAGGATAAGTACATATATATTATTTTTTATACATTAATAACGGGTTATTCTTCATATCCATCACGACACCGTTTGTTACATTTAATCCACACACTATTACATGTAATCTTTAATTTAATCTATCAATTTCCATCTGGAAATAACGGTTACAACCAACGTAATTTTTCATTTATTTTTGTTAACTGAGTCTTTCTTCATATAGTAACAATATTAATTCTTTAAAACTAAAGCATTAAATGGGCAAAGAACAAAGTATCGTCTGCAATTATATAAAAAATGTGTAATCTGCATCGTATACAGCTTCATTATCTCAAACGGTATAGCATTATTGCGCCAAATTGTCGTACCAAGTTCGAATACCCAAACAAGTACTGAAATTAGAAAACATGTCCACACAGTGGGAACCACGTCAACAGTGGTGTTGGAAGCCAAGAAACTGAAATGATTACTGAATTTTTATTTGAAAATATTATTTGCATTACTTATACCCCAAGAACCAGTAATTATATGAGCCTCAACCATTTGCACATCATTCTATTTTATGGGTATGGTATTCATCTAAAAGGAAACTATAATAGAGTAGTCAAATATATTTGCATTAGAAAATGAGTGCGGTGGAACCAGTGTTGTGAAGTGATTATTATTCTATAGTTATATAGTACAATTTTGAATACATGTTTATGTTGCATTTTTAAGACTTAATGCTTTATCACATTGTTCTAATCACTCCTCCAAATTAAGAAAAACTGGTTTTGAACTGACATAATGTTTTACATGCCTACCAAATCAATGATTTTTACATGCATTCCAAATCAATGATTTTTACATGCCTACCAAATCAATGATTTTTACATGCCTACCAAATCAATAATTTTTACATACCTACTAAATCAATGATTTTTATATGCCTATCAAATCAATGATTTTTACATGCCTACCAAATCAATGAATTTTACATGCCTACCAAATCAATGATTTTTATATGCCTACCAAATCAATAATTTGTACATACCTACCAAATCAATGATTTTTTACATGCCTACCAAATCCATGATGTTTACATGCCTACTAAATTCATGATTTTTACATGCCTACCAAATCAATGATTTTTACATGCCTACCAAATTAATGATTTTTATATGCCTATCAAATCAATGATTGTTATTAAATGATAACCTCATAACGTTATACACTTACTGATTATAACAATAGAAAATCATAAAAATAATAACATTTACAGATGAAATTATTTTATTCAAAGGACATCCTGCTTGAATATAAGCGCCACTACTATGAATACTACTATTACTACAAAACAAAAAGCAACACTACTACTACTATTGCTACTACTACTACTAATAATAATAATATTTTAATAATAATGGCAGTAATAATTATACTAAACAAAATTCCATTTACCTATTTTTTTATAGTGGAAATAAACACAGGTGGGGGGTTGTCAGTAACTATGCAATATATCGAGCATACAATATATTCAGACCAAAATTATTCTGAAATAAAATATATGGGGATGTAACATGGCATAATGGATGATATAATAATTTATGATATAAAACAAGAATTATGATAATTAATACGTAATCAGCACAGTTGTTTCTTTTTAGACACTATTCAAGAAATTAGTCTCTGGTTCCACCGCTACAAAATCTAATTATATGGAATTCACAGGTTCTGTGTATTGTTATATACTAAATAGGAATGCCAAAGTTAATACTTGCAAATGTATGAAACGCACCCAACAAATGAGACTTTATGTGAGATATGACAATTAGGTGAATGGTCTAAAACACTTCAAATGATGCAACAAAAGACCCACAATCAATTCAACTTCAAATTCCATCGACATCAAGGTCTCACAGACATTGTGTTGCATGTAAAAGACCACATAGGCATCAAAATAATTTTGTTAATTTCCCAATGTATTCCAGAATCCAGTCTTTTGCAGAGTGTAGTATTTTATAACGTCGTATAGTGGATGTTGCAAATTCCATAGATAGATAGATAGATAGATAGATAGATAGATAGATAGATAGATAGATAGATAGATAGATAGATAGATAGATAGATAGATGAATAGATAAATAGATATATATAGATAAGTAGATAGATAGATAGATAGGTAGATGGATGGATAGATAAATATATAGATAGATAAATAGATAAAGATGGAAAGATAGATAGATAGATAGATTGATAGATAGATATATATATATAGATGGATAGATAGATAAGTAAATATATAGATAAATAGATAGATAGATAGATAGATAGATAGATAGATAGATAGATAGATATATGCATAGTGTGAACGCTGTATTATTTATATACAATCGTTTATTAAACAGAAACCTGGCTGCCAAGTTATCTTCCATGTAAAATATATACAACGAGTGGTATGTTAATGATACAGGGTACATACTACACATATATTTTATTTAAACCACCTACAAATACACATAATATCATTTCCAACGGAGGTAAGATTGATTACAAGCAAATATGTATTGACGGTGCCATATTGCAATCTCCTTTGCAAAATGAAAACTTGCTTGTTTCTCTTGGGCCTTTCCGAACTTCTGTGTTCATTCATGTTATACATTTATGATTTAAACATGAAATATAGCTTAAATGAAGAAAGTAGAGCTCTACAAACACAGCATGTTTAACTACTTCAACTGTGAACATGTAGCTATTAATCTGCTGATATCATATTCAAACGAGTGAGAAATATAAACCAAGGGGAATGAAGAACCCACAAGAGGAAATTCAAATATTTATTCACAGTTGATCAGAGTGAGTATTATGATTTGATTAACAACGTTGTTACTGACCATACATAGTTTTACATTCTCCATTTCTAACTTTCCCATATCTGACTACATTTGGCCATCTTGCCATCATTTGTAGGCTCCGATACATTATCGCATGGTAAGTGGGAATCCGCCACACTTTCTTTCTCGTTTATTTGTTTCTGATTGAACCTTTCTATGGTGGCTCAAAGAGACAGAGACAGACATGTTTGGTGTGGTTTGGTAGATTTACCATAAAGACATTTATTCATTGATCATATATGTTTATTTATTGGACGATTAGACTGCTACCTTTCGAAATCAATATGAGCGAAAGGCTGATAGAGGGTCGGGTAGAGCGGCCTTCGAATTGTTTAATATTAAATAATCTGTTTTACACTATTGACATACTTTATAAAACAGAAAGACAGAAATGAAAAATAAATAAAGCATTGATTACATTCCAGTAACGAAAATTATCTTTTACTATCTTTGCAGGCTTTGCAAATTCGTATCATTGGTATTGTAAAGACTTTATTAACATGAAATTGAATGTTTGCACACAATCGTTACCAATGTCCAGGTTATTGTAAACTACTTGGTGAAATTCCGGTTTTCTCCACAGATATCATGGTTTTTACCACCATATGCAATGAGAGAGAGAGAGATTGAGAGATAGGGAGAAAGAGAAAGAAAGAGAGTGAGACAGAGAGCTCAAATAGAAAGTAGATGTGGAGCCCGCAGCTTTATTTTTTTGGGAGGGGTGCAAACATGGTTCGGATGACGGCCATACTATATTTAGAGATTAAATCCGATGGAGGAACAAGTGCCACCATCCACCATACCCTTATTTGCTGCGCCTGTGTTATGTAGACAAGACTTCCATGCAATTGTGTACCATGTTGAATTCTTTCAGAACATGGTGAATATTAATATTTTATCGTTCTTTTATCACAGCACCAATGCTTTTTTTAGTAGAAGTTCATCAAAGAATTAGAGAAGCGTTAGCCTACTGTTGAAATATAAGCTAATGTTTAAACAAAGTTGACATAACTATATTAATCAGCCACGGGTGTAGGATCACAATTTGATATACCAACAGCGCTGGTGTATATATATATATATATATATATATATATATATATATATATATATATATATATATATATATATATATATATATATATATATATATATATATATATATATATATATATATATATATATATATATATTCTGTTATGTATATTTAATTTAAGATTTTGTTTGCTACATATCTTTTTGCTCCATTCCATGCTATTATTTTATTGTAACAGTGTTTCCTGAATTCGACATTGCCAGGAATTGAAGCATTGTAGCTAGTTGCTGACCATCAAAATCAGTGACAGATTTGGTAAACAACTTTGTTTTTTCTCAAAGTAAGAATCAGTAAGTTGAGTCAAGATCATATTAGGACTACGTGTCATTAAGCAAGTTTTAATTGGTAAACAAAAGTCTACTTTTCCAAGATGGATGAACTGTTGACCCCTATCCGGGAATCTGTTTTGTGTTTTAGTTAGGTTTATAACTGATGTTCTGATAAAAGTTCTATCAGTGGTGCATTAAAATCTGACACGTTAAGTTGTATTATTTTGTGACCAGTGTGGGCCGAATTATAATTTCTTCAAATTATTAAATTCAAGTGATTGTTTTCCCTGAAAATAGAAAGGTGCGCCGATAATTCTTAGACAAAGACATTTACCTTAATTTATACGGAATTCAAAATCTGAATAATATTTTCTGTATTTCAACAAGAGACTGTTGACACATCAGTACAACGCTGTATATTACAGGCTTCATCGCCTTCCATCTTGAAATTCATCGGTATTTCAACTAAGATTCATTCAGAACTATACAATGATAAGACTTTTGTTCTTTAGTTCTTGGATTACAATTTGGATCTAATTTGTAAAATCGTAAGTTCTTCGTTTTAATTTTTCACTTTGTATTCTAGGAAAATTAAATTGTTTGTTAGATTGTACAAAGCTTGTTGTCTTCACTCTTTTTGTTACTTATTTTAAGAGCACAGATTCGTAACAATACAAGAGTGCATACAGATAGACCATCAAAATATAATTTAGAAAGATATAGTAATTGGTTTACAGATGTCCGGTAAATACAAAGGGCATTGGGAAAATTGAGACTTAATTTGATATATCCGTAAATGTGTATGGAATATTGGGTGGAGAGAATGTAAGTTAAATTGGTTAGAGGAATTGCATGAAAAAGGGCTAGAACATAGTGGCCTAATAATTAGATTTCATTGCAAAAGTGCTAAAGTTGCACATTTGGTAAGCGTTTTCCAAACTGACGATTCCACCGTCTGACACCTCTCAGACAAAGATGGCTACTAAGATGAATGATATCATTACATGGAAATCAGATATTTTTTAAAATGCAAATTCTTGTTGTCAGTGATAAATAGGCATCACAGACAGAAATAAAATCGTCAATGTTGCTTCAATTGATAGATTCAGCATAACAATTATTAGAGCACAAGGCTAATACAATATAAATAACTCGATAGATCTATTGCGGAAATGACAACTGATGAAGTGTACCTGGAAAAGTACCAGATTAAGCAACGTCTTTGGTTCAGTGCCAAAGGAATATTTAGAAAACATCAGTTCTGAGTATAATCCATTATCATCTAATAGACAAGGCGTTCCAGATGTATGCCTAAAGCAGATAAGCATGAAATACTTGTCACCAGCATAGAGAAGACAAAAACGCAATACCTTCAGTCTTGCTTTAGTTGGTACAATGGATCAATCCATAATACAATGGTTAACTGAAGTACTGATTACACTGAAATTATTTTCAAATCGTTATATAGCATTTGCAAACTAGAACAGGAAGAAACAAGATCGAAAAATGCCAAACTGATGGTATTCTCAGAGGACAAAGTAAAACATTTTAATTCAATGTGCAACATCGGTATTAGAAGCAATAAAAACAACCAAAGGTACGTGGCCACATCAGACAAATATAGAGATCAGTCGATAACGAATACTATTTAAATCATAAATATTCAAAACACATAGCGGATATAGCATCAGAAAGGGCGAAATTATTTTAATTGACTTACTCTCTATTTCAGATAATAAGCCTTCCTGGGAAAAGGGTTCGGAATGAACGTCCTTCTTGAAAATCGTAAAGAAAAAGGATTTACCAATCGAGTGCCGAGTAGGAGATTTCTCCCTCTCTGCTGCTATTAATTAAATTTTTTATCAAGACCAATTCGATATCGTGACCGTAGGTCATGTAAGTTTAATGTTATAAAACCATGCGGGGCTAAATGAGCCTCACTAAATAAATTTCTAAACTTAATTATATCCATATCACCGCTACACCAAGTCTGATGAATATTTCGTAACCTGTCAGTGTCAACTCCGTTAAACACTGCAAGAATATTACAATTATTCCTAATTACATTAGGTAATAGTATAGACCGCTGAATAACATAAATCACATCAGTGCTTTTATGCCTGCTCTAGAAAGTATTCTAGCTGGATTTAAATGCTTATCCAGCATTACATCATCGTACACAACTAAATTATTAATAAATCCATCAAGGTCATCCACAGATGGCGCTTCATCGATATCAGTAATAAACTCGATAACATCTTCACCGCGTTCATCCAACAACTTGCGTTTTCATTAAAATCCTTAAGTACATCATAGCATCTCTGATCATCTATAGAAGGAGATATCAAATTCAACTTATCCCATTTGAGCCACCTCACTATCAAATTAAGCAGCAGTTGCGTCTTACCAGATCCAGATGGACCTATAATAATCATTCGGACCGCATTTGGTAACGCAGTATGAAGCTTGACCGGTTCTCGTTTTCATGTCGCTGAGAAATCAATTACATTCATGTAATATAAATATAATAAATAATATGGATTTATATTGTGTGAAATGCAGGACGCGTATCCCCACAGGCGAGCTAACAAATATTACAACAAACAATAACAGGTCAGCAGTTACAGTAAGTGTTAACGATGCGGTACAAAGAAATTTAATTTTATTTCTGATCCAAACAATATTTGAAAGAAGAGGAGTTGATATTGCTGCCCAGTTAGCCAAACTACCAGGAACTCCGTAGGCTAAGTACCCAGGAGAAAAACACCTCCCAGGATATAATTAATCTGGCCCTGAAACCCGACTTGATAACATACTTGATAACCAAGATCAACCAAAACGAGGTGAATATCTGATAAGCCTGTCATGCTCATGATGCAGCTTAGAAAAGTGAAGATCTGCAACATAGGCATATCGCAGATGTGAACTTAATTAACGCGCTAAATTCCATAAAAATAAATCTTTCAAAGAATCATTAGCTAATTGGTTGGTGAGATCTGCAATAAAGGGGAAGCTTGTATTTGAAAACGGAGTTACCTAAGCTGGTAATTCATCATCCGATTATTGAAATAATGGAGTCGATTTATTATTCCCTAAGAGGATACTGGAAAGGTAGAGCAGCGATTAGTAAGCAAGTGTCGAACGTTCAGCCGCAGCAAATTGGTTAGCCCGACAGGCAATATGGCAAATTGTATCTACCACCGCCTAAAACAATACAGTATGCACATTTTGATGTCAACGTACCTAATGAAGTTCATCAGGCTGATAATCTATTTTGACCACATGGTACTATTAAAATTGGAAGACGCCGATTAACGTACAAATACGCGTTAACTGTCGTTAATGTTGCAAGTAGATACAAAGAAGCAGAGCCGTTATCAACAAAGACAGCTGCTGAAGTAGCTTCTGAATTTGTACGAATTTATCGACGTTGTGGTCTACGATGGCCACAGCGGTAATAGGTTGATCCTGGCAAAGAAGTTCAGAGCGCAGTATCATCGCTGATAAAGCGACACAAGATCAAAATACGACGAGGACATACTGCAATTCTCCGCAATTGTTGAACGATTTAATCGAACGCTTGCTGAGCGGTTATTTGGATATCAATACGCGAAGGAAATCATTCAAGATACAAGATCTCAAATATGATAGTAACTCGAACAGCCAACATGAAACCTATATACCAGTACAAGGACGTGATTATTCATCGCAGCCAGTACTGGATAATGTGACTGTAAGATATTTATATGAACCTGGTGAACTTGACGGTGGTAAAAAAACTGATTCTGTCTGGAGTATTAAAACACATAATATTTCCAGCGTGGCAAGATGTATTGATAGACCTGCAATTATCAGTATAGATTCAACTGCTGATCAACGTAGATTTACAAGTGAACAATTACAAGTAATTCCCGAAGACACGCAATTACCATCGCGATCACTTAACTAGCACATCTACGTCGATTACACTCAAGACAGGTCAGAATCACATTTTCTCGTGTATGACCAAGACTACTATATTTTCTATCTACGGTAAATTGTCTTGTATTATTATTATTCGAGTACTGCCATAACATTACACAATTACAGCTCGCACAGTGATTATGCTGTTGCTGTGTTAGCGCTATGATAAATTTAACATCGAGATCAAAGTCTCGTGTTTTTTTTTCTGTCACTTTGTTTATAACCGGCTATTTTTTTTACTGTATCACCTTGACATTCGTCAAGGTCTCGACATTTATCGAGGACATCATCAATAATTTCTGAAGCGTCTATGATAATTCTCCTTAGCTGAGATATTCTTCTGGCTCGAGACACTGCGAGATAAACTAAGATTGACCATTCGACACGATCATCTACAATCCAAACTCGCGTATAAGAGATAGTAAACCCTTGAGAATGCTGAATTGTCATTGCGTATCCTAACGTCCACGTGGACTTATCCGTACTCAACAACATATATATCAACTATGACAACATCATTTAATACGAGATTCTGTTTTTAAGTCTCTACTGGTATATCAACCTCGATATTTTGTCGTCGTGTACCTGGTGGTCTATAATACAATAGCACACGTAGATCTGAAAACATTTCCTTATGCTTTTCAAATAACCGCCCTTGAAGTGTATCACGAACTATCTTTCTACTTGCCACTATCAAATCATTTGGTCTCCACACTTTTAGAAAGTCGTTCATTGTAGTTTCTGAAATTATTTTACGCTTTATTTCACACTGAATATTTTTCGGTTGTAGTCTGATTAATTGTTTTAATTCTCTTAATTCTGCATCCAGAGATCTATGATCGTCAGTTATCTCCTCGTAATAATCTATAAAATTCTTTAGCCAATCATGTGGAGATAACCCAACAAATGGTGGTGGTTGACCGTGATTGCCGCACATTATCACAGCTGTATTTTTCAATAACAGCCAATCGAGAAACATTTGTAATGCTAGCGACACTGTGCATACTTCATCCCAAATGATGATCCTTGGAATTTATTTCTCTCCCATTCGGTCAGGATTCCATGTGTCACCCTTATATAAAAAGCTATGATAAGTACATGATTGCACTCCTCGTTGTTTCATTTCTCTTGCGAATCTGTGTGTAGGTGTTAAAATAACCATGTCTGAATTATGTCGAAATAATTCGATCACTCGAGTCGTCTTACCACAACCCCCGGTTCGTTTAGATAGATCGTCGTGTGTCTGCATACTGCATCATACAGAGATGCCACAGAAGATAATTCTGATATCTGATTCCTGTAGTAAATATCTTTAATCGTAACATCTGCGGCTTTAGAATAATTATATAACATCTCTTCTTTTGTTTCCCATTTGCCCCATGGTGCATTAGTACCTGTGAAACGAGTCAGCAATTATTAATATTTGTATCGATATAAAACGAATCCGTTGCAACTCTGACTGCAGTGTCAGGGAACCTATTTATCATCGATAATAAATTTATAGAAACATAAGCGAGCATTGAAGATCTTAAATGAGTAAACTGAGATGACTCGCCATCAATATAACCAACAATTGTACCTAACCGTGTTCCGTCAGATACGTTAGCGTTTTCTCGACGTACAAATATATTTCTCGCTGTTGCGTCAGCGATTATAAAATCATATGCAGCATCATCTAGAATTAATCGTGCATAATGTCATTTATTACCATATGCTCCACCCTGAGTAAATTTATCAAGATCTTTTGCGGTTTTATCATCATCAGGTTTGGTAACCAAACTTCGGTCTGCTTCCGATATGATATAATTGCCTCACTTACAATCAATAATATTAATAGTTTACAATAAATCAAATATCGTAATAACACTTATGGTGCCCAGCGTTTTTCTGAAAAGTGTCTTCTAAACCAAACATAACAGACGGGATGAAGACCCTTAGCAAACTCGAATGAGGAAATACAAGCGAAACCAGTTATATCAAAATCAGATAGCGGTCCATTTATCGATTCTCTGGTCATCTCTTTTTTGGGATGTCCAAATCTTTTAAAATACCAGAACACTCACCCAGCCCAAGAACACTTCCAGGAGACCACGCGACCATATCAACCGAGATGACGTCGTTGAGTCATAATTGGTATTCCACAATCCACCGTGTCCATATTCACAGCAACTAAGCTGAAAGTCTTCTAGAAATTCAAATCGTGTTGGCTTCCACGAATGTTGCTCTCTTGTAAAGTGAAGTGCAACTGACGAAACTGTGAAACAATTATTTAATAATTCTTTGTTGAAACTTTCTGCGCGAGATTTTTTCATTTCTTCATGAACATATTCTTTACGATATATTTCGCCGTTGCCTCGTACAAATTGATCATATTTTTCATCATCTGAGCTTGTAAATAATGGCTATTTAAAAGTTCAGATGATGAAAAATATGGCACTGACATAGGATCGATTTTATTTATTTCGTGAATTAAATCAAACATACCTTCTTGGTAAGATCTTACAGTTCGATCTCGTGGAAATATTGTGACTGCGGTGGTCCACGCGTGCTCATTATGATCAATAATTTTAATTGGAGCTCCTCTCAAATAATTTTTTGATTCATATAAAATCTCTCCGATTCACGTTATTACTTTCATTGGAACTTTAAATTTATTACCTAAGTCGGCGACATCATTTATTGAAGTCCGGTATCCTTAACCGATTCAGCCCATTTGTTTATCAGCGAACGTCGTAAATCCGTTTTCCCATTTCCACGCATGCACTTGTAAAATGTTCGATTACTCGTTTGGCTACACAATTCAGCTTTGAAAATCTCATTGGTGCAAGATCAGTAATGTTGGGTTTATCATTTAGCTTATAAATTCCATAAACAACCGCTGTTATAGGAGACGCTTGTTCGTAATATGATCTTTCAATACCAGTCAGTAATCCTGGCTTGGAATCGTCAGGTATAATCCACTCAGCGGAATATCTTTCTGATAATACAATAAACTTTATTCTAAAACATATCTCTGATCGTTGATATAATCCATAATCGTTTTCACCCGCGTATCATTCATTGTAGTATTAATAACTTCGTCGACACCTTTGTCGATACCTTCGGTGTCACGTACAATTTTGAATGTCGACAACGTGTGAGATGCCCCATCATCACCAAATTCTTTTTTAGCATCCCTGATAATATTAATCAGATTAATCGTCGGATCAGTCAGAGCTTGCCTCCGCAAGTCAGGAATTATTCTGTCAAGATGGAATCTGGAAGTTTTCCAAAGCTCGATTGTAAATAATCTCTCAAACTCTTCCATAAATAAAAAATTATTATATATATGATGACTCAAATAAGAAATCAATGTAATATTGATGCTAGTATAATGATCAGGTAAAAAACAGATTGGATTACTGAGTTCGTAAACCCGCAATCTACAGATGCTCCTAAACAGCTCGCAATGGTAAATCTTATTTTTAAAAAATGTTATCATTTAGCCGATAAATTCCATAAACAATCGCGTATCTTTTACCCATTTGAGCGCTATATTCTCTGTCAATTCTAGCCAGCATTCCCCAGCTCAATAAACTTTACTCTGATAGCATATCTTTGATTGTCGAGATAACCAGGAATATTTTTCTCTAAATCACAGTAAATTTTAGAAAGAACATACTTTATATCCCCCACACATGATATCGATCACGTGTGAGATGCCCCATCATCACGAAATTCTTTTTTAGCAACCCTGATATGAAACATCTGATTATCACCCCGTTCACCCTAAACTTGCCTATACCGGGTGGGAGTTAGTCTGTCAAGATCAAACCTTGAACTTTCCCAAGGCTGGATAGTTGATAATCTCGCAAACTCTTCCATATTATATTTCAGACAAGTGTTTAAATAAAAAATATTATATACATTATGACTCAAATAAGAAATCAGTGCAAGTGGTTGATGGTAGGGTCTTTAACTCCTTGTAACAAATTTTGCGCAAATGCATTCTGCGGTCAACATTTGCAAAGTGTGAGGAGGGGGAGTCTTGGTCCACAACGTGTTTACGATGTGGTGTTGGAGATAGAAGGAAAACACAGCAATGTGCTGGTTGTGATGGTAAAGGATATAGAGATCTAAAACGCTATTATGATAAAAAAATAACAACCCTGTCATTGATAAGGTATTTTATAACATCCCCTGAAGACTATATAGCCAGAAGTAAAGATAAATTATAATTTAGACAAATAATATTATATACAAATCGAGCAAAAAGAATTTGTCAGACATCCATCATTAAAAAATATGAAGCATCTCGTGATGGTGTAGTACAAGGACGGTTTTATGATTGACCATATTGACGGACAAAATCTTAATAACTCTTTACAGAATAGTCAAGCTCTCACACCGAGCGAAAATTCTGCACGTGGGGATGAGGTTCGGTTTAAGAGTATTGGAAAGAGCAATCAAACCTTTCAATATAGAGACCGATAACGAAATAATATTTCAATCAATGAATGCAGCTGCCAAGTATTTCGGTATTAACTCCGCGGGGGTACCACGTGTTGCAGATAATATAACCAAATCAGCCGTTTCATACAAGTATGATCAGCGAATTTTATTTTCTTATGTTTAGATACAGGCAATGAATCGAGATAACTCTACCACGGATATGTAACGAGGTTGATAGAATTATTGTTGTTTCCTGTACTGATTAACCGCCTCTTAGTTTCATTATCGCATTCTCGGAGTTGTATACACATTGCACCAAAAACAACAAGCCGCTTATCTGGGCTATTACATGTTTCTCAATGTATCATAAATGTACTTGCTGGCTGAAATAGACAAAGGTAAATTATCATTATTTCCTCGTTTAGTCAGTATCTTTACTTTTTCTCTGTCCTTGGTTTCAGAATACCTGCAAGAAATTATTTTGTGGTAACGGTTCGACAAACACAGAAGTAAAATAACTACGGTCTATTTCAACAATCAGCCTGGCATCATATACCAGGGAAGTTCTATTTCTAGCCCTAACAGTTATCTCCGCTGTTTTATAATATTACTTCTCGCTGATTTTTTATCAAGGACTGTCAGTACAGGCAGGTGTAATTGATTATTGGGGATAAATATATTTTTGTTCAAAGACAATATATTTGTTTTATTGAATCCGTCCGGTTTTCTGGTTCATCTACATTTTTTCTGTAATTATAATTAAGAAAATTTAAGAATATAAACAACAAATAATTCGCGCCTATCGCGTGAGCTATCTTTGAATTTCCAAGTATCAGTCAGCTTATATACTATAGTACCTGTTTTATTATTGGTGTTCTTCCCCATCGAAACTCAACATATCAACACACCTTCCCACCATGTCAACACGTGGCGGGTGTCTGTTACACTCTCAAGGGGTTGATTTTTTGGGTGGGTGCCAAATCTGTTAAGCGTAGAAAATGACCCCGTGCTCCTCTGTACCGTCCTATATGTGTTGTGCTGTCCTTACTGTAAATACTGTAAATACCTTACTGTAAATACTGTAAATACTATATATATACTGTGCCGTCCTTACTGTAAATATTGTAAATACTATATGTGATGTATATGTGTTGTGCCGTCCTTACTGTAAATACTTTTAAATACTATATGTGTTGTACCATCCTTAGAATTAAGGTTTACTGTAAATATATATTCATGAGCCTACTAGAATGTTATTTGACAATCTTGAGGTTTCATGGGAGATTGTGCCGTCCTTATGGTAAATACTGTAAATAATATATGTGTTGTTCCGTCTTTAATTAAGGTTTACTATACCCTTCAGGACTTGCTAGGATGTCATATGACACCCTAGGTGTTCACATAAAAACGATTGTGCCGTCCTCCTTAGATTTAACATTTATGTGTTGTGCTGTCCTTGGGAAAGACTCCCTCTTGAGCCTATTAGACTGATGTTTGACAGGCTAGGTGCTCACATAGGTTTTTCGTCGTCCTTAGAAGTAAGATTTATGCACTATGTCGTCCTCCACTAAACACGCCCTCTTGAGCCTGATAGACCGTTGTTTGACAGGTTAGTGGCTCACATAGGGGGTTGTGTTTCGTGTGCCCCTGAGCCTGCTAGGATGTCACATGGACACCCTATAGGTTCATATGGGGTTGTGCCGCCATTAGTGTAAAAAAGAACACCCTGCTGGACTTGCTAGGATGTCATGTGTGCACCCTAGATTTTCACATGGGATGCAAATAAATTTTCTTTTAAAGGTATATTTAGTAAATAATGAATTACGAAAATATCAATCATACTATTTCTGCTATTAAAAATTAGAAGAAAAAAAAAACAAAGCGGCATAAATATATCTGATGAACTACATCCTGAAAGAATTATTTCTGATTTTGAAACATTACAAAGATCGTAAGGAGGAGGGAGGGTATACTTTACCATCGGAATAGAGATTCGTGAAGCAAATTCAATCGGCGATGTTTCAATCGTTAGCCACACTGAAAGAAAAGGAGGTGATGGAATTTGCCCCTCTCTCTCGCAGTAGAAAAAAATAGATCAGAATTATCTCGTGAATACGAAGCGAAAAAAGACAATTAATACTCGTGTGAGACAACTAAGAAAAATGATGTCAGAAACTGTTAGTGGTAACAAAAAAAGTTAGACTCATTCGTGGAAATGAAAGTGAAATTATGTCAGATTTTAGTCCTTCTCTCTCACTGATTTTGGTCCATTTCTCAGTAAAATAAATATCCTCCTTGACTGTCAAGGACAAGGAGGAGAATTTAGTTTTTTTTTGCTGTTTTTAATGTGTCAGTGACATTTTCAAAGTATGTACTGTTCTTTGATGCAATCAAGGGAGAGATAACACTCTATGAGGAAATCGTAGATGTTTACTATTTCACATATAAATTCAGACTCAGTGTTTCATTTCTTAGGTCAGTCAAGTTGCCGAACTGGTCAGTTAGTCTAAAAATTATTCTTGATAGCGGATTATGACACCGTAGATAGACAGGATTGATTGGTTCTTGCACATTGAGAGATCAGGTGGGACTTGCGGGTAAAAATATATAAGGTATATCGTTGTTGCGCCTGCGTGAATATTTCTGTTTGTCTGATAGCTTCCATCAACTACATCACACACAAGATTGACCACGATCGTCGAGGTTATATTTACGATTCCCGGAGAAACATGGCGGCCCTGTTCGTGTGGGCCATTATTGTACCGGAGAATGCTATCTTGGAACGGCGTTATCTTTCTCTGTTTATAGAGTAGTTTAGGAAAAAACTCATCAATGATATCATTGACGGATTTTTTTACATCGTCTGGGTTATACCCGGGAAATTAAAAATTTGGTAGATCAGATTCTTTTATCGAATATGCATTTAAAAATCTTTGTTTATGGAGATTTTCGTCGTCAGTGTAATCATTTATTGCATTTTTAATATATTCCATGTCGGATACAAGTTGATTTAATATTTCTACTTGTTTAATGATTTCGCTGCGTGACCTTGCTATATCAAAAAAATGTTCTTGGAAACATTGGTGTAGTTTTTCTCGTTGTGTTTTATGTTCTTGATTAATAACTCCGAAATATCTAGCAATTTCATCTAGGCGAATAAATATAAATTCAGTTCCATCATGTTTATCAAAATACCAAACTAGAGAAGTCTTATTAAATTGAAGTCCGCTAACGCGAGCTGCATGTTTTATTCTAAATAAACGATCTTTTTATGATCGGGTAACTTTGCAATATGATTGTTTGTAAAATCAGACCGTTTTGGTTCTGGTAACGGCGGAGGCAACGGCGGTGCAACATCAGGCCATCCTATCACTGATCTGATTGATGACTGGTAGATATCAAAGGCGTAATCCGGAGAATTTATCTCGATGGCCGAAGACAATGTTGTTTCATAAACTGTTATTGCTATCTTGGATTCCCTTTCTGTTATATTTTTTTATTCTCCGCGCAAATTCATCATTGATCTGTTCAATTTTGCGGTTGCTATTCCAACAACTTTCCAGACAGGGATTCCATCTGGTTTATTTGTATTTGCAAACACCAGCGGATTATTTCATTGTAATCACCGAATGATTTTGACCGGATATTTGACCAACTGTAGTATTCTCGCAACTGCGCAAGGGCTATTTCTTTAACCGGAATCGCAGTTGGAAAATTAATACTGAATTCAGCGTTAGTGGAGTTTACTGTTATCATTGTGGTTCTCGACGGACTTGTATTTGTGAATATCTGCTGAAGTAGTTCGGTCATTATTTAAAGTGTCATTTTTCAAATGGTGGTTTTCTAAATCAATTACTTCATTGTATATCTTAACCATTATCTCAAATTCGGAATCTGATATTCTTGTATTGTCGAGGCTGGATGATATCAGCGATGATAATATCGAGTACGCGTTTGTTGCCAAGTCTAACCGCGCAATATAGTCGTGCAATTTTGTACTCGCTCACGTGGATATCTTTTTGGCGATAACGTTAAAAACCTCATAATTGCTGATGATGATGAAACACGTATTGTTGCTATTGCTACCGTTAGCGGGGTTAGCGCCGATAACACCACACCGGTGGTGTATATACCGAGTATACTACAACATCGATGGCAACTACACGTCTTCGGTATATTTTTACTTTTGCGGTATACCTGTCAATGATGGTTTTAAAGATGACACAGTAACCAATTGAGGTGTTACAGCAATAAATTCCAGACACTACCAGTAAGATGTTGCGATTAATTTCTTAGTAGCTGCTTCCAGTAAAAGTGACTCTACTTTTCCGCTATTTAAGACAACATACACAACCCCAGAAAACGTTTCGGTTGAATGCCGCCAGGGATATGTAGTGTATATACTAATTTTTGCAGCGCTGAACACAGACAACATGTACACACCAGTGACTTCTGCGGTATGTTTGATAGTATTACTTTGCTGCGACCATGTTGCGAACCCGGATGACACTGTGTATACGTTATTGACGATCTGTTTGTGGGGAATTTTAATCAGATTAATTTTGTTAACGATATTAGGAATTCCACTTACTATATATTCTTGTGTTTTTTTAACCGTGTCAATGTTCGTCTTGATATCAGAGAGTTTCATGTCAACGGTCAACGGAGTGCCAAAAAATTCTACTGCGGTTTCATTAATTTTTCTAAAATTTCAACGACGATTCGTGAACATATTTACACGAACGTCATATTCGGCCCGTAACATGGATAATTTATTATCTACAGTACCGTAGTCAACCTCTGCATATATTTTTGTTGCCGCGTCTTAGTGGAAGGTTGGATCTCTGAGCACTACTATTTTATTTCCGTTCATGCTGAGTTCACCTGTCATTGTGTCACCAATTGTTTTTTTCAAACGATCGGCGATACTTCTTGCAATTTCATCTCTGATGGTTGAAAACGATATACTTGAGTCTATGATTCTAACGCCGTCAGTAAACGCAGAAATGATATCCGTGACCGCACCGAGTACTCGTCGAACTATATCATTCCATTTGATATCGCTCGTTTTTAAAACACCGTATCTGTCCTGAAAAACAACAATCTCATCCAGGTCAACCCCTGCCAGGTTCATGAGATCATTAAGATCGTCTTCTGTCGCGTAATTTTACAAATCTATGTCAGATTTGTTTTACTCGCAATAATACCACTGCGGTATCTTACGTAAATATCTACCATTATTCTTTTCTTTCTGATCTAAATCAATGATTAGAAGTCTACAATTATTCTTTTCTTTCTGATCTAAATCAATGATTAGAAGTCGCAGATTTCCAGCGTTGACTTGTATAATCGTGCACAACTTTGTGAGGTGGTAATGATTATTTTGATATAGACTTGAGTACAGCAATTGCTTCACTGCCGCACATTGGCGGATCGGTTAATTTTTGTGTTGGTAGCGTTGAGTAAGAAACCGCTACTTGTAGCGGTGTAACATACTTGATAAATTCCTGTGGTGGAGCCAACCCATACGAATCGAAATAAACAATTCCAGGAGGGTCAATCGCGTATGATACCCAATGAGTTCCAGATGCAGTGCTGTTATCGAGATTAATAATACCGGTTGCAACGCTGTTTTCATGTTTTTGTAACTGATCTCGCATAAAAACTCCCCTACCAAAATCTTTTTTAGTCGTTTAGCTGCATCAAGTAAATCAAAATTTGACATAGGCGTAAAACCGTTGCCTTTTAATGAATTGTTCCTGGAAGTCTCGGACCTTTTCTTCGATAAGTTCATGGAAGTCTTAAACCCCTTTCCGTTGCTTTTTTTAATGCCATTCCAGGAGCGATTCCATTAGCACCTAACGTGGCCGCCTTTGCAACAGCTGGGGCAGCAGCAGCTATCATCGCTGGTATTTCTGAGAGAAGCGGGAATATCCCGCTTCTCTTAGCGGTGTCGCTGATAGCAACAGTGGAGAGTTTAAGTCGTATTCCCGTCTTAGATTGTTTGGCTTTATCAAAATTTTTGCGCTGACGTTCTGTCAACGACAGTTTATTTTCACCGCCTTTTGATTTGATTGTGCTTTAGCGTTATTGTGGTCCCACATTTTTTTGCTGATGCGGATTGTAGCTTCTTGATCTGACCAGGAGTCAGACTAACACTAACGTAATGGTATGACATTTTATAAAATACTCGTGTTTCTAAATAAAGTGATTAAAGATTTTACACTGGGGCATCACCGACTCTTATTCGACCACTTCCACCTTCAAGTAACATTGCTTTGTCACTGAGTATGACCGCGATTGCTCTGTAATTAACACCACTACCTGTATTCACACTGGCTCGGAAGTGTATATCAACGACAGATTGTTTGGATAAATCAAGATGCTCCAGCGAAAAGTAATAGATTTGATAGAATGTTGTAAAATCCAGCTGTGAGATCTGTAAACCAGTATCTACGTTTTGATCACGTCCCATAAACGTCATTAACCGATGGTAACACGTGCTATATGATTGTTTTCAAAATTCAGTAGTATGTTTTCTGTTGGTTCTTGTTGTTCATTTATTCGCAAAGAAACTTCGGTAACCTCCAGTTTGTCAAATATCACATGGGAGCGAGTTTGTGAGTTTACTCATTCATAATTTTGAAAACCATCGAATATATGTCGTGGTGCAGAAACACTTTGCTGCGGTGCTATGTGCCATGTAAATTGACCGTTAATATCAGTTTGAATACTCTCCGTGGTTGTTGTCAACCAGGACAATAGAGACTTACCACCTGTGTCCATAAAAGATAATAGTCACTGTTCTTCTGCGATCGTTGGAGTCATTACAGGCATCCACAACGAAAGTTTTGTCAGTACTACTTTACCAGCAGCACCAGCAGGTCTAGAGCAACTGTGTGTTTAGTTCCAAAGATAACTTTTCTAACATTTCTGTAAAATCCAAATATATGAGATAATGGAATCGCGCATGAAACATTTCTTCGACACCTTTTCAACATTGCTAGGCGTGTTACAAATCCTAAGTTGACATTTTCATTAGCACCATGCCACGAACCACCCACGCCACATCAACGTCAGCGTTTTCGGCAAAATTTCCTGGCCGTCTTACATCATACTGTTCGACAACGGGGGAATCAGAATTGTCCTTCGCAAACATCATTGTAGGACCTGCTGATATTGTATAATCATCATAGTATCTTGCCAATCCTATTATTGTTGGAGCAACGTCAACATCTTTCTGAATTGTCTCGATGTTTCTTCCATCAATCATATAGGTGGCGCTATCAAACAATGTCATAATGCCATTGTTTACAAAACCAATAACGTCTTCATTTGCATCATCTGCTTTTTATAATTTCACCTTCTAACTTAATAAAAACCTCAGCGGGTAAAAAGTATATACTTGTATCATGGACTTGCAGTTCAATTCTTCCACGCTGATTTGGTAATCGTGCGTTATAAGAATACAATTAATAATCACGTACAGACTCATCTTTAAGGATCGGTGCTTCCATATCAAATGCTGTGTAGGATATGCGCTTAAACATTTTTTTTATACAATTATTTTCGTCTAACACGAGGATTACCCCTTCGGGAAACTCCGCTTCCTGATATTAAACTTGAAATATTATTCCCTGCTTCACTGGGTCATTGATATGGAAGCGATGTCAGTTTCTGATTTGCAGCTAGATTTATTATTTTACTGACATTTGCAAGCATAACTTCAGTGCTTGGTCATTTCACCGATTGTGGTCGGACCGCTTGCTGTCTGCGTATTAATCGTGTTAGTCTTGCTTCGATTGCCGAGAATGCTTTACCAGCAACGTTGCCGATTGTACCAGGAGCTTTTTCACGAACAACGTCAATAGCTTTCATTGGCAATTGTTTTGCAATAGGTGCTACTTTTGAAGCTAACCTTCTGAATAATCCCTGAACAACATCACCAAGTCTATCTCCGTAAATCGCTCTGTGGGTTGGTAATCGTGAATTTATTACTCTGACCATTACAGGTCCACGCTGACTATTGTGTATGATCATCTTATTTTACTTGCCATTTATCTAATCATTATGACAACTAGTCACTTAGTCAAGGTCGTCAACGAGTTTATCAATAAGTTCTCGGTAAACGCTAATATTGGTAAACGTAATATCCATGATACCACCTTGAAATAATCACTGACAAATATCATCTGCTTCATTAATTATTTCCGAAGAGATATTACCAGCACGTTTTCCTCCTATAAGAACTTCTGGTCGTTCTACGTCAGAAAGAATATTGTAAGGACAAGAAACAAGACCACTTACAGTAAAACCACTTCCGGTTGCTCCTTCTTCCTCACTTGATTTTTTCCGCTTTTCTGAATAGTCTTGAGGGTGATCTTTCTACCTTTGCTTTCTTAAGTAGCTCCTCAGACCTTTTAAGTTCCGGCGTCAGTTTTAGCTGCGGTGAAGAAGATTGTTGTTGTTCTATTTGTTGCTGCGGTGGTGTAGGTTGTGGTTGTCTTTTAAGTTCTCTATCAAGTCTGTTTATTTTTTCAACAAGTGCATCGAATTTAACATCATCACGTCTGACTTGTTTTTTGTTGTAATATACACGATATACCCATTTAACAAAATTGTCATCACTTACGGTCTCATAACCGGATTTTAACATTTTAGATTTATCATACACACCAAGGAGTATTTTTGCAGGCAAATCATGTTCGTTAGTGTTTTAAATATCCTCAATAGCATCTTCGTTAAATCTTTTAAACAATTCAATATTTTATTTTATTGGTTTAGTTAAGGTGCAAGTTCTTTTTTTCACGTCGGCGACTTCAGTACGAATTTTGACAATACCTTCAAGTATTTCTTCACCGACAGGTGGATGTTGAGCTGCAGCTATTTCGGTTGCAAAAGCTCGTAAAATCTTTTTTTGTTTTCTTAGTTCCCGCTGATATTTTTTCAGTCTGAGCAGCGGTTTGTTGTACTGACGCAAGTAGACCTTCAGTAACCGCTACGACCTTTCCAGTAACCGTTGTGATGGGTTTAAATAATTATCCTGTACATGTAGCGATTTCAACTTGTGTTTCTTGCCGTTCTTGTAAGTTTTTTCTGAAAGAATCTCTCACTGGGAGAAATTTAAGAATTGCTTCCGGTCGCTCTCGAGCTACACGTGCAGTATAAGATTCCGGATGAACCATTATTTGATATAAAAATATTTAATTAATAACAGCAGAGAGGGGGAAGTCTCCTACTCGGCACTCGATTGGTAAATCCTTTTTCTTTACAATTTTCAAGAAGGACGTTCATTTCAAACCCTTTTTTTGCGATTTCCAGGAAGGCTTATTATTTGAAAAAGTGAGTGAGTCAGTTGGAGTCTGTTCACCTTCTCTGCTGCTGATGTTTTCCTTACGCTCAGACCGGATATATCGCAAAGTGTTCTACAAACAATGATGATTTAAGAAGTGGCGATGCTACAATCTTGAACTACGTTGTTTGTAGATCACAAGTGTTATTTTAATTATATAACAAACGTGCTCAATAATTGATGCTCAGAAGATTCTCATTTTCAGCACAACATTATATGACCTTTTTGTAAAGTCACCTCACTTTCATAGAGTTTGCATCTAAATACTGGATACTAGAGACCGATAGGAAAGAAATAACCTTACCTGTCGCTGTAAATTCCATTTTTGCAATTTTTGAAATCATTTGATCGTATTTGTCCACAGACGAAATCCAACCTAGTGATACGCCACATCTGATATGTTATAGTAGTCCAGGATGTACGGGGAAAGAACTTCATAAAAAAGTAGACAGCGTTCAGTCATGATTTTCAGCATAAATCAATATCCGTGCTTGAAACGTAAGGCAGATTATAAAATTTATATATATATATATATATATATATATATATATATCACAAGATGTTCCCTTTTATTGCCGCAGGTATAACTTCTGCAAGCACACTCAATAAAACATCATGTGACATGATGGAAAATGATATATTTTCACATGTGAAAATACAAGGCTATACTTTTCACAAGCAGAAAAATAACAATAAAAACAAGAGCATTATTTCGCCAATAATTTGTATTATTCTGTAATTAAGTATATAATTAATGCCACCAATTATTCCAAACCTTGTCAGGTTATATTAGCCATACAGTTATCAGGACATTGCTTAAGAATAATCCACAAAAATAGATTTTAGGCATATCGTACAAATATATTTCACCGTGTAAGGCATTTTATTTGTATATGCTCGTGAAATGATGCAAAAATATAACACTTGAACAAAGTCAGCAACCTATATAGCACACGTATATAGAACATATGACAAAAATTAAATGATGCATGTTTAATTAAGATACAACAACAGTTTTCAAATATCGCAAAAGATGTAACGGCGAGTATCATGGATGACACCGATATGACATTCACCCATACATCAATATACATACGTTTGACTCCTCTCTTAACGATTTAAACATATCAGATGACGACTACCAGTACGATCTGACAGAAGACTGCATCGTGTAATAACTTGGATATCGTCACGATTATTACATAGTAAAGATAATTATTAATACAATGTGACATTTATAATACTTAGAAATATATGCCTCAAAAATATAAACCATGTTTCGTCTTAGACCAGGGCTTGCTCACGATAACTCATTAAATATCTCGGGTGTATAACTTTTTTAAAATCAATTACATTTTCCTGACAAGAACAATGTTATATTAGTTGGTACTGTCGCGACACCGTACACGCTTATCAAATCATGAATACAGCGTACATCAGGATGGTCGTGTGAAAGGTCTGCAGATGAGCAACCAATGAAGAAGGGCACAAAACAAATGTTACTAGATGACGAGTGTGTGAGGGACTGCTAAACAAGTTAAAAGGGTAGAACACATGCGATTCTAGATGCCTGTTATACCACGGACTACAACATAGTTGCAAAGAATTTTTGGCGGATTGAAAATGATGCATATCGCATGCTAACGATGTTTATGAAGGATTGCCAGGATACAAAACCAACAACAACATAATTGTTGTGTACATTAAAAAACAAAGCACATAAAGCAATTTGCCATTCCTTAGGTAAATATGACGATTTACGTACAGTAAAATTTAAGGCAAAACATCATAATTATATTTTGTACATTGCTATTTAGAATGAACAACAGACCATAATTATATTGCATACGTTGCTATTTAGACTGGACAACATACCATAATTATATTGTACATATTGCTATTTAGAATGAACAACACAACATAATTATATTTTATACATTGCTATTTAGAATGAAAGATTGAATTAAACATGAACGTACATTGTTTATGATTCTGTCCTTAGGAGAACGCATTTGGTTTACCACAAATAACTAATAAATACGAGTGCGTGTAGAATAATAATTTGAATGATATACACTTTATGTTTAGATCGTCAGTACTGCCGTTGTCACCAATCATAATAATGCATTGTTACCTTGGATAAACATCAGTCCCAGCACACGTTGATTATGTGGGTAAACATAAATCATAACGATGCATTGCTACCTTAGATACACATCATTTCTAGCAACACGCTGATTCTTTGGGTACACATAGATTACAAAAATGCATTGTTTGATTGGGTATACATCGATCATCATTCAAAGAATTTTGATATGGTACACATGTTACATTCTCGTCCTCGAAAATACACTTCTTTTTAAAAGCCATGCTGAAAATAAAAGTTGTACCAATAATTCATTTTCGGTCAAAATCATTTTCAATCTATAAGATTTTGTAGTTGTAGGTCAATAACCTTTTCCCAGTTATCTCCTCTACAGATTATAATGATGGGAATCGATTGAAAATACACGCTAATTGCGCTGTCACTCCGACGCTTCACGATGGCGGATCGTATACTGTTCACGATGTGTATCAGGATGGGGCTCGGTTGGATTTATCGAAGATACTGAAAGCAATTTCGTGAATGAGATGTGTTCTTTACGATGTAATTAAATGATGGATGTTTCTGACGCCATATTCATTGGCATGAAGTCAAACAATAAACTTAGCTCAAAGGGTTCTGCAAATGATATAAAGAAGTGATGTAATTTCTCATCAAAGAGAGTCCATGTATGAAATGTATAAAGAAATATGACTAAAATATGCATTTATTACCATAGATGATTACTGTATATACTTTGTATACAAAGTATGAATAACGCCCTATTGGCTAGTAGTTAGAGCGTCCGCCTCGGATGAGTAATGTCATGGGTTCGATTCCCGGCCGAGTCATACCAGAGACTTACAAAAAATGGTACTAACAGTTGCCTCGCTTGGCGTTCAGCATTAAGAGGTTAGTGTTAGGACTGGTCAGCCTGGTGTGCGGCATGATGCCCAAGTGATAGACATCACTATAAACTGGCACATTGAAGATATCGTAGCGATATGACTGAAAACTTGTTAAAGCTAGGTTAAAAATCAAACTCACATCACAAACTCACACATCACACAAATATGAACAATGTATCATTCTATCAAAAACGGGGATCAATGCACAGAATTTGTATAAATGAAAATATTAATAATATAGGATGCATTTATTATTGATTTCACTCGTATTTATTTATTCATTTCACTTGTTCAACGACAGTGGAATATAGCGTTCACTAGTAAAAAAATATTTCTCATCAAAATGTATCTCCGGCTCCACAGCTCTCATCGAATAGGAGCCATCAAGAATAGCCCACCAAGTCTGCCGATGGATACCTCGATTACCTGCAGGCCCATTAATTCCGAAGCGTTGGTCCCTCACTTCAGAGTTAACATGTACCGTCATCCACACTATATATATATATATATATATATATATATATATATATATATATATATATATATATATATATATATTTGTTTATTTGTCTAATAATATCTAAGACTAACAAGATCTACACTCGGATACTACTGTCAGCGATAACGAATCTTCGAGAAAGTTTTCCTTGATATATAATGCATAAATATTTGACTACACACTATTCCGTGACAACGTGGGAGTCATTTATCTATGCCTAAATAATTGAGTTTTTCCTTTTATTTATGTGTTTTTGAATATTCATTTGAGCTATAGGCACGAACTAAAAATACATGTTGTTAGCATTGTAATATATTTTCTATCTTAGAAATAAAAACTTTGATGAAAGTAAGATGTTATAATCTCAGAGCATTGCAGTCTATTATGTGATATTCGTCTCAAATCAAGCCACATGCCATAATATCCGTGTAAACTGAGAAGAACAAGCGGAATTAACAAGAATATTTCTCATTTCTAATTGATTTTCTCGTAATCAATGAAAGTGGCTTCAGTAAACTGTTATATCAAAATTTAAACTTTAAGAATAACAAAAGTTAAGCAGACCTATTATTGTAAACACTATTTTTTCTGTTTTTGATGTGTTGGAATACGTTTCAAAACAACCTTCGAGCAAATTAAAGAAGGACTGAGCGAAATGTTGGTCAAGGTTGTTTAGCTGTTTTGTTCATGTTTCTCTTACTAATGAGGAGGACGTAAGGGAAAGCATTTCCATTGTTGTGTTTATTATAAACAGATTGTGTATTTAGGCTACTCCCCACCCCGGCCTCAACATACAGTTAACAAAACAAAGGTTTAATACACAAGTCAAGGTTTTATGTGGATTTTAACACAAACCATTTGGTTACATCACTAATCCGGTTATAATTATCCCCGGTATCTTTCAGAGAAAAGATGAGAAAAGTATTTGGTGTTGTCCATCCAAACATGCCTCCAAACATGCCTCCTTACACTTGTAATGTAGCAAAACTCTCATACCAGCTTTGAAATAGTAGAAGCTTTAAAATTTTAGATTTCATTTAGATTTGTATGTTGATTTGTAGTTTTATAATTTGAGCAGACAACATCCTTTGAGTGTGCATTTTTCCGGTGGCCTAGTGGTAAGATCATCCGCCTCGGATGCGGGAGGTCGTGGGTTCGAGACATACCAAAGACTTATATAAATAGTACTAACACTACCTCGCTTGACGCTCAGCATTAAGAAGTTAGTGTTAGGACTGGTCGGCCTGGTGTCAGGATAATGTGACTGGGTGGGACATCATGTTATATGTCTGCGGCATGATGCCCCAGTGCTAGACAACACTATAAACTGTCACACTGCAGACATCATAGCGATATGACTGAGAATTTGTTAAACTACCTTAAAAATTCAAATCACTTACACACACTGCGTTCTAATTGTAACAGTTTATTTTTAGGGGCAATTTCTTCTTCGTGTTTGAAGATAATGTCTTGAAAACAATTGAGCAGGGTACGTTCTAGTACGTAAATATGCACAATCACAACAAATAGAGTTTCTATAGATAGGCTGATTGTGGTCATTGGCGTTAGGGAGATAATAGCTATATCTGAGAGTGGTACATGGTGTTAGGTGCTGAAAAGCTTGGTGTAAACAGTACAACGCTTACATAATTGGATATCCCATACAAACTTGGGTTATGTCTGGGGATAGTGTGTAGATGAACACACCATTTTAGAATTTGTGTCATTCTCTGGAGATGGCTTTGTAGGTTGTGAGGAGTGTGGCTGTGTATGAGTAAGTAGATGCACACACACACCATTTTATAATGTTGTCATTCCGGTGCGCGAGCTTTGGAATGGGTGTGGATGTACGTTACAAAAGGATATTCGCAACAGTAGCAACACACAAATGCTGTAGAAGTTCACTGATATCCAAATAAATGAATTGTGCACGCTTCCGTTTTTATAAAAAAGAGAAATAAAATATTTTCATTTGAGAATTAAACCATTCTTTTCTCAAAGCGCAATGAATTTTACAAGTTTAATAAAAGATGTATTCTCTGAGAGAAAATATTTGCAAGGACTGATTTTTGGGAATAGCTGGTTTCATTTGATAGGCAGTACTTTTTAGTACATTTTTCCAAGTATAGAATGTTATCAATGGTATGTACCTTGTTAGTGAACAACTCCTTTTAATGCTACTGAACTATACTTTTAGGCTTCGAAATAATAATTAACGCCGCCTGGTTTTGTCGTGCTCTAAAATAAGCATTTAGTCAGCTTGGCTGCCCAAATTCAACGCCATTTAGCATTTAATAAGTTTTGTTACCGAAATCCCACGTGCTATATTTAGTTTGATTAAATAATGTCAGATGATAATTCAGTGACATCTGTTGAAATATTAGTCATTATATTTATGATGGCGGTCTCGAACTTTTTGTAAGCTGAACTTTATAAAATACTGCATTATTTCCACAATTAACATTTTATTGCTAACTTTCAGAACACTTGGATCAATACATTGCCAGGCAAAGATTACTGGGGGTGGGGTGTTTAGCTAAATAACTCGCGAAGATGTAACAACGTTGTCATCTTATAAACCGCTTATGCTTCATCCGATCCCTTCAGTTTTGCAAGAAAAGTTTGCTTTAAAGCCTCTGTAAAATAAAGTATTGGGCTGGAATGTTGTTTGGCTAATGTGTTAGCAGATGTGGAAATGCATTTTTTTAAATAACTGACATTACGGTGTACAACATAACAATTATAGGTCCCACGTCCAGTCCCAACAATAATAAACAAATATACATCTAAAAGGTGGTTTCTTTGTATTTATTTGTGTTATTCCACTGCAGTGTTTCCGCTCGACTCTAAACCTCGTGTGTATAATAACTCTTTAATGTAACGGTATATGGCGTTAACTATCAGTTTATATGATCCCGGAGAAGGCGGGAATTCTCAGGAGCCCCGCCCCCCATTTAATAATATTCCAGGTTTCAATTGATAAAATAAATTGTAGGTTATATTTTACTACATTTCATTGAAATTAACACGATAACAATAACTATAACATTATATAATACTATTTTAAAAGTATGTATTTCTAATAAAGTTGTGATTATTTATAAGAGTGAAAGTTGTTTTTATCCTTTTTAATGTTTACAACGTTTTAACAATTTTTCAGTGTTATCGCTATGATGTTTGTTGTGTGACAGTTTATAATGATGTTTGGCACTGGGTCAACGTACCAAAGACATGTAGCATCATGTTCCACCCAGCCACCTTATCCTGACAAAAGATCAGTCCTAACATTAACCTCTTAATGCTGAGCGCATAGAGGGGCAGCTCTGAGAACCATTTTTTTCAAAGTCTTTGGTATGACTCGGCCGGGTTTGGAATCCGCGACGTCCCGCATCTAAAGTGGACGATTAAAATACCAGCTTACTGAAGCGGTCAAGATAACTTATTACAATAAATTGAATTTAATGCATTTGAGCTAATTAGAGTGTAAACAAGAAAGTGTCATTATAATTATACCAAAAGTTTCTGGTCTGTATCAAAGCTTAGTAACTCCATTTGTGAACAGTGTAGAACGCTTCAAAAATATCCAGTGATGGATCCGGAGGGGGGGAGTCGATCTTGAAGGGGGAGGAGGCGTGATTTTCGATGATACCCATTGTCCATGTTTTCAATGCTAAAGGCGGAGAAAAATGGCCATATAAGCAAAACTAACCACCCAAGTCTTAAAGTCGAATACACTACAACAAAAAAAAAAATTAGACGGATGAAAAACATACCTCGGGACATATAATGACAATAAAACATGAATTCCGGGAAAACACTTAAACTTTTTTTCTTATCCATTATTTCTTTTCCTCAGAATTTTTGTAGATTTCAGTAGATCAAAAATATGTTTAATCTGGGATAGGAACCTGAGTCATACTTACCAGTTCATCCTGTGTCATACTTGCCAGTTCAACCTGAGTCGTACTTACCAGTTCAACCTGAGTCATACTTGCCAGTTCAACCCGAGTCATGCTTACCAGTTCAACCTGAGTCATACTTGCCAGTTGAACCCGAGTCATACTTACCAGTTCAACCTGATTCGTACTTACCAGTTCAAGCCAAGTCATACTTACCAGTTCAACCTGAGTCATACTTACTAGTTCAACCTGAGTCATACTTACCAGTTCAACATGAATCATACTTACCAGATCAACCTGTCATACTTACCAGTTCAACCCGAGTCATGCTTACTATTTCAACCTGAGTCATACTTACCAGTTCAATATGAGGCATACTTACCAGTTCAACCTGAGTCATACTTACCAGTTCATTGTAGCTTAATTTGTCAACAAATAAAACTTATAACCGTATATACCATCTAACACATTGATGATCTTATTTTTACTGAAAATACAATTAATGCAGAGTAGGGTTCCTCATATAAGTACGACAGACAAAATATTCAATGAATCTACTAAACAAGTGGGAAACTCTAGATCTTTGCAGAACTTGTCCTTCAGTTATTTGGAGGTTAATAATTTGAAAATAGTACGGATAAATTAAATACTGTTACAGACGAAATGAATATCTTCCAACCCATTTTAATAGTTGACGAAGATTTAAACCTACAGAACAATTACAATTAAAATGTCGATGATGCCGTTGCAAATAATGTCTACAAGTAATACATGGTTATAAAATGGAGACATTATAATGAAAACAAAATATATCTTAAATCTCTATGGCAAATTGTTGTGGTTATACTATACAATCTGAGTGCAAAACTGAAACACAAATATAATAGGGGAGAAATCAAAGATTATGTCAGTTGAAATATAATATTACCTAGATGCTGAATACTGGGTAGAAAATTTGTATTGCTGGACCGAATAAACGTTCTGTGAAGATACGGTATATTAATTAATAGAATCGTTTAATACAAACTCATATGTATGGTCGAAATGGTATAGATGTTGCAGGCATGGAGATGGATGCCGTAACCCGAAGATCCAGGGATCGAATTTCCTTGGAGTATTAATTTAAAATTAACTAACCCATATGACAACATTATTTATTTCTAATTAAAACTTGTGTTAACATTATCAAGCATGCTCCTTAAGATCCATGGTTTGCCGTATAAGTTTTACTCTCTCTCTCTCTCTCTCTCTCTCTCTCTCTCATCCTCCTCCTCCTCCTCGACTGCTTTTCCTCCTCCTTCTCGACTCTATACCGACTAGACTTGTCGACTCGTACTGCTCTGCTAGTCTTACTTCCGTCTCCATTCTTAGTGACTCGGGACGTAATTGAACAAAAAGTTCTGTCCCCCAAAAAGCTTCCTGTGAAAATACAAGGACGGTACACTATTTTCCTTAGCCCTCTCATCTTACACTACACCTATCCTATCATCAGATAACGCCTATTAAATTTCTATGGTTCTTGTATGGTAAAACAGTGTCTTAATAAAGCACAGTATCAATTACTTCTCATACATACATCAATAAATTGCTTCACATTAGTACATATTCATAATCTCATTATACTAAACAATATCACAGCAATTAGATGCATTTCTTTACATTACAACTCATGATCTCATACAAAGCACACAAGTATTCAAATATGAATGCTCTGATATATCGGTACATCCATATTACCTAATCCTACACACTTCAACCATTTTCCAAATTCACAATTCAAGCATGTGTAAAATCTAACAGATCACATAAATAAATGCACTAGTTTAGTACGAGGTGATCTAATAGCGAAATACAAAATTAATTCTGACCACAAGCTAACAATCTACATAATCCTCTGCATAATACTCAAACTCATTTCTCAAATACGCATGTAAAGTAAACACTGCAAAGGTAATTCTACGTACTAAAAGATCCTAGTAATTAAATATAAATACTACACATAATTACAATTACAATACACAAATCGAGCAAATAACTTACTGACCTTTACAAAGCTTTGTCTTTCCTTAGAATCTCCTATCTACGTTTTACCACCAAATTACGAGTGGCTTCCTTGGAGTAACCCTATATCGCTCAGAAATCCTCCTAGCCGAGACTAAATTTTCGCTTGCTAGTTAGAAGTTATAATTATGAATGAAATTATTATCACACCCTCTATTTCAATTCCAACTGGATGTTGTTTTGACCCGATCCAGTCAAACTTAGCGTAGTAACCGCTCCCGTGGTCTAGTGGTTAGAGCAACGCCCTGGATGCAGGATGTCGTGGGTTTAGACATCAACGATGACTTGTAATAATACCTTAGTTTATACACGACTTACGAACTGGGGCTGAGGAAACGCGACAGCTATATATATATATATATATATATATATATATATATATATATATATATATATATATATATATATATATATATATATATATATATATATATATATATATATATATATATATATATATATGAGAGACAGACAGAGAGACAGACAGAGACAGAGAGATTCATTATCAACCAAAAAAGTTAGTTTTTTTTAAAGTGGTTTCTAAATAGAATTTCCTGAAGGATATAGTTCAACCGAATAGGACTGAAACAGACTGTGAAGTTGTTATTCAGTCTTTTTGACGAACGAGGAAGACAAAGCTATATCGGTTAGCAGTAAGTGGCCTTTTCGCACTATCCGTTAAACGTGTTACATTGATAAACGAGCAATTATATATTGCGTGTACAACATCATGCAGTGCGTATATTGCCCTATAGATGTGGAAATAAAAATGCATGTACGTGACGGTATTGTTATTTGAGGCATAATTTAATAATTGTTAAAATGATTAGAAATGACTGCTTATTTAATTCCTCTACTCGAAATGCATCTTTAAGAAATAACGACGGTACCATAATGAAAATACATCTCTCTAATTTTTAATCTTTCTTCGTGCTTGACAAATAAATTAATATGCTTCGAAAAACTGAACACATATATAGTATGACAAGTATTTATATCAGACAGTAAACAAAATATGGCCGTTTTTAAATGTATTAAAATTTCAAAAATCCTTATTTTCATACTTTTCCAGTTACTGAATATGAAGCAGATATTCTGCATTGACAAGTCATATGCAAATAGACTTCCATGTGATATGGCCATAATCATTTACCGTAATATTGTATATTTCATCTGCAGTACACTACTAATTGTACTTCGTGATCTATTTAACCATTTTTATTGACAGAAGAAGAAATGGATAACTATCCATTATAGGCACTTGCATGAGGCATGCAAAATCATAACGTGGTTTGAATATTGTGGATGATCGTACGCATAACAGATTGGTTTCTGCTTTAAAGCTCTGCCCCAGTTGTGGATTTACTAATTCTGTACTAGTGTGTTTGATGGCTTGTACTATTATTTTATCCCTATTTAAGTGCAATGATGTCTGTTTACCCGTACGTGGTACCTGTATAATTGTGTTCCAAACGACTACACCTGTTGACATGAAATATAACTTATCTAGTGCTACGTCTAGGGGCTTAAACAAAATATTCAGCTTTTGTAAGATGATACGTGCATGGTATGAACATGAATTTTGTAAACTTCTTTAATGTGTGGTCAATAGAAAAAAAAGTTACGCAAATTAGGCTGTAACATGGTGAAACGGAAGTCTTTAATTTAGAAGCCATTCATCTTGAATCATTTCCATGGAATGTAATTTAATCGAAATTACAATTTGTTGGTATTTAATGAAGAATATTTGACCGATTTGACAAGTACTTGCAAGATAATATCAATATGTTAGGAACAAGAAGCCTCTAGAAGCCTTCCAATAAAGTTAAAATGATGAATAATGAGCGGAACACCGGTAGAACTTAGAGCAGATGAAATTTCATGCGTGCTAACTACATAAGAGACACCAAACTCTATCTGTTGAATATATATATATATATATATATATATATATATATATATATATATATATATATATATATATATATATATATATATATATATATATATATATATATATATATATATATATATATATACCTTCAATGAAATCCCATGCCGTCGATCAATGTCCAGTGTTCCTTATATAATTAATTCTTTATACATGAACTGCCAACGCTAGGTGTCTGCGAGATGAAATCAAGTGTAGTATATTCAAAACAACGAATATTTACATCCTGTTAGTAGCTTTTGTCAGTAGCATGAATCAATCAGGTGGACATGTTACAATTAAAAAAATGCAATTCCCACATAAACAAGCAAAGAAAAAAAACATCAAGAAAAACAAAATCGACAAAGATACATTGAGTGAGATCTAACTGCTCTGAATATATTAAACCATACCGGCCATGACATGCGTTATCATGCTGATACAACAACTTGTAAAATTACATGATGAGAACACTTACCAAAGGTCTTACTTTGGGGCAATCAGATATTTGCATCTTGAATATCTGTACAATATAATGCAATGATAAATCAGCACGCAGTTGTATATTACTTTACTGTGTGCTTCATGTAATAGCTGAAGTAGTTAAAGAAACTTGATCATCAATTGTAAAAACTAAAATATTGTTACCGTATGTTCTTCGTTTGAAAGGATCCTAAGAAGATCATCTGCTGATTCTGTTGTGTTAAACAAGTAACATACAAAATGAAACTACCAAGTTTATAAACTTCACCCAATAATTTAGTTTTATAAAAACGAAGTGAAAATTGTCTAATAACTTAAATTATTGTTAAATAAATCCCAAATAATCCTGAAAGTGATATCACACGTTTTAATGTACAAAGTGTTCTAAATGAAATTTAGTTTTTAATTAGCATATCTGGTCATATCCTCGAATCAGCTGTTGTGTCCGTACTCTTGATGTATCACATTGATATAATCGAGAATTTCTTGAATTAATTCATAATAGTCCCAAAATGACATTTTAGTCCTAAATGTCATTAAGCACTTTGTAACTTTATGACCATCTTTCAATATATACTTTCTCTCTACTTTTGTTTGAAAACAATGATTTTGGAGACTAAACTTAAAAGTAGGAATATTTAATTTTATTCTGATATGAAAATTGAGGCACAATAAAATGATTAGGTTTCTCGTAACCCACGTTTGTACTTGATTGAGAGTTCATATATTTCACGGTACGATATATTGCATGTGATATAAAGACACAATCTATCAGTGGCTGTGAATGCGATTGTAATTGTGAATACAAACGATAGGTGTTGCTCTCTTCTAATAGTATGACATACAAAAAACACAAAACGCAACGAATTCGGAGACGAAATCATGGAATCAATTTTCAATACTATTCTCGCTGCACATAACATAATCCCAACGGTGCAATTTGACTTGTTTCCTCCTGTTGTGAAGGAAACGAACAATTGGAGAAGTTCCAACGTACCGTCGTAGTTGATCCATCGGTCTAGCATTCATACTGTTTTACACGTCTGATGTCAATAATTTCATATAAAATTAAAATAAAATGCATGCAGTTTTGTCAGCATGTTTTTAAGACGAAACGGTTGAGGAAAATGTTCTTTGAATTGGTTAATTTCATGATCGCAACAATATTTGTTGCAGAGAAACACAGCTTACAATTGGGTTTTCTATGTAATGATCTATATTTTAGGGCATACACTGCAGTGTAATAAATGAAAAACAGCTGATTGACTGACAGAGCCGTTATAAACGAAAACATGTAGGAGTTGCAAAGGTTTCAGAGATCATTTTAAACTATTGTACGTACAATGAAGGACACGAAACTGCAATGAAGAATTTGCATTGCTCCATGCTATAAAATGGCTTGTGTACGGTATAAAGCGGATTATTGCTACTTCAAATTGTCGTATATATGCATTACGTGGTTTAACTATATACAATTAAATATGTATAACAGTTCTCTTTTAAGGCATGACAATAAAAGTAGGTAAGACAATAGTATGATTTGCTATATATATTGATAATGAACATCTGTACTCCATTTCTACATAGTATGATATAAATGGTTGCTAAGGAAGCCAATAATATGCAAATGAAACAATCAAATCAAAACTGTTCAATATATAGCGTTTCTGCCATTTACACTTAGGAAGTTATACGGCGATTGATCAATGCCTTCTGTCCTTAATATTCGCACTCTGTGACGTACACGCTTATATGGTCATTCAGATATTGATGAAGTTCTTTCCATCCGTACCATTCGCATTATGTGACGCATACGCATACACGTCGATGCATTTTATCAAGGCACCAGTATTATAAGTTATTGTATTATAGTTAGCATATTTTGATTATGATCGTATACCAGTATAATAATGTATTGAACGATAACTGCATATATAGTCTTTCAAGTTATAAGTGAATTTGATTTTGTGATATTACTTGGGTGCCCACTTCTTAATATTCACATTCTCAATAATGAGTATATGTTACATTTCAGAAATAGTGCTGCAATGGTGAAATGACTAAAACATCAAGTTTGAACTGATTGAAATGCCAAGGTTGCAATTACTTAAGAATCAATTTTGAATTAACTAAAGAAACAAGGTTTGAGATAAAATGACCTGATAAAATTGGCTTACTTGCAGTTAACACGGTTAGCTTCTTGAAAGCCTAAAATGGTAAAGGACAAATTTTCGAGATATATCAATAGGCAGTTGATTACATTCAACTTCGTATGTAGCCGAAGATATGTTCTTTTGCCTATCTGTTTTGTTTAGTAACAAAATTCATTTTTTTGGCATTCTGTTTTGTTTTGATCGCTTAAGGGTTCAATTCTCACAACACTGAACTGTCATTTTGCTAATTAATCAACTTATTAATAACTATTATATACAGAATAATTTTCGTATATAATAACCGGATACATTTCATCATATGATAAGAAAAACCTGATATCGTTAGTTTTACCACAAGATAAAATACATCCGGTATTTATACAAGAAAGATTATAATGTTTTTCGTATATACTAAACTTGCTCCAGAACTGGAGCTTAGTGGATTAAATCCTATACCAAAACAGCATCCCACCACCTTTTCTTAAATTCGCATCAATTTCGATGACAGATCATATAAAAAAATTAATAACTTAAGAGAGCTGTATGATTGGGATGACCTAATGTGCTACAGTAAATTACATTATTGATATTTTGCATATTCCTTTACATTATCTGACCAAAAAACACCTTCGATTCAAGAAGGCATCATATGGGATTGCATAAAAAATTAAGCGGAAGTAACTTCATACAGACACGAACTGAGTCGAGTCAATTTCATCAAGAAAAACTAATTTCCATAATTGAAATTCACTGCAGTTCCAAATTAGTTGCTCCAATTTACAAAGTTCTTTTCTATACTGCTATAGGTGTAACTTTCATAGGCACAAACAATCAAATATTTGCTAGAGGTAGTTTTTTAAAATGTATGTAACGTAAAATATGCATTTTGTCCCCAGCCCAAGCATCGCCATACAAGCGAAATGATGAAAATGCCGTGTGAAGTTTAAACATTTTATATGTTAAATTTGATACAAGGAGAAAAAAGGAATTGATGTGTTTTCTATTGTAAGTGCTATTGTTTTTGTTGTAAGAGGATGCATTACCAAACAGTGTTACATTATCACGTTAGTAGATTACGATGTAATAACGTCTTTACATTCTGACAATTCTTTGATATTAGTTTTTGCAAAAGAAATCACGTATACCTACAAGAGAACACCAAAACAAATAAGTAAGCTCTATTTGTAACCAAAAAATACAATGTATCACTTATGACATTTGCTTTCAATTTGTTACAGATCCAACTATACCGCTATGATAGCTTTGGCGTGTGTTATTAGCTCGACATGAATATATGAGCACTTCATACATAAATATGTCTACAGGTCGTTTCAAATAGAAATATAATAATTACGTAAGTTTTATGAAAGTAATATTTTCTTTAGTAAGCTAGAACCATTGACACAGTAGATATAGAAACGAGAGTCGGATAATGTGATTCAATTTAGGACAGCATGATGACGATTCAGACTAAAGCGGGACATTAATACCATAATTGATCATTGCCATATTCCAATAATACGTTTGACAGATGTGTGTAGACAATATATGTTAAATAACAAATTACATGTAACATGATATTTGCAAAACATTTAATTGTTTAGACCACTCTTTCAGACAGAAATCAAACTGAATGCTGTTAATTAGAGTATTAATTTTCTACAAGAGTTCCGTCAAATTCATAGATAAAGCATTTCCCATTTCAAGAATTGCTCTGATGAACACATGGAAACAGATGCACTTTTAATTAGAAATAGGTATGTAGCCTCGCACTATCCAAAATACACAGTTTTCACATGTACTTTTAATTACAAATTAGTTATGTAGCCTAGCACTAATAAAAAATACCCAGTATTCAGATGTACTTTTAATTAAACATTAGTCATTTAGCCTAGCACTACATAAAGTACCCTGTCTTCAAATAATTTAAATGCGTTTTTGTGCAGTGTTTGCTTTATACATTCCATGTGGCTCCCTTTCAGACACTGTATAGTCTTTAAATGTAGAAAGTCTGCGGTAGTAAAATATTCACTTAATATTAACTTGTCAAAGATATTATTTTTCCTTCAGAATGCTTGCCCTATTCGTCCTGTTAATTCACATTGACGTTATTATCATCATTATTATCATTAGTAATACTAGTACTATTATTATTAGTACTAGTATTATTATTACTAGTAGTAGTAGTAGTAGTAAGAGTAATAGTAGTAGTGGGGATTATAATGTTTCCTTTTTCTGTGTCATACTGTATAAAACAAAAAAATTAGCAAAAAATATGTTTGAATCACCTCTCCAATTCATGAATGTAAGTCCAATGAAATATTAAATGTAACCGTTACTCGTATGCACAAAAAAACAGAGACAATACAAGAGACATATTACCTCAATATTAAAAATCTTAAATGAGCAATGTTCGAAAGCCAAAGAATAGCATTCTTTAGACTACAACACAATACTCCATGTGATGTACATCCTAAAAAGCTCTCATAAAGATGATCCGAAAAACAGTAAGGTCTGTTGAGATCATTGGTGGTCAGTCAGATGTGAAAATGCTAGATACATTCAATTTCATGGCCGTGATAATATAGATTTGCTGACAGAATATTTGTACCTTTGTACACAGTGTATGGTTTTAGATGTCGGTGAGCGAATTAAAGTTCGATCAACATTAAAGTACTTTGAAGGACTTTTGTTTTAACGCCTAGCATGATATTACTTAATGTACTATTTTTCGCTATTCCGACTATTCGCCCTAGGAACCTTCGAACCCAAACTTAAAAGAAAGATTTTCATACGTAATATGTACTGAATAGTTAAAAGACAGTGTTGATTTATAACATGAAGATTACATCTTTTATTCTGTCACTGTTGCTTAAAGACTCAACCGGTATTTAGAAAGATTACATCATCTTTTCCATTCTTACTCTTGCTTAAAAATTGGGCTGGTGTTTGAAAGAGGATGGCTTCATATTTTTAATTATCGCTATTGCTTTATTATTTGACTGGTGTTTGAAGGACGATTACGTCATCTTTTATATTATCACTCTTGCTTAGAGCCTGAGCTGGTGTTTAGAAGGTGGATTACCTCATCTTGGCAAGTGTCAGTCTTTTTTAAAGAACGTGTTGGTACACAAACACTAGGATTATCTCATGTGACATTGTCATTCTTACTCATGATAGGACTGGTGAATGCAAGTAGAATTACCTCGTTTTTGCCATTATCATTCTTTCTTCAACACATGTTTTGATCTAGAAACGTAGGTTTAACTCGTCTTTGCTATTCACACTCTTACTTAAAGACAGGCGTGCTAAGTAAAAGTAGGATTACTTCGTCTTTGCCATTGTCACGTACAGTAAACATTGCTTTGAACAGTTATATTCTTGGTTGTCCATGTGCTTCATAGATTGTGTAGAAATGCCAAGCCTTTCGTCTGTACATGTGCAACCACCTGGATTTTTAAAAAAAACGTGTCTTTAAAAACGGCACCAAATAACACTTGCAAATGTTATCTACCAATGTAAAAATAAAAAACGCCATGTAACTAAGTCGCGGTGCCCATGAAGGATGTTCTGAGATTTTGAAACCTTGATTTATGCTTGCATCTGCCCGATAATACTTTACCAAGTTTGACAGCTTTATCTTTAACAATTAAAACGAAAGTCACTTATCGCTACACGAAAGTAACGCACGCATATGCAGGTCTAATTAACTTTAAGTTAACATCCAAGATGATGTACAATGGTGTTGTATTATTATTGAGCTGTTTTGCAAACACTTGCCACATGCCACATTGGGTTCAACCATGGAAAACGCATAACTACGATAATATGTATCTTGTTTCTTAAGAATTTACTTGATAATTCACGGTTGCCGTGCTCAGTAAACCCCGTGGAGAACTAATGTAGCTGCACTAAATATCTCAAACTTTATGTTAAAACATGTCCATAAAGGTGTCATGTCCTGAGTGTGATAAGACCATAATGAACCGGAAACATGTTTTTATCTTTTGGAAGAATATGAATGTACACACACAGATATATATATATATATATATATATATATATATATATATATATATATATATATATATATATATATATATATATATATATATATACACATGCATAGACATACATACATATATACATAGTTCAAAACTATCGTGTATTTCGAAGTAAAAGTGAGCTTGCCATTAATTTAGAACTTATCCCCTTGAATTGTATGCATGCCTTTTATAATGTCAAGCTTCTTCCCTAATGCTTGAAATTGTCCTGAAAGACTGTCACTAGATCTATTGTTTAAAAATAACTGCAAAAACAATGTGAAAAGTGAATAGGTGGATACAGAAATAGATATTAGTCTTTTCGAAACATTTTTCATGACACTCACAAGTCCTCTTCGAGTTTCACGATTGTAAGAGGTAGATTTTGTTTCACAAAGAAAGGTCAACAAGATGAGCATATGGTCACCATCCTTTATATGTTTCGAAGTGTTTACAAGGTTAAAATTAATCCATTGAGTCTTTAGTAAATTGGCACTGTGTTATGTATATGAATCGATGTATGGTATGTTTTACACTTTATGAGCTACTTTCAAAATTATAGATATTTCCAGTAAGGGCAACGGGATTTAAATATTGGCTACCAGGAATGTTTTGGCGGTGCTCGATCCAGAAGTACAAGTCACAAGGATCACTGCTCGACCACTTCCATAAACTTTGTGAAGTCGTGTGGTGTCATTGGTGAGGTTTATCCTTTGTTCAAAAGAAGCAGGATGGGGAAGAAATGGGTGTGAATATTTGCACTAAATAAGTGGCATGTAAAGAGTAAGAAGCAATCATATTTAATGTACTTTATCTTTTGACGTTTCGTGTGTTTTCGTTGTATCATTTGGACGTGACAATAGCAATATTTCCCGATGACTGAAAAGGGTAGCAACCACTTGTAGTCAGATTGCAAAACAGAGTCCCTTTTCATGTTATATCATAGCCGGAAACTAAATTCTCAAGAGCGTCACTAAAAAATGATTTGCTGTAAAATGTGGACCTTACTGATTTTAGTAGTGTTTGGCTGAGTGATATGTCTCTAAGGTGAAATTCTGATTCCTTTTAATTTTCGTTTTTAAAATAGCCTAATGTTTTTCAGTACAAACCACTGGATTCATTTAAGAGGATTGATTGCATAAAAGACAAAGAGACAAAATAGGACAGACAATGGCTCCATTAATAACATGTGGTGTCAGCTATATCACGCGAATAAAGTTAATATTTCTGTATAAACCAATTCCGTAGGTGTTTCGTTTGTTTTGTAAATGGTTCATCCTGCAACTATTTAAGAAGAAATTTGACACGAACATAAACTTTGTAGAGGAAGGTTCGGTAATCTACGTGGAATACTATCACTTCAACCAGATGTAGAAAAATAATGAAATGTGTTTTTACATATTATAGCATCGGCGTGCTTGTTCTTAAACCGTCTGTAGCCAACATTATTCAGCAAAGCATTACGTTACGCTCCAAAAAGTATTTGCAGGCACCTAGGACCCAACCATAACCCAAAAGTAATTATATATCATTAACATTCTATGTAGATAACATATTCCATTATATTTACATTCGCATTTGTTTTATTAACAATCATGCTGTAAAAACAGTGGAAAGTATTTCTCATATAGATGCAGATGTGGCTGCGAATGGTCATCACATTTTTTGAAGATCAATCCATGAGAAAGTCATTCACCCAAAAATGCAGTGTTCTAGCATAAGACTGGATCATATTATCGTAGAAAGATTTTAACCCGAGCAGGAAGCTTAATGGATGCACGCTTTTAGCTCAGGGGAAGTTGCGGGTAAAACTGTATCATGTTTTAAAATAGACCTAAGTGCAATTTATGTTAATTACTCCAGTAGAGATATAAAGATACAATGGTAGCGAGAAAGTTAGAAATTTAAAGATCGCCATGTACGCTTTGATGCAGTCGTGCCATCGTTGAAGTCGTGCCATCATTGAAGGTATTATAAGTTTAGTTTACGAGGACTGAAGTTAAAGCCATGGTTATATTATTTGAGTCCGTGACATGATATAAAGTAAAAACACATTCACCTGTTGGTTTCTGCTGAAAACAGCTGGAAGTCTTCAAACCCTTACGCTTTCTCGTTAATGTCAACCTGTAAAATGGAATGTAACTCTAGCAAAAGGGTGACAAGCTTCATTCTTGGCTTTAACATATGTGATATAATATAGAGCATTGAATGTGTTCCAGACAGTGTCTAATTTACCTGCGGTTTCTATTAAAAAGTTGTTATTTATATAAAGCTAACACATTAAAAAGTTGTAAAATTTCAACATATATCATAGAAAATACAAACGTTTAAATTGCTATATTTGTCTAAGCTATCGTGAAAGACTTGTACTATTATTTTTAAAAAAGTAAAGACTACGTGGAACAAAATCAAGCTATAAAATGGTATAAAACCTGTATTCATATATACCATATATACATACATGAAGAACGTTACAAACAATATCTCAAGATCGATTATGAAGATAACATTTGGAACGTTAAAGGGAGGAGAGTTATTGTACAACTTGTGAAAGATTAGAACAAACGTGCATCCATGGTGATATCATATACCTCTGGTACGCTTGCTAAGCTTTTATAAAAGTGTTATTTTGGGAAGGATAATTGTGTGACACAATTACATTATGTCTCTATGAAGAATATAATGGTTGCCTATTGCATGTGTTACTCAAAGAATTGAAGCCGTATGCATGGTAATTGTATTGATATTTATAATCGGGTAGAGTATTATCTGACTTCAAACCATAGCCAGTTACAACCATAATGATCCTGTTTAGACATATTATTACAATCGTAATGATCCTAATCAAAGACGTATTCTTACAATGATACTGATCCTGTTTAGACGTATTCTTCCAAGCATAATGATCATGTTTAGACGTATTCTTACAACCATAATGATCCTGTTTAGACGTATTCTTCCAAGCATAATGATCATGTTTAGACGTATTCTTACAACCATAATGATCATGTTTGTACGTATTCTTACAATAATAATATCCTGTTTAGACGTATTCTTACAAACATAATGATCCTGTTTAGACGTATTCTTACAATTATAATGATCCTGTTTAGACATATCCGATATTGCAGCAGTTATAATCGCTCTTATCTTTGACAAGTCAAGAATGAATAATTCGTTCGTTTCAAAATACGCAAGCAAAACAATCACTTGTGTGGATTTGCTTCTCAACAATGGAACTAACGGAATGAATCGCGTAGAAAACGACGTTAAATTTTAGATTATATATATATATATATATATATATATATATATATATATATATATATATATATATATATATATATATATATATATATATGTGTGTGTGTGTATATATATATATATATATATATATATATATATATGTGTGTGTGTATATATATATATATATATATATATATATATATATATATATATATATATATATATATATATATATATATATATATATATATATATATATATATATATATATATATTACACTATAGAGCTCACTGATATTATTAATAAATTAACTCTATTAAGTGCAGTCTATAGGATATAAAGAAAGTTACTATTGGCGTAAATGACCTTGAGAAGCAAAGTGTTTTGTAAAAACAGTATTTAACCATGGACACTACATCGATGGAAAGTTGTTACAAGCTGTTTTAGGTGATACATTCTCTATACAAGATTTCATAATCTTTCAATAAATGACGTTGCCATGCGTCTGTGCAAATCGTTTATTTAAAGATATATTCATATTAGGAAACATTTATCCTATTAAATCAAATGTGATAGACCTAGTGTGAATTAGTAAAGGGACATCATCGTGCCTGGAAGAAAATTACCAATAAAACGAATAGGAGAAATTGGATAGTTTTATAACATCATTGATTTTAAAGTCATCGGCTATAAAGTATACAGATACATAATTTTATATTAATTTGCTAGCTGAAAATAACTGAGATTTTTGTTGTCCAAATGTGCAATTATTATCTCAGTTTTGCAAGGTATTTTTTTAATCAGAAAACTTATCTGATTTTATTGCATTGCAACCAGATTACAGTAGCACTAAACCTTTCAATGAAGAGCTTAGTTGTACCCATATCATTAGAAATCATCCAAACAACTTCGTTTTCAGATCTCACAGAAATATTAAATGACGTGGATCATGTTGTATGGTAACATCGCTGGTTACAACTTTAAGCCTCGTTTCATACAATAATATAAATTGAGTTAGTAAACACAAAGGAATATGTGTACATGTAACTTAATATTATAATATTCAGAAATCCGTTACACGGGAAACTTAATAAGTTTACGATAACTTATCTCTCTCACAGTGATCGATTGAAAAGTTACTCAATTTAACATTATAAGCATGGCAGTTCATTTGTTTGTTTGTATATGTCATGTGAGCAATGCTACCCTAAGCGGTTTAGCGTTATATAGCCCTCAGATGAACATATAACCGCGTTGGAGCATACCATGGTGTCACGTTTACTTTAAAACATAGAAATAATATCCTGCATGGATTTAAAACCCCAAATCGTACATCACTTCTTGACCATCGCTGACTTGAAATAAAGGCTCTCAATATAATATGAAGTTTCTCAAAACCCTTTCGATAAGGGTCCACACCATACGATTCTCAGGTCGGTTATCATATTAAAGAGGTATTTGAGACAATCAGGGATGGACTAAGGCAAGATAGTAAATATTGCATCTAAAACCGCTTCATTATTTTTGTGTTCCAAGAGAACGGTGCTTGATACTACTCTATTCTTGAGCTGCATAATAAACATTGTCGAAAACCTGCACGCAAATGTGTGCCTGCTGGCAAATGGCCATGTATTGTACCAACAAACATATAGCTAGAATGACAGTTTGTGTCCACAAAAATAGTTCAACACGTTTCTTGAATGCAGGAACATAACGAGATGATGTTAAGCATTACAAAATGCACCATCAATCAAGTCTATAGTACTCAATTCAATAAACGATTTATTTGTATGATGGAAAACTATGCTTGTCGGCGTTGTTTAGAACTATCTGCACATTTAGGCCGAACTAAAGGGCAACCTGAACTATTAATAATATGATAGTAACATCAAAGTGAAAAATGTTATGTGTTAAACGTAACTTCAGGGTAAATTGAGACCCTACTTCAGTTTAGCGAAACCGAAGCTGCATCCATTAGCAAGAACCCTAACCAGAAGACCCACATTATGCATGATAAACAGATCTAAAGAACGCAGCCCGTTTTGTATTTTAAAAAACCGTACATTAGTATCATCCTGACATTGTTTATTGGCACATTGCAGAGACAACTGTTCCAATGCAGAAGTAATCATGTTCTCTGAAATCATCAATATCTTAGTAGAAGTCTCATACATTTAATATCACGCCCTACATTATCAACATACTAGATCCTACCAGTTGCAAAGTGCTCCATTTGGACAATGGTTCATTGGAAGAAGCTTCTTAAAAGTGCCGCAACAGTTTGCTGGCTTGACTACTTCAAGCAATACATGTCAAGCGGGACACAAACGTTAACTCTGTTTACGTTACAACACTTAAAATGGATCTCTCCTTTATATACAGTTACATATAGCATGTTTTTGTAAAACAAACTAACAAAATATAAAACATGAAATGCATAAGATGGCAAATGGCCCGCATTCATAATTGTATATTGAAGAACTGCAACGATTACCTTTCTATGTTCATGTAGGCAGCTCAGTCGACTGTATATCGCGTTGACTTTAACCGATAAAAGTATAAAAACAGTACAAGCAACAATAAAAATAAACTTTAGGCTGCTTACGTTCCTAAACCAATACAAATTACGGTAGAACTTTGTTTTCTCACTATCGTCATGAGCATGCTTGTACAAAATTTCTTTGCTTTAAAACTGTGTGTATGTGTGTGATTTAACGCAGCTTTAAAAAAAATTTCATTCATATCGATAGGATGTCTGCAGTTTCTAGCGATGCCTAGCACTGGGGCATCATGTTGCTGACAAATAGTATGATCTCGCACCCAGTCACATTATCCAGACAACAGGCCAAACAGTCCTAACACTAACCTCTTAATGCTGAGCGCCCAACGAGGCAGCTGTTAGTACCATGTTTGTACGTTTTTGGTATGACTCGGCCGGGATCGAACCTACGACCTTACGCATCCAAGGTGGATGCTCTAACAAATAGGCCAAAAGGGCGGTCGCTTTCAAACTGATTTAGCGTCATACATGGATATTACTAAATTTGCAGAGCTAATTATTCAAGTTCCATTTTACCTAATTCACAATCGACTACCTGAGGCTAAACATTCTTACCAGGCAAAATTGTTACTCAATGGATGATGCAGCGTATATGCAAATGAGACAGAATCACACTGACCTATTAGTAAAACGTATGCAAAAACAATCATACAAGAAGATGGAATAATCAAAGTTTTTTCACGTTATATTAGAAACACGTTTCTATTTAAAATACAAAGTACATCAAATAAGTAGAGAAATATAACTTTATGTCAACGAAAGATCATATCTATCAATTTTTGTAACATTAACAAATGCAAAATATTCTGCACTAAATGAAACAATCAATGATTACTTAAAAGCAACAAAAACATCATTAATGATACTGATGTTCAAGTAGAATTATTTGACATTGGTAATACAAATAAGTATCCATAACAGCATCATCATGAATTATGCATAGCTGGGCTCCCTCCAACAGCGACGAAAACAGTATTTCCGCCAGCCAAATGGACTGTCGCAAAAAAGCTGCTTTGCAATTGTCAGCGTGTAAATGTTTTCATATAGTGCTACGCTAGCGATAGAAAACACAATGTATAATACAGGTCATAGCTCTGGTCCTAAAATAGCGAGATGCAATTAGCATGGCACAAATATGTCTTCTTCAGGTGGTAATAAGAAATGTAATAAATATACTCACATTTAATAATAATAATAATAATAATAATAATAATGGGGACTTTGTATAGCGCCTAATCTTTAAAAGCTCTAAGCGCTTTACAACATTAGACAACACATATGAGATTAAAAAAAATACAATGATATGATTACAAAAACAAACACAATGACATTAGAAAACATTAAAAAACATGCTGAGATTATTTAAGATAATAAACATTATTAGGTCTTTAAGTTTGTTCTTGCAGTCGAAATAAGTGAGTTTTCAAAGCACACTTGAATGTGATCACTGTGTCTTTGTGTCTAAGTTCAGTGAGCAATTCATTCCACATTGATGGGCCCTGGTATGCAAAAGAACGCTGTCCAAATGACTTTGTTTTCATAGTGGGAATAATGAGTATACGATTGTCAGAAGAGGAGCGTAAGTATCTTGCTGGTGTGTACACATGGGTGAGGTCGGATAGGTATGTTGGACTAGAGTCCAGCAGTGAAACGTAGCACAGAGAACAAATTTTGTGTTTGATTCTGGATCGAATGGATAGCCAGTGTAGGGTACAGAGCAGCGGGGAGGTTTGCTCTGATCGTGGTACTCTAAGTATGATCCAAGCAGCTGTGATTTGAACTTTTTGAAGTTTCTGGTGCAGATATTGAGATGAACCAGACATAATTGAGTTACAATAGTCCAGTCTGGAAAGTACTAATGAACACATAAGTGTTTTAGTGGCATCAACTGAAAGATATTTGCGAACTGATCCGATGCGTCTCAGCTCAAGATATGCAGCCTTGCATATGTTCATGCCATGTTGGTGCAGTGTGAGAGTACTATCCAGAGTAACACCTAGGTTTCGTACTGATTCTGTGAATTTAATGTTGGTGTTGCTGATATGTATTGTTTGAGGTAAAGGATGTGAATGAGAAAATCTTTGTGTTGTGATCAGAATGGCCTCAGTTTTTCCATCATTCATCTGCAGCTTGTTACATGTCATTAACGATTTCACATCAGAAATGCACCTCTCTACACCTTGGATGGTAGCATGAACTTCAACTGGGTGGCTAGATTTGTATATGTGGGTGTCATCAGCGTGCAATTGGTGAGACACTGTATTATGATCTATGACACTTGAGCGGGACTGAGTGTACAGAATGAAGAGAACAGGTCCAAGAACAGATCCCTGTTGAACACCACAACATAGATCAACTGGGCTGGAGTGTATTCCATTTGCAGATATAATTTGTGTCCTGTTCACCAAGTAGTACTTGAACCACAGTAAGGCTGTATCATGAATGCCTAATACATGCTGGAAATGGTAAAGTAATATATCATGGTCTTTTGTGTCAAATGCTGCAGACAAATCAAGGAGGGTGAGGACTGTAATCTTTCCGCTCTCCAACGCAGAGAGAATGTCATTAACAACTATTAGAAGAGTAGTTTCAGTACTGTGGCAAGGTCGATATGCAGATTGTACATTGATAAAAAAGACTGTTTGAATTTAGATGAGATACAAGCTGGAATAGAACAACATTTCCTAAGATTTTTATTTATGAATGGGAGAATAGAAACTGGGTGGTAGTTCTTTAAATCGTTATGGTCTAGTGTTGGTTTCTTCAGCAGAGGCTTTACAATGGCAGTTTTGAAAAATGATGGGAATTTCCCGGATGAGAGAGAGGCATTTGTAACATCAGTTAGTGAAAGCAATACTGGATCTAAGCACTCAAGCAGCAGTGATGTTGGAATTGGATCAAGTTCACATGACCTTGGTGTACTCTTCATCAGCATTGTACGTACGAAATCCATAGTGAAAAGTTCAAATGCTGCTAACGGTTGCCGCTGAAATTATGTATCCCAACTGTATAGTGACGACGAGTCAATTGAAATTGTGGTGTCAAGCTTATCTCTAATGGTTTGTACTTTGTCACGGAAGAAATTTGCAAACATGTACGGAAGGTCGACTGGAGAGAAGGTAGTTGGAAGTGGCGTAGATTTGTTCCTTGACATTAGCTTGTTAGTAATCTCGAAGAGCTCTTTGCAGCTGGAACTTTCCATGATCTTATTAGTATAGTGGGCTGATTTCGCTGCATGGACTATATTTGTGACATTCTTCTTAGCGGCTTCATAGATTTGCTTATGAATAGTGAGTCTGGTGGAAAATGCAAAGCCTCTCAGCTTTACGGCGGTCTCTTTTAGCAGTGCGAAGCTGGAACCTAACAATGCTATACCATGGATAACACTTTCGAATTGATACTCTGCACTTGTTAGCTGGGGCATGTTTGTCAAGCAAGGAACGCATGCAGTTATCGAGTTGTTCTGCTGTAGGAGGTAAGCAAGTTGTTAGGTTAGCTTGGATGTCGTCCATTAGTTTGGTTCTATTTATCATACGGAGGTTTCTCTTAGTAACAGATAAAGGTGAAGGGTTAGGGACTGATAAAATCAAGATGGCAAATAATGCAGAGATGATCTGATGCAAGGTCATGGGATTCCAGGGAGGACCGTAGAATGTTATCATCGGATCTATGAAGAATCCAGTCTAAAATGTGACCATGTTTATGGGTGGGTTGGTTAACTGACTGTTTGAGGTTGAACACATTAATGGAATCTATGAGTTTTTATGTATTTGGGTTTCCGGGACAGTCAGAGTGGAACAGCTGCTTCAAGCCGGTTAAGCGATAGCGGCCATCTTGTCTCTATATATCTCTATATATTTATGAATCTTGATTTTACTCAGAATGTACTGTCTTTGTACTGCAAATCCTAATGACATGCCCTGCAAATCTGATACGTGCAGAAACTGTACTGGAATTTCGATTACATTTCTACCTGAAATCCATTCTTCTTACTGCAGTGAATAGACCCAATAATCTAGCCCATCATAATCAGAAAATCAGAATTGATTTGGATCTTTTAAAAACAAAATACATCCATTCCAGACGAAATCGAAAAGCTGTTGCAATGCGCATTCATTCACAATATAACTCTAAATTTCAATTTTAAATAGACCAAACAACAACTCTTTTTGAAACTACTGTCGAGCGCGCGACGAATATATAAGGTAGCAGGGTGGAGCTATGTACGTATTAATATTGTTATTGTGTATTGATAAATCTACGCTTGTGAATTAATTTGAATGCAGCATAAACTCAATTAATTTGTTTCTTATAGTGCATTTTTATCATTAAGCCTTAGGTAGTATACGCAAATGAGTACGTAATAAAAAAGGTTACTGCATTTGTATGGGAAAGTATCAACTCGTTTTCTGGGATGAATACTTCAGTCCCAAAGGAAGTGAAATATATATTATAAAAAGAAGAAAACCTCGTTCATGTTTTCTCATACAAATGCTGTAACCTATAAGTATTACGCATTTATCATGCGTTAAGACCTAACAACACCAACTTCTTTTTTGGCTTCTTACTGACTTCCAAGCTGCTACATGCGTTAACACAGCAACTTTTGATTTGATATTTCATGCCGCAATATCATAATATCAGAGATATATGATCAATTTTGAGTGTATATTTTAGTTTGATATTATCTTGCTTTCTTTTTCACTGGCTATTGGTGTTCATTTTGGCAGACACTCAACAAAATGGTCTAATTTGGCAGGACGTCAACATTAAGGACAGTCACTCTGGTGTACCTGACTAATGAAAGTAATTGGTGTGTATCAGAGATGTACAACAACAGTTTAGTGTGACTTGGTTTAATTTTATTTGTTTTTTTTTTGTTTTGTTTTTTTTTTGTTTTTTGTCAGGAGGCTTGATCTGTTTGTTTGGAAATCGGAGTTTAGTGCCTTGCTTAAAGGTCACAACAGTACAGTTGATCAGGCTTGGAATGGAACCAAGATAACTGAATACGAATCCAAAAGGTTTTGATGTGGACATAAATCTTATGGATTGTACTATTGTTTGTATACTTTGAACACATAGTTTTCCCACGCAGTGATTATATTGATGTTCAACATGATACGAGTTTTTTTTTTAAAATACATAACATGACATGAGTTCATGTGCATAATCGACATGAGTTCATTTGCATATCTAAGAAAGGAAATAGTTCATTGGCATTCATAACATGGAATGAGTTCATTTGCTTGCCTAACATGAGTTCATTTCCATTCATAACATGATATTAGTTCATTTGCACGTGTAAAATGATATGAGATCACTTCCGTACATACCATATGAATTCATCTGCATACATAAGATTTTATGAGTTCATTTGCACGCACATTATGATGTGAGTTCATTACAAAATGATGTCATCATATGAGTTCATTTACATACATAACATTTTGGTCAAATATCTTTTACACATACAATTAAGTTTTTAGTTTATGTTGAAGAAATAAGACACAATTCAATATTTTTTATTAATTCCTTTTAGCATTTGCTCTTTCTTTCTTGATATTTTTACTTTTTAAAGTCTATTAATGCCGAAAGACGCGATCAAGTTTAAATTGCTTCGAACCTGTTTCATAACTCTCAAGTAATATCACAAAATGATGTTAGAGACCTATCCCAGGGTACTATTAATGCATTCTGGTCAACAGAGAAGCACGTAAAGTATAAATGTGCAATAAGATGATACGTTACATCGATTAGTTGAGCAACAAAAGAAACACAAATTAAAAATAATGTTATGATGTTAGTCTTCTATAACCAAAAATAGATTGATGATCCTTCTGTAGTACTGCATCGGCGGTATTCTATGCAATGTCAATTACAATAAGATCCGCCAGTGATCCACTTGAGACCGTTTGCTGGTTTCTTTTCTGATGTTTTAACACTGATAACAGCCCTGACTCTTCAAAAAAGAAGTATTTGTAAATAAATGACTTGGATTTAACCCAAAGGATGTCCGTGTTACTGACATGAAATGCCATAATAAAATCTAGAACAAAGAACGTAGGTGATATCTTTAGACGCCCTTTCTTTAAATCATCAAACACTCGCAAACTGAAATCATTTTTTTTTTTTGGCATATTGAAAATATTTGCCAATTATTGCAATAACAACACGTATTACAAGTTGAAGTAAAAAATAAACTCAAAATACCCTGTTCGACTGACAATTCTGTATGGCCATTTTGTGTTATTGACAGGTACATCCGATTAAAATACAACTGTAATAAAAGGCCAGTGACATCATTTGCATTGAAACTAGGATTCAATCTAATCCAAATGACAGTGAATGACATTCAACCCTGTTACACATAAGATGCATTTCTTGCTGATTAAAACAAAGGGAAGAAAATATTTCGGATTAAACTCTCTGATAAATTGATTTCTGAAACAAAACCTGTTTTAAATATGACGAATTAAATCAAGTTTACAAAGATAGAGAGAGATGATAGTTACAAAGCATGTTTTGCCTCATGTACCTAATGCATGCTGTTGACTGTGTGTTTTGGTCATGCCAATGATGTTGCTGTAACGCGATTTGTTAATGCTTTTAAAGGCAATAGCAGAAAACTCAGTTCCATGTCACGGTCTTCAGTTCCATATAATTAATATGCTACGATGTTGCTCTTTTTAATAGCCGAGTTATTTCGACCAGCAAAAACTACCCACACATCTTTATTTGTAGGGGCTCATGGTTTTTATCTAATGTTTGTAATTTTGTATTCATGGTTGCAAATGTTTTAGGTTATTTCTTATTCGATTTTTCCTGCATGACAGGACTGCTATCAGCGTAAAATTATAGGATCTACAAATAAATGGTTACTTGTGTTCACATTTACTAATAATATTCATAAAAAGACAATGACGAATTTGGCTTCATTTTTCTCATTGGCTGATATGGTTTGAACGACTTTAGAAGTATTCAGTAACTTCCATTTGATTGGGTCAATTGAGCAGGAAAGCTCCAGATACACTGAATAGCAAGATCCGTCACGTGGTAGATGTTGTGAACTATAGCCATAATAGAATGTGTATGTAAGGAGAGAATTGAGCAATCAGACTTATTCCTATTTTGGAGTCATCGTTAATTCTTGTGTTCCTGTTGTAAGTCTGCACACGTGTTTTATGTTGTACGTATATATTATTAGACAGGAAAACTGTTTGTTTTGGCTGTTAAGTTAAAATAGGTGTTCATTATTTGGACCATAACATTATTCTTGAACTAGTGTGAAAACTTCAAATGAGTTATGGACAACGTCATCATGATAACGGCACGATTTTTGGCTTACCAGTACATTTCTGGTGCTGCAATTCATACGGAACCTTTCATTCTTAGGGATTTTCATAGAAATTTGTCAGGATCTGTTTGGGTTCACTTCGTAATACTGTATGTTTCTACACTTATAATTCATACAATTAAATTATTTTTCAAGTTTTACAAAGCTTCTGCAGTTTTATTTCTTTCTTTTACTTAGTTTATGAGACTTGAGTCGTAACTATATATATATATATATATATATATATATATATATATATATATATATATATATATATATATATATATATATATATATATATAGAGAGAGAGAGAGAGAGAGAGAGAGAGAGAGAGAGAGAGAGAGAGAGAGAGACAGACAGACAGACAGACAGACAGTCAGATAGACAGACATACAGACAGACTGACAGAGACAGACAGAGAGAGACACAGAGACAGACAGACAGAGAAACAGATCAAGTCTCTGCTGAAAATTTATATAATATATACTCATGTCATTCAAACAATATATGGTTAGATATTCGGATCTCGACTGCTTTGAAGCTATAATCCATGGGCAAGCCCAGTAATCTATTGAATAGTACAGTGTGTCGTGTCCTTCAGACTTATAAACTGTTATTGGGTGGGGGTCCCATCAGTATCAGAAAGTTCTTACGTCAGAAGTGGCAGGCATCATGGAATGATGCTGTAAATAACAAACTTCACGCAATCAAACCAACTCTAGGAGAATGGACTCCTTCCTACAGAACCATTCGTAGGGAGGAGGTAGTCATTGCAAGAATCCGAATTGGTCATACTTATATCACCCACACCTACATACTAAAAGGTGAAGACCCACCAGAGTGCGTTTCTTGCAATGAACCATTCACTGTCAAGCACTTTATGATAGAGTGCTTTGACCTACAACCTACGCGCGATCGTTATTACGTTGTGCATGACATGAAAGAACTTTTTGATAATATAAACATCACTCGTATTATCGAGTTCTTGAAAGCCGTAAATATTTACTCTAAACTCTGACTTTTATGCTATCACCTTGTGCAGTTTTATGCAATATATATACCGTCCCATTTTAATACCTATTCATCTTTTTTACATCTCCCGTTGATCGGGAAGCTTTATTTTGCACCGTTACCATCTTACCGTTTTTAATTTCAACAATTTGTTCTTTTATATCGCTGGTCGATATAGAACCTTTTATAAGTTTTTAAAGATTATACAAGTAACACTTTGTTTGGCGCTAAATAGCCTAAAAGTGCTGATGTGCCGTTAAAAAACAAACAATCAATCAATCAATCAACCCATCAGTTTCCTTGTCCTGGCCCAGGGAACGTTTACCCACAAGGACCGTCTCTAGGACAAGATCACAGAATGTATCCCAAAAGTCGAATGAATTTGTTACAGCAACGGCCAACAAGATGACAGAAAACAACTTTTAAAATAATACCTGCAAGACTTAAAATCTTTATAATTTTGTACACAACTACCGATCTCCAGATACTGGCCCCACTCCAAGAGACATAGTTAAATTTTTAAATACTATGTATATTTAACGTTCACACAGAAACATATTACAAAGTTTCATGTCTGTATATCTAATGTGTATGAGATTTAATGCATTATTAATGAAGAGATAGACAGACACCAAGCCCTAATCCATACCTGTTTAAATGACACATTCTATGAAACAGCTTTCCATGACATAGACGCCAATAAAACTGAAATTTCTCCAAATTTAATAATGCAGCTAACTCCACATACTAATTATGCTGACAAGACTTTGTTTTAAGTTTCAGCACTAATTTTACTTTCATCAAAAAATAATCTCTATTTGAAACATTTTCCATCAAACCTAAGATGATATTCCATATATCTTCCACGTTATTATAATATATAAATTCTCTATTCAAGTGCCATGACCATAGATGGACTGGCTGTGAGGTACACACACAAAGAGAATAGGGAAATGATTACTATTACTGCAAAATGACCTACCCGGCATGCACATGGTGGCTGATTATTATTATTATTGTTGCTATTATTTTTATTATTATTATTATTATTATTATTATTATTATTGTTATTATTATTATTATTATTATCATTAAAGTAAAGATTTTACAGTTTGCTATTATTTTATGAAAAACTGTAGTTGATTTAATTTCATTGATTTCAGATTACAAGGTAATAAAAGACTAATAATGATGCCGACAAGTAAATTTGATATTTTCCTTCCAGATGATAATTCAAAATGTGAAAATAATATCTATATTTTAATATTGGACAGCAGGAGGTATTCAAATAAACATCAATACAATTTTTTATATCTTTTCAAGAACACAAATTTACATGTATTTTATAAGCTAAAATTCATAGAATGAATACTACGTTATGGAGCTGATTAAGGTAAAAGATAGTCTTACATACAATCCATCTGCATAAAGTAAAATGTTTCTCAACATAAGACAAATTCACAATACACCGAAACTAAAAAATGGTTATGGATTGTAAGAGAGAGTCACTGACAGCTATGTTCGCTTGAATAGGTAAAGAAGTCATTTATATGAAGTGATATCGTAAGAAAACAACAATGAATAAGGAATACAAATTTAAACACATTCATGAAGTATGATCCCCTACTAAATTAGTCTGCAGTGCATGTAACATGCAACTAAGAAATAAAGGTCTTACACACCAAGACATATATATCCTAATATCGAAAATGGGGTTGGAAGTATAACTCGTACTACAAAGAAGTGTTGAGTAAAGAAACTGAAATGGAGTTCAGCAGTTCAAGGTTTCTGAATGAGCAATATTAATGACATTAGGAAAGCTTTTGGTTTTGTCGAAAGTAGCGATAGCTTTGCACATAATATCTAATGCATATTCATTCCTCCATCGCCTCAAGCATCGATTGGAAATCATAATGGAAAAATCATTAATAATTAAACATTTGTAGTCAACTGCCTGGAGACCCATCTCCTTTCTTTAAGAAGTAACAAATAACCCATAGTTTACACTTTCCGCTATTTCTTTTTTCTCTATCTCCTTGATGAAACTGATCCCATCTGTACAGGTGATTTTTCCACATTTCATATAGAGGATATTTCCTTTGCTACGTTAATACAGGATACATTTTATTGTATATTACCAAGAACATATATTAATTTGTGGGAAAACCACGAATTAAAATATCATGTTTTTGGTGCCACAAGAAGAAATATATCTGTTATTAAAGTAGTAGAATATAATAAAAAAAATTCAAATCATGCAGTAGTGCTCCTTTAAATGTAGTAACGTCAAAAGGTTCCGTCCTGTATCAAGAGCCATGTTAAAGTCTGACCCTGGGAACAGACCATATTCACATTCTTAACAATATTATAGATTCCCAGATAATAACAATACTGATGCTTGTTGACTTAATTATAAATTTCCTGTAGTAACTAATATATGGGTAAAGTCGTTGCAAAAAAGGGATTTATAGAAACAAGTACATCATCTGCTAATATAGATAAAATGAATGTTGGGTGGTTTAATAATTAGCGTCTTAAGGTGAAAATAGTTTCATTTAATCAATTGTATGCAAGCAAACAATGCATACAAAATGTTTGTGTGGTACACGTTTTTTTTTTTTTTTGTTATATGGTTCAGTAAAAATAAAAACATACGTTAAAATCGCAAACAAAACTTTTTCTATTAAAATGCATGAGAGAAATAAGCGCGAGTGTTGTTCACTGGAAAATAAATATTTAGTTGCTGCAAATATCAATACTGACCTGATAAAAATGCATCCCTCACAGTATCGAGTTACTGAAATTGAATATGACATATTTTCCCTATAGTTATCTAGGCTTGTGATCTTACCTAGATCATAATAAACATACATATTAAGTCAACACTGTTCATTCATTGATGCCTTATCGGTCATTTATGTCCAAAGGAATTTAGTAGGAATGATTCATTCCCTTTCCAATCCCTTGTAATCCTATTAGCTTGACAGCTAACAAGAGCAACAGAAACGTTCCGTCATGAAATATTAATTATCCACGAAACTGTAAAATAATGAGTGTCGAAAACAATATCATTAATTTGCAGCCAGCGAAACATCATTCGGTGTTGCCCTACCGTCACATACGTTATACTATTGCCAAACACGATTAAGTATATCATCATCACCAATACATATATCTACAAATCTACGTGTTTACATATGTATGACGACGCTAATAGACTTTCAGTTGACAAAAGGTGTTTTTTGGTAAAAAGGTCATATATATTGAATTCTTGATCGATTGATTGGTTCACTATTGTTCTATATATAGTTAAATCAACTGATTGAGTCACTGAGCAATTGTTTGATTGATTGATTGGTCAATTGATAACATAAAATACATGACATTTTTATATCCGGCATAACTTGATACGATAATCCAAAATTAAGATTCATTCCGTAAATTACACTTGCTATTTTAGCATGGGTAGTCGAATCGACTGTTCAACGTCAATTTCCCAATGCGATATTTTGGAATAAAGAACACATAACACCGTTGACTTAAACCTGAATGGCTTAAAAATGCATTACCTAATGAAAAATAACCATCTAGGAAATTATTAATGTTTATAAATTAAAATGGTATTTATAATTATAAAGTCTGTTTCTAAAATTATAATTTAGAACCTGGACTATGGCAGGTATTCCAGGGGAATCTAAATAACATATGCCAATGCTCAAATAAACATGGTTACTTCTTTTTGTAATGTTAATGATATTAAATCCATACACTAAAGAGTATAGTTATATATTAGTTGTTTACAGAATTTAAGAAATCAATAATTCATATAAATTACACATTAACTTGATTTTGAACAAGGTTTATTTCCAACATACAATGTTTTATTATAATAGCATAAAATCAAATGAACAAAGACCTAAAAAGACCTAATAATCAATGCGCAAAAATATACATAACACTTCCCGTCATAAAAATAAAAAACGAAATTAAAGCTTTCTTTTTACTATTATTCAAATAAACATGCAATAAACTATCACACAAGATAAAATCGTATTAATGACACAGCATATACACGAAACAATATACTATTACTATACACGTTAAAGTAAATCTGATATTAAATTGTCTTTTTTACCTTGACGTACCTGATATGAATGTTCCATTATTGCATGTTAATAATCTCTGATTTTTGTTTTTCATCTTGTCAATGAACGTAAGAGGGTGGTGAGACGTTTTGAGACTGGAGACACGCCTGTGGAGTACCCTACAAAGGAGAAAGATATGTACCGACATAAGAATATTTTGAGGCGATTGATTTGACTGTTGGATGTATGAAAAGACATATTTGACCAGCCAGGGTATCAGTCGTACCGTCATCTTCAAGACATGGTTCTAAATGTTTTACTGACGGTGCAATGCTCAACGACGATATGGGCAATGTTTTGATCCGATACAATTTGAGGGGAAATATTTATTTAAATTACTGATTGGAATTACAAATTGTACATTAACGTTTCGGACTGAAATACTTTGGGATTCTTGACGATTCGTTTAAAGAGATTCTGGGATATATCATTGAGACAATATAAACCATTTTAATTAATTCGAAACTTTCTATATTTTCGTGCTTGTGATAGGAGATTTAGAATTATTTGAGATTTAAGTTCCTCTTAACGTTTTTGTAACTAAGAGAAATAAATTGTGTGTTGATTTTACAAAACGTGCTGGTTTCTGTTTTTGTTCCGCTGCATAATTCAGTATAGTCCTAACAGAAATCTGGGCTGGTCAGCTATATTAATTTAAAACATTTCCATTTTCACGAACTCACCTATACTTAGTCAAAAACTTAAGATAAGGGAGGTCAGTGTATAGGACAGACAAAAATCGGCCAACGGACGAAGACAAACAGCGGAAAATACAAAAATAATATTAGTTTTACTGACGTATGACACTAACAATAGATATACTTGTACATTCCCACTAACACTAGTTCCTGTTGTAATAGAATGATAAATCGAATAACAATATGATTAACATAAACTGTTTCAAGTTCTATATCAACTTTAATTGTACAGTTCTATAAGTGCACCATATTAGGAAATCACCAAAGTCAATTTCACCCTTGTATCCTGATCCAAATATCACTCCACAGTTTGACTCCATGAATTTACAGGTTTTCATGCTTAAGTGACTATATATATAAAATTTAACAAATAATTTTTTCCATAGAAAAACAAGGTAACAATGAGAAAAGAACTTACATTTTTACGAATCAAATCCAAAATTAATCCAAGAAAATCCATGAACTAAATAATTGGAATTGTAGTAATGCAATGTTCTAATGAAACTGAAGTTCGAATCCCGACGAAATCCAAAATGGAAGGCGATGATGTATGCTGCGGTCAGGGTCATATTGATGTGTCAACAATTCTTTGTTGAATCACAAAAAATAATATTCCAGTGTTTTAATTCTGTGTAATTTTGATAACTGTCCGTGTCCAAGAATTAATTTAGAGCACAAGTATTTCCACGGAAAATAATCTCTTTGAACCGAAATAATTTGATGAAAAATTAAAAATCATCTTAAACTGGTCACAACATAAAACACCTAGAAGTTTCCATTGTTAAGGCAAGAATACCTATTATTTCTCAATACCTCAATATTAAATCTGGCTGCTGCGCAAAACAGTTACACGGTTATGGGTCAGTCCACTGGGAAACCGAGATTTAGAAACCACTGCTACATGCTAATTGTCACGTACTACAATTATATCCTCGATTTCACTTAATGCATCTACTCCAAGAGAATATAAAAATCAAAAAAGCTGTTTACTTTATTTCATGAATCAAGGTCCGGAACTAGGTCAGCATTAGATACAGAGTTCTATAATAAGTGTTTACGAAAAAGCGAACTGAATTTCTGGAACATGAATCTCTGGAAAATGTCAAATCAAGTAAATGAAATAAATTTTCATTACAATAGTATGTACTATAAATATATGAAAATAACAACTAACAAACAAACAATTAAATTAAATTCAAAATAAATTAAATCAAATGTATATAATTCTTTCTTCTATAGAGAAAACGAAAGATTTAGATACTAAAGCTTTCTTTTAATATACCTTTAATTTTAAATTAGGTTTAAAAAATACATAAGTGGAACTCTTATGAATTATACAGTGTACATGAAATTATGTATTTATAAACACGGGAAAGTACATCTGCTATTAAATTATATTTCCCCTTAATGTGCCTCATGACAATATTATATTCCTGTAATAATAAACTCTACCTTAGCAGTATTTGATTTGTATTATTCATCTTGACAATGAAAAGTAAGGGGTTTGTGGTCAATAAACACAATAATGGAAGAAGGAAATGAGCTAATGTAAACTTCACAACGTTGTAAGGCCAATATCAAAACCAAACATTCCTTCTTGATTTCTGAATAATTTCTTTGGTGCTTATTTAATTTGTAAGAAAAATAGCACACTGGATGATCAACACCATTTCCATCTTTTTTCAATACTGCTCCAACCGCAACATCACTTGCATCAACAAACAGTTTGAATGATTGGCTGAAATTTGGAGATATAAGAATTGATGCCCTTTTGAATATGAATTTTAACTTATCAAATGGTTTTTGACATTTTTCAGTCCAAATAAACTTTTAGCAATTACGAAAAATTGAAAGAAAATTTCCGATAGTATTCAGCCACACCTAAACATTACATCGGTATATTTTACTAACAGGCACAGGGAATTCAGAGATAGCCTTTACCTTAGCATTTATAAGTTTAACTTGTCAATGTCCAGCCATATTATCCTATAAATGTTACACTAGCAACGCAGAACTCATTTTTTGATAAATTAATTGATAAATTAATTGTCAAGCTTGCATCAATGATTGTGTAAAGGAATTTCCGAATTTTGGCTAAATGTTCATTCTAGGTGTCGTTGTAGATGATGTCATTATAAATGTTAGCATCAAAATTTCTAGACCAGGCGTGATCATACCTATTAGTGATTAAAATGGACTTGGCCAACCCTTCATCCCAAACGGCATTACTATATATTGATAAAGTCCAACTGGAGTCACGAATGCCGAAATTTCGTTTGCTCATTCCGTTAGTGAAATTAAAAATTAAAAATAATACTTGGAATTTTAAAAACATTTCGGGAACACTAGGGGAATTCATATTTCACAAAACAAACTTTCCTGAACAGTTTTGGCCTAAACTAATATATCCCAAAGAGAAGCGCCCATTATTCTTAGTAACGCGTTTAGGCTCTTTTAAACAATAACAAGAAAAAGTGAGGGCAAGAAGCTTTGCAAAATTTAACAAAACATTAAAGTTCTATAATTAGTGTTTACGAAACACTGAACTGAATTTCTGGAAAATGTATTTCTGGGAAATGTCAAATCCAGCAAATAAAATTACATTACAATAGCACGTAATGAAAATAAAAACAATTAAAACTAACAAACAATTAAAATAAATAGAAATTATAAACGAAATGAAATATACATATCAATATCAATATATATATATATATATATATATATATATATATATATATATATATATATATATATATATATATATATATATATATATATATATATATATATATATATATATATACGTACTCTTCACTAAACATACAATAGTTCACCATTAATCATAACCAGAATTAAACACTATATCTTTGCTTTACCTGCTCAGATCCGGTCAGGTCGCTTGGTGAAGTACTTCTTCCGGGGTCACATACTCTGCACTTCAACTTTACCGCTCACCAGTCAAAACACTCGGCGAAGTATATGGGGATATACACACTCCTTCATCTTCTATGTCAGACTACTTTATATTCCTAAAACACATCAATATATGCATGACACTTTTCAAGTTACGCAGCACAGGTATCTGACAGAAACGCAAGCTATTCCTTAAAAGTGCAACGTCAGTGGTCGTCAGTGAGTATATATTATGTTAATTTAACGGGTTTGTGTTGCATCGGTGATGTACAAACTTGTCTTTAAAATTAAAATTAACTTCCTTTCGCGATTTTCATTTCTCAATCTTTTGAGAAGACGCCACACATTAGCAATATCCTATAATGCAGTGAACTTTGTTTCAAATTCTACAAATGGAAGGTTATTGGCTATGACACAGAATGTGAGCTTGTCAGATAGTATGATCTCTTTTAAACGAAAGCTTCTTTAACGAAGCATGAGATAAATAATAGTTTGATTTCATATTTCGTGGAATAGAGCTGTTTGTTTATTCAAGTGTAATAGGTTTGAATATTCATTCTGCATTTCATTTGGATATGAAATTAAAAGAATTTCAGTAAAGCAATACATTAAATTATAAACCAAAAAGGTTCAGTTGCAGAAGCAAATGATGAAAATCTAGTGGCTGACACAGAAGAGAAGATGGGAAGACAAGAGAAGACAAACACGACAAGGTAAAACAAGACAGGACAAGACGAGACAATACAAGCAAATGCAACTTAAGGAACAATAAGAGGCACATGGAAATGTAAATGCAGCAAAAAGAGAGAAAATACAGCAAGAGAAAAATGGAGAGAGAGAGAGAGAGAGAGAGTACGTTGAGTGCGCAATAGTAATTAGAACAGCCGGCACCCATTTTACACTTTACATTAGGTTTGAATGCCACCAGATAAAGTTGATTAATTTTCCATTTCACTATCGAGAAGTAGATAAATGCCTTCATCCGCACATTGAATGTTTGCTCCAAACTTGAAATGGCTGTGAGAACATTGAACTTTAATATTACAAAAAGGACATATCCATAAAGCTCGTGAAGTTTGCACTTCGCTGTCGGTACAACAAAGTGCTGATTAAGTTGTGATTAAGAAAAAAGTATTTTAAGAGTTATGAGTTGGTAGATATAACATATAAAGAAAGACGCAGGAATTGAAGAATAAAAAATGGAAAGACCTATATCCAGTTAGCAAGGGCTAACGATCACATATTTTATACGAGGTGCTCATCCAGGTATGTTGATATTGATTATGATAAGCCCAGCCAGATCATATTAGTGATGTCAAAAAGAGAAAAAGTTGCAAAATGCATCTCGCACAGCAGACTCACATAATTTCATTTGTCAATAAGTCTTCCTCACAGAAGTGTTACGGTAAAAACAATCATCTCAGTCTTATACAAATGCTTCCAAATGGCACAACTCTCATAAATCAAACATCCGATAAGCCTTATCAGGTACCGTTGTCTCGTTCTACTTGCGCTTATTCTATGATAAAACGACACTAAATATTGAAAACAAGCAACAAAATGAAAACTGAGCTATTCTAAATGCTCTTAACTGAAGAGTTCACTGTCAGATTCTGTATTGTAAACAATACATTGGTTAGGCGATTCCTTTCAACTCTTTTAAAATTAAAACCATAATAAGAATTTTGATAAAGTTTTCTTGCATTTTTGTGTTTCTTCCCTTGATACCGGAAAGGTTTGGCATCAGCTTGTTCATTTAATTATGTCTTCTGTTAAAAAATCAGTTATATAATCATTGGGGTATACTAGTTTTGTTCTAAATTTTGGACATTATTTTTGGTCCATTGAAAGAATTAAAAGAGATCTATTTTTAAACGAAGTTTAAAAAATTAATCTTCATAAACATGTTTCTGATTTAAAATATAAGCTGTCCAGGACTCGCGAAGTAGCAAGAACTAATCTTGACTATACTCGCTCAAAACGTAAATGAAGGTATGATAAAAATACAAAGGTAAGAAGTTTTGATCGTGTTGATAGAGCTCTTTCTATTTTTCCCCATACTTCAAAATTTCATTCGGGGTACATTTTATAGTCCTGATACAATTGAAAAGAAATCACATTATGTTTTAAATTACATCATGAACACTCCTATGAAGCATAACCAGAAAACCTTTATCCTATCCTTTATTGAGTATTTTATTAGATATAGCCCAGTTAATCAATCAGTTTAGTTAGTAGTTCCTGTCTCACAGTGGGAGAATTTAAAAATGGATACAATCTGTCATTAGTGACTTTCTATTAATCAATCTTCGGAATTCAGAAATAATAAAAAATCACGACCATATACTTTCACATCTACAATCACAAGAAAAAGAGTGAACTGACACAACTATTATGCGAAAAGAAGCACTTGTTTCTTTATGTTTCTACTCGAACATATATCATCTATGATGGTGTTGCGATTGCAGATTCTTAATCTGTGAAACTGCATACTTACATGATGCGTCCTCTCAATGTTTGTATAATGAACATACTATGTATTGGAGATTGACTGTATTAAACCAAGTAAAACTATTAGGAGTCCACTATGCATAATTGTGCATAAACCAGAATATACATTCCGTATGAGTACTCACTATAGAAAAGTTAAACGTGTTACAAAAAAAGATTCCAATGCCAACAATAGGTGACAGCACTGAAATAAAATTGGAATATTTGGCCATGCAAAATGAATATGGCAAATTAAATTTGCGGTTAGAGCAAGCAAAATTCAAATAAAAGTGCACACTTAAGAGTGCACCAGCTTTCTAGCTCAAAATTTAATTAATTATATAAAATATCTGTTGATTCAAGCGATGTTGGGGTCGGTGGAGTATTGATTCAATTCGATTAAAACGGAGTGAAAATACAGAGCGCTATTTTTCTCAAAAAGAAAAACAAACAAGCACCAAAGAAATTATTCCTGAATCGAGAATGAATGTTTGGCTTTGATACTGGCTTTGCAACATTTTGATGTTTATACTAGTTTAGCTCCTCCCACGGTTATTGCGTTCAGTGGACCCAACATCGTTCCTTTCTTTAACAAAATCAAGCACACATTCAGAGTTTGTTGAGGGTCAAGATGATACACTGACATCAGACACAGCAAGCAAAAGATAATGTCATTGCAGATGCTATTTGACGTCGATAGAAGTAGTATAGTACTTGATGTATATAGTGCGTCTTCCATGAGACATTTTCCTGTATAATATTAGTTTTATAGTTCATACGTAGTTTTGACCAATGTGTTAAACAAATGTATACATCTTTCGCTTACTTTTTGAAGAAAGGTGTTATATCTATCTATACTGGGTGCTTAATTTTTTTTCCCATTATTGTAGATTGTAATATAACCATGCATTACTTGTATATATTTGCAACGGCATCATCGAAATTTGAATTGCAATTGTTTTGTAAGTGTATATGTTCGTCAGCAATTAAAATGGGTTGGAAGGTATTCATTTTGCTGCTGAGAGTATTTAATTTACCCGTAATATTATTAAATTATTAACCTACAAATAACTATATAAAAAGTCTTGTAAAGATCTATTATTTCCAGCTTTTTCATTAGACTTATTGTAAATTTTGTCTGTCGTACTTTTATGAAGACCCCTACGCTGCATTAATTGAATGTCAGTAAAAATATGATCATCGTTTTTTCATAGGGTATGTACGGTCATTATTTTTTGTTGTTGTTGACAAATTCGGCTACATATTTGAAGGTTGAACTGGTAAGTATGACTCAGGTTGAACTGGTAAGTATGATTCAGGTTCCCCGCACCCCCCCCCAAAAAAAAAGATATAAAAGAAATAATGTTTAAGATCTATTATTTCCAGCTTTTTCATTAGATTTATTGTAAATTTTGTCTGTCGTACTTTTATGAAGACCCCTACGCTGCATTAATTGAATGTTCAGTAAAAATATGATCATCGTTTTTTTCATAGGGTATGTACGGTCATTATTTTTTGTTGTTGTTGACAAATTAGGCTACATATTTGAAGGTTGAACTGGTAAGTATGACTCAGGTTGAACTGGTAAGTATGACTCAGGTTCCCCCGCACCCCCCCCTCCAAAAAAAAAAAGATATAAAAGAAATAATGTTTAAGAATTTTTCGGAATTCATATTCTATTGTCATTATATTTGCCGATGTATGTCACTGGCTAAGGATATTTTTTCTAACGTATTCTACGTTAAAACTGGGGTGGTAGATTTGGCTTATACTGAACATTTTCCCCCACCTTTAGTATTTAAAACATGGACAAAGGGTTTGGACGAACCCCAAACCACTTTTCCTCTTCAAGCTCGACCCCCCCCCCATTCCATCACTGGTTGCAAATTGTAGGCTTGCTACAGTATTCACAATTGGATTGACTAAAATGAGATACAGACCAGAAACTTTCGGTATAAGTATGAAATGACAATTCCTTGTTTTAAGTCTGATTAGCTCAGATGCATTTAATTCAATTTATTTTATTTTGTCCTACTCTCTTGCGGGAGGTCGTGGGTTCAATCACCGGCCGAGTCATACCAAAGACTTATAAAATAGTACTAACGGTTGCCTCGCTTGGCGCTCAACATTTAGAGGTTAGTGTTAGGACTGGTTGGCCTGGTGTCAGGATAATGTGACTGGGTGGGACATGATGATACATGTGATATGACATGAACAATTGTTAAAGCTATGTTAAAAATCTAAATCACACACGCACACACCTTCTCTCTTGAGCGCTCCAGTGGCCTAGTTTGCAAGAGGTAGCGGGATCCAGCCCCGGCAGAGTCATACTAAAGACATTTTTAAAAAAATTGATATGAACATCTGTCCCTCTAGGTGCTCGGCATAAATAGGTTAGTGCTAGGACTGGTCGGCCTGGTGTCAGGATAATGTTACTGGGTGGGACATCAAGCTACATGTCTGTGGCACGATGCCCCAGTGCTAAACATCTATATAAACTGTCACACTGCAAACATCGTAGTAATATCACTGAATTTTTTTTTACATTTAAAAAATAAAGGTAAAGAAAAGTCCTTCTCTCTTATAAGTAATCACAACTTTATCTGAAATGTATACTTTTTACAAAAGTTACTTAGTGTTAAATTTGTTATTAATGTGTTAACTTCAATTAAATGAAAAAAAAAAGATAAAATAAAATAAAAATAATATTTTATAAATTTGAATATTACGTTCGTTGCAAATGATTTACTGTCAATCATACACTTGAAGGTGGGAGGGGGAGATTTCCTGAGAATTGCGGACTTCTCAGTGATCATTTTAACAGATAGTTATCGTCTTATATTGTTACATTTACAAATTATTAGATAAACGGGGTTTTGAGCGAGCGGGACGTGTGTATAGTTGTGTATATTACGGTGTGAAAAAAGTACTATTCAAACCGGGACATGCCAAAATATATTAATTTCAATGCTTTTATCAGTAAGAAAAAATGTGGTGGTAGTCAATTTTCGCCGCCTTTTACAAAACAGGGACGTCCCCGTATAAGGTGAGTTCACGTTTTGTTTGTATGTATTCACATTGCTGGCTTCCTTTCTCGCCTTTTATAAACGCACTCACCTACGCACATGCTCGTGTACAAGCTCCTCTGCCGAACATTGATTACTGCGGCGTAGCAAATCTAGCCCTCAACATCAATTATTCAATCAGGCCTCGTAGGAAATTTGAATGACTATTTCGTATAATGGATATAGATAGAGTATGTATGACTTTAAATCTGACTAAATATGTAAGTTTGCTTCAAATAATTGTCTAATGTTCTAAAAACAAATTTGTTGAAGCTGAGCTCAAAATTCAGAAACATTGCAGTGGAATCACATGAATAAATACCAAGAAATCACCTTTAAGCATTATTTGGAGTTCATATAATTTAGTTTGATGCAGACCATAAAGATAGAAGTTGCTACTCAAGCCGACTTCAACCTTTTAAATGCATATTTTTTGCTTAAGATTTTTGGACTGGACATGGGACCTATAATTGTTCATGTACATCGTAGTTTTAGTTATTTCAAAAAACGCATTTCCATGTGTGTTAACATATTAGTTAAAACAAACATTCCAGCCCTATACTTTACTGCACAGTGCCTTTAAATCAATCTGTTCTTGCAAAATTGAAGTGATCGGATGAAACATAAGAGGTTTATAAGATACCACGTTCTTAATTCTTCGCGCTTTATTTAGCTAAACACACCCACTCCCACTCTCAATACTCTTTACTTGGCATTGTATTGATCCTAGACTTGCCACAATTAGACTTAATGTGAATGGGAGAAATAATGCAGTATTTTATAAAAATTCAGCTTCAGTTAAACCTGACACATGGGATTTAGGCAACAAAGTTACTAAGTGCTAATTACCGTAGAATTTGGGCAACCAAACTGACTAACAGCTAATGTTAAAGCACGTGAAAACCAGGCGCTGTTGACTATTGATTGATTGATTGATTGTATTTTTACGGCGCATCAGCACTGTTTGGCTATTTAGCGCCATGCAAAATGTTATATGTAGAATCTTTTAAAATTTTTAAAAAGTCTTATATCGAACAGCGATATAAAAAACAAATAGTTGAAATCAAAACGATACAATGGTAACGGTGAAAAATAAAGCTTCCCAATCAACGGGGGATGTAAATGGTGTATGTTAATGAAGAGAAATGAAACTGTATTTTAAAAAAAGGAACGGCATATATTACATAAAACTGCTCTATGTGATGGCATAAAAGATAGAGTTTACAGTACATGTTCACTGCTTTCAGGATTGTTATAATACAAGTGACGTTTCTTGTATCAAAAAGTTCTTTCATGTCATGCACATTGTAATACTGATCGGGCGTAGGCTGCAGGTCCAGGTCAAAACACTCTATCCTAAAGTGCTTAACAGTGATTGGTTCATTGCACGAAATACTCTGGTGGGTCTTCACCTTTTAGTATGTTGGAGTGGGTGATATAAGTATGACCAGCTTGAATTCTTGCAATGACTACCTCTTCCCTACGAACGATTATGTAGGAAGGAGTCCATTCTCCTAGGGTTGGCTTGATGGCGTGAAGTTTATTATTCAATGCATCATTCCATGATGCCTGCCACTTCTGACGTAAAGTCTCTTTGATACTAGGTTTAAAATCAGTATAAGGTATTTTAAAATCAGTTGGTTCTTGAGTAAGGGCCATTTTAGCAGCGCAATCTGCTTTTTTATTATTATTCACTGCATCGTTCCATAATGCCTGCCACTTCTGACGTAAGGACTTTCTGACAATAGGTTTAAAATCAGTATACGATATTTTAAAATCAGTTGGTTCTTGAGTAAGGGCCATTTTAGCAACGTGATCCGCTTTTTCGTTACCTTTAATACCAATATGGATAGGTAACCAACAGTATATTATAGTGTGGGAGACACTCAGCTCGGTATTTTTGACGAGTATGTTTTTCAATAATGGATTCCAGTTTTCTATTGTGTAGTGACTGAAGTACTGATAGTGAGTCGGAAAAGATGCTGCTGTTTAACATACGTTTGTTTTCTATATGTTGCAGAGCAAGGTCTATTGCTCTGATTTCGGCTGAAAAAAAATTGATTTGGTAAGCGAACTTGTGTTGTGGGATTTCCACAAACGAAGGCCTTTTCCTCATCCTTTGATCCACCGATGTAAATTCTTGTGTAGTTTTTAAATTCGGTGAGGAATTCATGGTAAGAGTTGCGGAAGACTGAAGGGTTGTCTCCGATCTTTTCCCATCGTGTAGCGTAAAAAGTACTTTTGGTTGTTTAAGTAGTCAGGGTGGTGTTTCGGAGATGGACCATTTCTGAATTTTACAAAAATCTATTTTTGTACTATGAAGGCCGGATTATATTCTAATGCCAAAGGAAAGTATGGCGTTTGGTTTATTTTCGTATAAGGTTTTGTATTTGGGTTGAAAAACAGCCGAAAAAGCAGGGTTCAGAGGGTTTGATTTTAATTTGAGAGCATACTGTGCGGAAAGTGTTTTTATACGAAGTGATAACGGTGGTTCGTTCGCTTCAGCTAGAAGGTTTTCACAAGGGGATGTTTTTAAATGCTCCCAGAGCGAGTCTTTTTCTCTGATGATGAATTGGATCAAGAATTTCCAGATATGACTTTCTGCCTGAACCATACACAACGCAACCATAGTCCAGTTTGGAGGAATAAACATTCTATATAAATTCTTTGAGTAGATCTAGAAATTTTAAGCATTAAGTTTTCAAGTTCTTTAGGTGTGGAATAATAGTCAGTTTTCTGTCGAAGATAATACCTAAAAATTGTATTTCGTCAACAACTGGAATAGGTGTTCCGTCCAGCGTGAGCTTATGTTCATCGTGATGTCTTCGTAACTGACATAAATGCATACATACCGTTTTTGATTTCAAAAATTTGAATCCGTTAGTACTGGCCCAATCTTGAATCTTCTTTATATTTTGCTGTAGTTGTCTTTCAATTGTATGCATGTGATTTGATCGATAACATATTAGAAAATCATCGACATATAGCGAGCAGTCCACATCAGGAGCTAAACACTTGATGATGCTATTGATTTTGATGTTGAAAAGCGTCATAGATAGAATACTGCCCTGGGGCACACCCATCTCTTGCTCGTGCAGATCTGAGAGGGTAGAGCCAACTCGTACCTTGAATTCTCTGTCTGAGAGAAAGTTTGATATAAAAGAGGGCAGACAGCCTTTTAGACCCAGATCGTGCTGCTCATTTAGTATCTCGTACTTCCATGTCGTGTCATATGCCTTTCCTAAATCAAAGAAAACCGCTACTAAGTGTTCCTTCTTGATACATGCATCTCGAATAAATGTTTCCAGTCTAGCAAGATGGTCATTGGTGCTCCGGCCATATCGAAAGCCACTTTGGAAAGGAGATGTTAAATTGTTAGTTTCCAAGTACCATACAAGCCGAGAATTGATGATTCGTTCAATGGTTTCGCACACACAACTTGTTAGTGCAATAGGTCGGTAGTTGGCAGGATCTGCGCTATCTTTACCTGGTTTGGGACCTGGTATAACTGTTGCTTCTTTGCAAGTCTTCGGTGCATTACCAGTTATCCATAACACATTGAAGATTTTCAAAAGAGATGATAATGATGATTCTGCAAGGTGTTTTAAAGCCCCCATAAGCTCTAATAGTGAGAACAGTTGGTCATAAGTTGTTGGATGTGAATTTTAAACGTGACCTTTTTTGTGAGTTTTTAATCCACGGAAGGCTTCTGAATAATTAGATGTTGAGGAATGTTTAGAGCAACTGTCAGCAAGAATATTTGCTATGTCTCGCTTTGAACTAAACGTGTTATTGTTAAGTTGCAGATGTCGGGGAGAACTGTTTTTTCTTTCCGGTTATTTTACGAATAGTGTCCCAAACTGTCTTAACAGTGGAACGAGAGTTTAAAGAAGAAATATATTTCTTCCATGATGCTCGTTTACTTTCTTTATTGTGCAGAGAGCTTTGGCCCGGAGAATACGATATGACCTGAAGTTTTCGGGCGTCGGACGATTGTTAAATTTGTTCAAAGCTTCTCGGCGTTCTCTAATGGCTTCCTTACATTCCTTAGTGAACCAAGGTTTTGGGGTTCTTTTACAGTTCGGTGAGGACTTAGGAATGGAATCCTCTGCAATCTCTGTTAAAATAGAAGTAAAATGCTGAATAGGGTCATTAGCATTGAAAACTATATATTCATTCAGCCTAGTTTTACAGAGTGTTTCAAATTGAGCCCAGACGGCTTTCTTTAAATTCCATTGTGGAATTGCGTCATCAATTGTAGAGTTAATATTTACAAGGGAGAGATTGGAAAGTGATCACTGCTGTGAAGGTCATTAGCGACCTTCCATTTATAGTCCAAAAGCAGCGAAGGAGAACAAATTTTCAAATCAATGCACGTGTATGTACCCGTTCCTGGGTGTAAATATGTCGATATTTTGGTGTTATATAGACACAGATTGTGTCTAGAAATAAAGTCTTCAACTTTGTGACCTCTGTCACTTATATGATTTGATCCCCATAAAATGTTATGGACATTAAAATCCCCGAGTAAAACAAATGGCGTGGGAAGCTGTTGAACAAGATTGTCTAATTCGTTTGGTACTAGGTTAGTGTTTGGTGGTAAGTAAATAGAGCAAAATGTAATCACTCATGTAGAGTGGCGCTTACAGCAATGACTTACAAATTTGTGGTTAAACGGATGACTCTATAAGGGGCTTTGTTGTTGACAATAACAGAAACTCCTCCTGAGGCCCTGTCAACATTTTGGGAATAGGTGATAAACAGGGAGTAGTTTTTAAGTGTGACGTGATCTGTATTTTTCAAGAAGGTTTCCTGAAGGCATAGTACTGCAGGATTGTGTTAGTTTAGAAGCAGAAGAATATCATGGTAGTTGGCTTTACGTCCTCGACAGATGCAATGTATGATGGTGTTCTTCATTATATGTTTAATTTGAAGATTGTGGAGCTAGGTTATACCTTTCGCGGAGGCAATTTGTGTGCTTATTTCTCTGGAGTAAGTATGTGGGTGAATTTTTTGTTTGTAGGTCTGGAGGTACCTTGAGCGCATCGAGCAGTGTCTTCTGCGTCCATGTTCTCAATGTCTCCAAACCTGTTATAGAGGTTGATGGGGTCATCTGACCCATTCTTTACCTGTTTCCGTGACATTTGTGTTTATTCTTTGGTGGTTGGGTATTTTTTGAAAGTAGTTTGAGTAGATGCCGTGTTTATCTGTTCTTGGTAATGGGTGTGTTAGAGCTTGGTGTTGAATCGGGTGTTTCTGTTTGTGTTTGAGCGTCCTTTGTTATTTTCGTATTGTTCTTCTCTACAGTGGAGAAGGATTGGCCAGGATGGGCTGTTTTGGCCTGAACGAGTTTTCTGGCTTCTGGATAGGGTATGTTAGATGCATATTTTAATCTCTGTATTTCCGTCTCATGTTTCCAGGTATTAAAATCCTTGGAATTGGCGTGGTGTTCCTTTCCACAGCTGACACAATGCGGAGTTGCTCTACAATCAGATTCTTGATGAGAATTGTCTCCGCATCGGCCACATATTTGGCTTTTTGAGCAACGGTCTTCGTGATGGTCGTATTTCTGACACTTATAACACCGAAGGGGGTTTGGGATGTAGATCCTGACCTTCACTTGCAAAAAGCCAATTTTTACCACTTTGGGTACAGTTGGTTTGTTGAAGGTGAGTAAAATGGTGTTGGTGTCCTGCAGATTGTTATTAAGTTTAATACGTATTGTACGGACTGCAGTGACACCATCATTTTTCATTCCTTCAGTGATGTCTGTGTCGCTGCCTCCAGCCAAGTCACGACAGCGAATGACGCCTTTGGACGTATTGAGTGTGGTGTGAGCGAATGAGGTCACTAGGATATCAAAGAAAGTTTCCATTGTCTTGATATTTTCTGTTTGACGTCGTCGCTCACACTCAATAAAAAGACAACCTGATTTCAACCTTTTAATACTTTTTGATGTGCCATTTGATCCTGTGATAGTCTTTACGATGACAAATGGAGAGAGTGAGGCAAGCGGTTTTGTAGCATCTTTAGATTGTATGACAATGAAGCGTAGAATTGACTCCACACTACATGGTTCGTCATCAGAGTCAGCTATTGTTTTGGTTCGTTTATTTTGACTTTTTTGGAAATATCCAGGTTGGTTTGTTTAAATTTCAGCACCTGTGCTCCCCACCCACCATGGAACCCATCAAGGTGACACTGGTCAAGTGCCATGGATACACATACTCAGTTGATAAAATTACATGTGACTGACCCGTGAAGTCACCACCTTCTAGGGTCGGTAAAATTACCTCCTGATTGACACGTTAAGCCACCGCCTTCTATGGAGTCTTCTAAGACTGGGGAAAGGTAAAGATAAAGGAATAGAATGTATGGGGCAACGGTGGTATCAAGAGAGTTACGAGAAAGATAAAGAAGGTGAGCGAGTACATAAAAGACTCCCTAGGGCTTGGCGTGACCAGCCTATTTGTTGAGACCGGGCTCATCCCGACCACCCGTCTAAGAGAAGTAGAGGCCAAAGTAGTGTATTGCATGGAAAGCCTCTGCTCAACTACCAGGATCCTTTCCTCCCCCGACACGGGACGCAACCCACGGCAAACAGGTTGCCTCTACTTAGTCGCCTCTTACGACACGCAGTGAGGAACGTCGGGCCAATGATACAACCCTGGACCTGTAAAGGTGGGGGAGGGGCGTTGTTGACTATTATTTAAAAGCCTAAAATTATAGTTCTGTAGCATTAAACGGAGTTGTTCAGTAACAGTCATTGATAACACCAGTTTTATTATTTTTTCTGTAATTTATACTTGGAAAAATGTACTAAAATGTACTGCCTATCAAATGACACCTGCTATTTGCAACGATCAGTTCTAGTAAATATTTTGTCATAGACATTACACTGTTTTTAAATTGTAAAATTCATTGCAGTTTGAGAAATGAATGGTTTAATTTTCTAATGAGAATATTTTATATCTCTTTTTTCAAAACAGAAGCATGCACATTTGCTTTTATTTGGATGTCAGTGAACTTCAACAGTATTTTATTTTTGTTAGTACAGTCGTGAACATTTTTCATGACGCACAACCACACCCATTCCAAAGCTCTCTCCAGGGAATGACAATATTATATAATGGTGTGTGTGCGTCTACACACTCACTCATGCAGAGCCACACTCCTCTCTACTACAAAGCCATCTCCAGAGAATAACACAAATTCTTAAAGGGTGTGTACATACTATCCCCAGACATATCATACTTTTGCAATTGTCAACCATTAACGGTGCATGAGAAACAGTGGGATATCCAGTTATGTAAGCTTTGCACTGTTTACATCAAGCTCGTCTGCACCTAAAATCATTTACCACATTCGGTTAAAGTTATTCACTCCTTAACACCAATGAACACACTCAGCAGATCTATCGAAATTGTACTCGTTGTGCATAATTACGTAGTAGAACTAACCCTGTCCAATGGTCCTTATCTTCAAAGGCGTAGGAAGTGTTGCCGCCCCCCCCCCAAAAAAAAAATGTTATAATTACAACGCAATGTATTTGGCATAAATTTGATAAACAAGTGTCAGTATTAACTTGAGAAACAAGTGAACAAGTGTCCGCAAACTCGACGGAAGTTGTTTGTTCAAATTCTAAAACTAGAAATCAACATACCAGTCAAAATTAAATCCAAAATTTTAAAGCTTCTACTATTTCAACGACGTTAGGACGATTTTCCAACATTACAAGAGTAAGCAAGCTCGTTTGGATGAACAACATCAAAGTAATTTTCATCTTTTCTTCTGAAGAGACCCGGAATAATTAAGATTGGATTTGTAATGTAACAAAATAGGCTACTATTAAAATCCACATAAAACCTTGACTTAATGTATTAAATCTTTGTTTTGTTAACTAAGTATTTTGAAGTTGATGTTGTTGTTGTAGGGTTTAACGCCATTTTTCAGCACACGATAGGCTATACATGGCTGCCAGTATTAATGGCGGAGGAAGAACCCAGGAAATCCCCGTAAAGAACCACCGTACCTCTCACATACCCACATTGACCGAATCCGAGACCCGAACCCATGCAGACAGAGGTGAGATGGCAGTTATCCGTAACGGAGAGCGCTTTAGACCACTCGGCCACTCAGGGCCCCATTTTTAGGTGGAGGTGGGGAGTTGCCTAAATTCACAATCTGCTTATACTAAACACAACAATGGACATGCTTTCCTTTACGTCTTCCTCATTATTTAGAGGAGAATAGACGAAGTAGCTAAAAGAGCAACCTTTTGCTCAATCCTCCCTTAATTTGCTCGAATGTTGTTTTGAAACCGTGTTATATAGGTGGAGAAAGCAGTAGCGAAAAATATTACAGCACATCAATAGAAAATACTGAGTTATAACAATAGGGCTACGTAACTTTTTTAATTAATAATGTTTAAATTTTGATATAACAGTTTACATGAGCCACTTTTTTTATTCATTTTGTTCTTCTTAGTTTACACGGATAATATGGCATAATAGACTGCACTAAGATTATATTATCTTACATTCAGCAGGGTTTTCATTTTTAAAAAAGAAAATATATTACAATGCTCACAAAATGTATTTTTAGTTTGTGCCTAGAGTTCAAATGAATATTCAAAAACAAATAAACAAAAATAAAAATAGAATTATTTAAGCAATGAATAATTGCTTTCCACATTGTCACAGAATAGTATGTAGTAAAATGTTTATGCATTATACATGAACGAAAACTTACTCGAAGTTTCGTTATTCCTTATAGTGACATCCGAGTGCACATATTATTAGTCGTAGTTGTTAAAATAAATAATAAATAAAAAAATAGTAAAACTACACACCCCAAGTGTTTGGTTTACCTATTGCTCCACGCCAAGTACCCGAATACTATGTCTGTGTATAAAACAAATTCCCATAACCGTATCAAAATGTAACGAGCTTAGTGATGTAACTGTCTACTCAGTGGGAGAAATCTTTATCTGTAGAGGTATGTGAAATAAAACATTTCCTTCTTTAATTCTTTTTGGGTTATATGATATAATTGCTTTATATTTTGATTATTTCTGAATATGTTCTACATTTTCGAGAGTGGGACCTATGTTGCAGAAAGGAATGCTATCAGATAGACTATTGGCCTTTTCAAGTTGACCATTTTTATAAATAAACAAATAGATCAAATTCTTTTCAATTATACGTTGATTGCATTGAAGGCTGTATACTTCGAGGTTAAACAATTTGGTGAGATTATTCTTATAAAACAGATTCATGTACGAACTTGTCTATAATAATAATAATAATAACAACAAAATAATAATAACAATACTACTACTACTACTACTACTAATAATAATAATAATAATGACAACAGTAAAAACAACAACACGATGAAGAAGAATTAGAATACTATTAAGCTCTGACAATAGTTCTGCTGAGAGAATTTAAAATGGAGCGAAAACAAGTCACGTGCAAGCATTGCGTATGCTGTATTCGTACTCAAATGTGTTTGGTGTACTGCACGACTCAGTACTTACACGTTTACGTTTTTCTTGTTTTATCCATATTTCAGTCACATTTGCTTATAAATTTCATACATGGACTCTTGTTTGATGTGAAATGACATCACTTCTTTATATCCGTTGATGAACCCTTTGCGCTTAGTCTATTGTTTGACTTCAACCCCATGAGTATGGTGTCAGACACATTCATCATTCAATTACGTCGTAAATAAGACATCTCATTCACAAAATTGGTTTCCGTGTCTTAGATAAATCCAGCTGGGCTATATCCTGATACACATCCTGAAAAGTATACGATCCGCCATCGTGAGCCTCACTTCATTATAATCTGTGGAGGAGTTAATGTGCGAAAGGTTACAGACCTACTTTCACCAAATCGTATAGAGACTGAACTAGACTGGTTTTCACTGAAAAGGAATTATATGTCCAACTTTTTTCTGCATGGCTATCAATAAGAAGTGGATTTTCGAGGATGAGATGTAATAATAGTGATAATTTATTTAAATAATTTGAATGATGATCGTATACCCAATCAACCAATGCATTTTTTGTAATCTATGTGTACCCACAGAACCAACGCGTCGCTAGGACTGATATTTATCCAATATAGCAATGCATTGTTATGATCTATGTGTACCCAAAGAATCAACGTTTTGCTAGAACTGATGTTTAAGGTAGCAATGCATTGTTATGATTTATGTGTACCCACATAATCAACGTGTTGCTAGGACTGATGTTTATCCATGGTAGCAATACATTGTTAAGATTGATGGCTATGTTAATACTGACGAAGTAAAAAAGTGCAACAGAACTAACCTTTTGTCGTGTGCATTTCAAATTATCGTACAAAACGTACAAAGATATAATCGTAGAGTTCAGAGAAGATACTCTTATGTTGGTTTCCTTTCGCAACAAGGACAAAGCAGCTGTGCTTGAAGAGAAAATTTCATTCCAGATAAATGAATGTATAACTTGTACATATGTTCAAGCAAGGCAAATGACGTGTTACTCCAGATCAAATACAAGTTTAACTTTTAGATACATTGAAATAAAACAAATGGCATGTTATTCCAGATAAAACGAAAATGAAAATTGTATATACATTGAAACAAACAAATTGACGTGATATGGCAGCCAACTTGATAGTATGACGTGCAAGCACTGAAAGAAAACAAAGAAAACACTTTTAATGAGACCTGAATTGTGCATTCAATGGAACGTGCGCACATTCAGTAAGGCAGCATTTACCTTGTCCACAAGGAAACAACTTGTGATGCACAGACAATGCTATCGTATGTTTTGGAGCTTGGTCTTTTTACAATTTGCCGTGTGATTAAATAGGCAATCCTTGCATATTTCAATTTTATATTGTATTTCCTAATTTGTTTGCGAACCTTTATTTCGTTTTCAGTCCTGAATGTATAAAGATTTGAGCTCTTCGAAACAAACGCAGTAACTGGAATACTATTCATGTTATCGTTAGTCAATACAAACTTTCCAATTAGAATGATACTAAAATTATCATTGGCCAATAAAACTCACCGATTGGAGTATCATTCAAATTATCTTTAACAAATAAAATCCTACGATTGGAATGGTTCTAAAATTGTCATTGACCAATAAAACTCTCCGATTGATGTATCATTCAAATTATATTTAGCCAATAAAATTCACCGATTGGAATGATATTAAAATTATCATTGGCCAATAAAACTCTCCGATTTGAATATAATTCAAATAATCATTCTAAACTGGTTTATTATTTATTTCTGGCGAACCAAAAGCGTTCTCCTTGGGACAGTTTCATAAACAATTTTCGTTCATCTCTAAGCCACTATATCATTCTAAATAGCAATGTATATAATATAAGTATGTTTTTTTGTTTTTAACTTTACTGTACGTAAATCTTCAAATTTATGTAAGTAATGGCGAATCGCATTATTTGCTTTGTTCTTTAATGTACATAAAATGTATAGTACTGTTTGTCTTGTACTCTCGCAATCATCCATAAACATTTTTAACACGAGAGATGCATCATTTTCAGTTCGCCAAAAGAAATTCTCTGCAACTATGTTGTAGACTCTGGCATAAAAGTCGTCTAGTAACATGTTTTCTACCCTTCTAACTTGTTCATCATTCCCTATTATAATAATCATATAGTAACACATGTTGTTTACCCTTCTAACTTATTCATCATGACAGACTACAGTGTTCTATCATATAATACTGGTAGTCGTCATTGGATATACTTTAATTCTTAAGTGAAGAGTCAAACGCGTGTATATTGATGTTTGATTTGTTTCATTGACTCCTTTAAAGCTATGCAAGTGAGAGTATGGTTATATGTGGTTTCAGATGTAGTCTATCATACTCGCTTGGTTTAGCAGTTGCATCTTTTGTGACCTTTGAAAAAGTTTGTGTATCATTATTAAACGTGTATTACTTAGTTTTGTATCCAGCTGTTCTATAGACTTGCGCTAACTAGATGATTAGATGTTCCTTCAATTGGTACTTATTCGCATCCTTGCATGAGCATATACATATAAAACTCCTTACTACTATTTTTCTGGATTATTCTAAATCAGTGTCATGATGACTGTAACTAATACAACCTGACAAGTTTTGGAACGATCTATAGCATTAATTATATACTTAGGTACAGAATAATACAACGTGTCGGCGAAATAATTTCATATTTTATTTTCATTTCTATATTTCTGTCTATCAAAAGCGTAGCCTTATATTTTCACATGTGAAAACACAAAATTTTCCATCATGTCACGTGATGTTTGACTGTGATAGAAAAAATAAATAGACACTGACTTACATTTCAAGCACGGAGATTGATTTATGCTTAACAACTTGACTAAGCGTTATTCGTTTCTGTATGAAGTTATTTCCCGGTACATCCTGAGCTACAATAACGTACCCGATGTGGCGTATTACTAGGTTGGATTTGTTCTGCGATCCAATACGATACAACAATTTCAAAAATGACAAAAATGGAATTTACAGCGACACATGAAGTTATTTTATTCCTACCGGTCTCTAATGTCTGATATTTAGATAAACAATCTGTGTAAGTGATGTAAGTTTACAAAATAGGGATAGAATGTTGTGCTAAAAGGTGAATTTAATCTACCAAGCTTCGATTCTGGCGCACGTTTCTTATATAATTGAAAGAGCATTTTTGTTTAGTACCTATGTACCGGATATATTTCAACTTGTGATCTAAAAACGACGTAGTTCACAATCGTAGCATGTTGAACCATTTTCTGTTGAACAACTTCCAATATATCCAATATGAAGGTAGGTCAAATATCATTTATGTGCTTTGGATATTTGGTATTTAAATTGTATTCGTTATCGACTCATCTCAATATTTGTCTGAGTGGTCACGTGCCTTTGGATAATGTTTTTTTTTTTTACTTCTCTCACCAATGTTGCACACTGTATTAAAATGTTTTACTATTTTCTCTGAGAATACCATTGGTTTGGAATATTTCGGTCGCGTTTCTTCGTGTGCTAGTCTGTAAATCTAACGATTTGAAGAGAATAACAATGTAATCGGTACGTCAGTTTACTATTTGATTACGGAATGATCCATTGTACCAACAGAAGCAAGATTAAATGTATGGTATTGTTGTCTTTTCAATGCTTGTGGCAGGTATTTCATGCTTATGTGCTTAAGCATACATATGGAACGGTTTGTCCATTAGACGATAATGGATTATACTCAGAATTGACGTGTTCTAAATATTCCTTTGGCATTGAACCAAAGAGGCTGTTGAATCTGATACTTTTCCAGGTACACTTCATCAGTTGTTATTTTCGCTTTTAGACTTTGATGACTTGTAAAAAAACGATAAGTAGCACATATCTTTCGTAGTGATTTTTATCAAATTTTACAACAAAACCCTCTACCAGCAACGGATCTATCCAGTTGACTATATTGTAATAGACTTGTACTCTAATAATTTTTGTGGTGTATAAACATATGGAAGCAACTTTGACAATTTTATTTCTGTCCGTGATGCCTATTTCTCACCGACAAGAAGAATTTGCATTTTATTTTAAATCTTTGATTTTCGTTTAATCATACTATTCATCTTTGTAGCTGTCTTTATGTGAGAGGTGACATATGGTGGACTCATCAGGTTGAAACACACTTAACAAATATGCAACCTTAGCACGTTCACGATGAAATCTGATTAGTAGGCCACTATGTTCTAGCCGTTTGTATTACAATTCCGGAAACCAATTTAATGTAATTTCTCTCCACCCAATATATCCTACACATTTACGCATGTATCAAATTGTCATTGTTTCTAATGCCCTTTATATTTAGAGGACATCTGTGAAACCAATTACTATATCTTATACAATTATTTGTGATGGCCTATCTGTACTCACTCTTGCTGTAATCAATACTCACTCTTGAAAGAAAAAGAAATATTTACTGTATTTAGTTTTTACACTCGAAGAAGATCCTTGGTTGTTAATCAGTTCAGGTTTCTTTTGTGCAGGAGGTCGTTCTGAGTGGTTTATATTTATGTACCGTAGTAAATATTCATCCATGTAAAACCTTCCTTTTATATATATATATATATATATATATATATATATATATATATATATATATATATATATATATATATATATATATATATATATATATATATATATATATATATATATATATATATATATATATATATATATATATATATATTGTGGCGTTCTGACGTATTGGGGTGGGGTTCTTCCAATATAATTTAATTAAATTATGATGAAAGTTCCACCCTGGCTCGTTAGGTTAGAAAGTTAAATTAGTGACGATGTAGATTTACAGCTCTGAGCCCCAAGTCAGCAATGCCGACGGTTAAATTATAGAGAACACGAAGATGAAATTCAATCAATAACAATTTAATAATTGTGATAATTTAAAACGATAACTTCCAATCACTCGTCTTTCCCTCGACCAAGTGACAGCCTAATTCATCCCGTGATTTACAGTGTGAGTTCGATTTTCCCCCTGTCATTGCATCTACTCTTCCATTTCTTCCCGCTGATTTTTCCTTCTTTCCGTTCCTCTAACTCCTCCTTTGTCTCTGTTTCCCTCTCTACTATCTCCTCCTCCAACTTCGCTCCCAGACTTCAACTTCTCCTTTCTTCTCCTTTCCCTCTCTATTATCTCCTCCTCCAATTTTTCTCCCAGACTTCAACTTCACCTTCTTCTCCTTTCTTCTCCTTTCCTCCGTCTCTCTATCCGAGACTACGGGACCAACTTTAACTGGTCTGTCCCTCAAAGCTTCCTTTTGAAACTTTCTGTACTTAGAATTTCCCGCTCTAAGATTTTCCCGCCAATAACGAATGGCTATTCGGAGTTACGCTAACCTCTTCTCTGGGTAATTTCTCTCAGCGAACTAACTTTTGCCGGAAAACGCGGGGTTATCATTCTACCCAAATCAAGGTCTCCCCCATCTCGATTCTGATTGGGTGGCGCTGTGCCCCTGTCCAATCGTCTTAGCGGCCAGTTCAACCTGTCTGTCTGTTTGCAGGGGAAAGAAGTTAGGACACTCCCACTTCTTCAGGCAATTTCTTTTGATCTTGGAAACATTTCGACACCTAGGTGATAATTGGCTGTCTGTGACTTTGCAACTCCGATGTCCGGTTCTTCTATTCTAGCCACAACAATCTTACGTAACGGATTAGTGCTAGCCTTCGGCAATGTTCGACATCAAACAATGGCCTGTCAGAATTACCTTGATTATACATGTTTCAACTGGGCTACTCTGGGTCGGGGTAAACATGACATATATATATATATATATATATATATATATATATATATATATATATATATATATATATATATATATATATATATATATATATATATATATATATATATAAAGAATATAAATCATATGGTGAATTACAATCCTTTCAAGAGCACTGGATCTAGCAAGGGATCACGTGTGTCAGGGATTAATTAAGATAAATGCAATAAACTGACAACGAACATTGCGAAACTAGTATCTAGCTAGCATGAGCACTTTCGACTCTTTAATGAATCTTTTTTAAATTCAGATACAAAACATAGACAAGACAAACAAATAAGACAGAAAAACGGTTATGTTTGTGAAACTTTACATGGCTGTTTCTACAGGAATTCAACCTTTTAACTTTATTATTTTTTAACTAGTTTATTTCAGCTTGTTGCTGATACTGGAACATATCTGTATTGACCTTGAAATTGATGAGCCATAACGACAACTGTTATTTTATGCAAAGGTTTGTAAACGCAAATTATATCCCGGATATTTCATTGTTATAGTAGGCATAGGCTATTAAGCAAATTTAAAGAATTATTTAAAAGAAAATGTGTCGGCTGCAAAAAATAATTTTATTTGTGCAGGGTTGTTATTTTCTAGTCTTCTTGGTTTACACCGCTTGGTTTTAGTGTCTTAAGGCGGCGTATCCAGTAAGATTTCTTTTCTTTCCTGGTTTGGGGACTCCAGTTGGGGTTGTGAGCAATTGCAATACTGAAAGTGTGGCCAGAGGAGGAGAAGTGTTTTGCGACCGGGCTTCTGTGCAGCTTCTTTGTAATCCAATCAGATCTATGAAGGATGATATAATTCCAATCGCTTTCTTTTCCATTGTGTAAGGACCATAATACCTAACCTGAAGAGGATTTTGTGGTACGAGCAAGTGAGCCAGAACAATATCACCAAGCTGAACATTTATATCCTTTTTAATTGTTTTAATCCCTTAATGTCATCTTGATTGAATAAAGTATAGATTAATTCTTGCAACCTCACTATCCTTTAAAAACTTCTGTGTCTTCGTCAGAAGGAAATTCTCCTTAGCAAGATCAATGTCACACACACACAGTATGTCCAAAAACTAGTTTGAAAAGATTGAATCCTAAAGGTTCTTGAACAGATTCCCTAGCAGTAAACTAATAAACGGACGCCTTATCTCCAGTCTTTACCTGTATCAAATCAATAAGATTGAATCATATATTTCAAAGTTAAAGGAAATCTAACTAAAGCCCATTGGCTTACATGGAGATGGGCAGACAGTTTCAATTGGGGATGCCTAAATCGTTCATAATTTGCTGGAAAATTCCAAACACAAACGTGGACACTTGATCAGACTGAGCAGATTTTTTTGAAAGACCAAATTGAGTAACATCTTTATTAAAGCTATCACTATTATGTTAGTTTTAATAGTTCTCAAAATAATTACTTCTGGGAATCTTATAGAAGCACACATTATTGTCAACAAGAATTGGTTGCCTAACTTGGTGTTAGATAAGGGGCCCAACAGGGTTTCATCGCCATTTCACAAGTGTGAGAAGATCTGAGGTATTTACAATTTTAACTTTTGCCAATACAAGTGATTCAGGATCGTGTGATACGTCTTATTTATCCTTAAATGACCAGCCAAAGAGTTTCATAGGCCCGAGTAAGAATGTCCTGTCGTTTTCGATAGGATCTACTTTCTTGGTCCACAAAAGTCTTCTCAGATGCAAATGGATTAACGACGACCTTATCTCCAGTTAGGTCATTACCTAGTAATAAATTAATGACCTTATTGGGTACAGACTACACTGTTCCGACAGTCAGGGGTCCTGAGACTAAGTCTAATGACAAATTTACACAATGGGAAGGGTTATTAACAGAACCTCACTCTACACCCTGCTTAAGAACAGTCATAAGAAAAAGACTTCTCATAAAAAGGCAAAGTACCTGATAATAAAAGACTAAGAAGCTCATGTGTCCGTTAAAGTTTTAATAGGGGTAGGATTAACCGAATAATCCATGATTTGATATAGAACTCTTCGACATGAATATTTCATCATTCTCCATGATAAGATCAGATAGGGGTTTGTTTGACCCAAGAAATGTTGCTTTTAATGCATGACCTTGACCTAATAGTCTTAGAAAGAAGATCATTTGGAATCGGTGTTTTGATTCTGTTGATTAGTTTTCAATTTGTAGCAAAAATATACATGTATGCAGAGATAATGACTTCTGACCAATCGTATCAGAAACTTGATTTCGAATAGTTGTGCCAGACTGGTATTTGGAAGGAGTCGTATTAGAATGAAATAGTTTTATTTACCAGAGATGACTGATTGGAAGACTTACTGACAAAAGAAACTTTATGAGCTAAGATATACTTCTCAGTAGTACCTGGCGCATGTTCTAAAGCTTCGACCTTATTCTCGTCAAGATAAATCTTAACGTCATTTTGGACACAGTTCTTGAACTCTTCAACTAATTTGAGTTCTCTGAGATTTTCACAATTTTCATCAACTTTCTTGACTAAGCACCACCTATTAAATAACTGTTCGTTTTCATCTGCAAATTCTACACGAGTGTGTCCAGATTGTTAATATAGTTCCTGCAATTACAAATTCGTAACCACTAAAACACATTCTTTAACGAAATCATAATCAGCACTTTGGTGTAATGACAGGGAAGTGTAGATGTTACGGGCTTTGACAGAAAGCGCACTTTGCAATAATAGTTCAATGTTCTCTTGGCCATTTCAAATTTTCAGCAATTTTTCAAAATTGACAAAAATATGTATCTACTTTTTCTCTCCAAGGGGGTATTTACCTAATATTCTTAGCAACATCGAAACCTGAATTTGTGTGTAAACTGGACGATTGCTTTTCACTTGCCAGCTACAGTTGTTTTAATCTAAATTGATATAATTACATCTCGACTAGAATTTGTCATGCACTATATCCACATCTTCTTTATCAAGGTAACTGATATTAATCAAATAAATGACATGTAGAAGACAATTCTCGTTCTTCCGTTTCTCCTTCTCGTTGCATTTGCATTTGTTTTTCCTCTTTCTGTAACTGTAGTTGCCTATCCTTCCTCTATATCTAACTGCGTCTCTCTTTTTCTGCATTTTCATTTGTTTCTCTTTTTTCTCTTTATTTAACTGCATTTTCCTCTGTATTTCCTTTTTACCTAATTACATTTGTTTCTCCTCTTTCCCTTTTTGTAACTGCATTTTCTTATCTCTTTCTTCTTTATCTAATTGCATTTGTTTTTCCTAAAGCTCTAGCATTATTGGCTGTATGTTATTCTTATAGAAACCTCTAAGGCGATGTAGTAAATGTTTATGCCAACTGTACAAGGCCAGTTATACAAAATCCTTCACGTTTGTTTCCTCACCCTAAGTATTTTGCATAAACTTGGTGTCGACTGGCGTGTAACCGATTTCTTCACAAGTCATTCAACAGCACCAGGATTTAATATACATCTATATATTTTCTTAATGCTGTCTCGTCTATCGTTGATAAAATTCTCAAGTCTTATTTCTAACAGAAAGAAGTAAAACGACCATGTTTAATACATTCATTAACGCCGCAATTTTTACAACATGCAAAAATCGAATGAATAAAGATCTCAAATATTTGTAATGCATTTTCACTATGACTTTTCTAATTTTATAATAGGAAGGCACACAGTGTTCGATACACCTTTCAGATTCATGTAATATTTTGGAATATAATCCTTGACGTAAAAAGTCGAGCATGAGAGAAAGCTGTTGAAACCAGTGCACATTATTCAGAACTTCATAATACGTTAGAAAAGAAAATTTGCTCTTAGAACGCTTCAAATCAATCAACAAGTTCTGGCAGCTAAGTTCATTTATTATCACCACAAAATCATATCTGTTAGATAATTCAAAGACTGTCGACGGGAAATATAAGCGTACATTTTAACCAATACAACTAAGATATTGCTTTCACCAAACTGACGAACGTTTTCTTGGAGCAAACAGCATCACCTCCACTGAGAAGAATACTGTGTGAATACGTTATGTTAAAGAAACAAGATAGCAAACTATGTGGGGAAATCAGTAGAAAATCAGATTAATAAACTTATTTGCTTCTAGCACCTGATGAGCTCAAAACCCTTCTTAATTTCAACGATATTATAGAAAGTTGATTCAAACACGTCACAATGTCCGTGTGCTACTATCAAGCACGTCAAAATATTTGTGTGCTACTATCACGCAAGTCACAATGTCATTGAGTTCATATAAAGCGTATCACAATCTCCGTGTGTTAATATCAAGCAGGTCACAGTGCCCGTGTCTTACTCTCAAGAACGTCACAGTGCCCGTGTGTTACTATCAAGCAGGTCACAATGTCCGAGTCTTACTATCAAGAACGTCACAATGTATGTGTGTTATTATCAAGCAGGTCACAATGTCTGGTTGCATTCGGGAAACTCATAAGGCCTGAGGAAGTGGACTGTTTCACCTGAAAATACGTCCTGCTGTCATGATTTACATTTCATATCCCAATTTTTCACTGTATAGTCTCTAATAAGTGTGTTGAGAGTTAGAATAGCCACTGAATGTTGTACCTATATTTAACAAAACGTTTTTCCCCCTGAAGTTTGTCTGTTTTGTAGCAGAGTACCAAAGGCAAACGGTACTATGTGTTTGACGGAATATCAAATAGCGACCGATTGAGCAATTTCGGTGACTGTTATTTTGCCAAATTCACATGAAAACAACTAACTAAATAATGCTAATACTCTAAATCTACTTATTGACCTTTCGACTTTTGTGAAAATAACTTGTTATGGCTCTTTCGCGTCCATAAAGTATATGTCAGAGGGTATACGGTCTTGACATGTAAGACCTGTTCATGCTGATGAGATGGAACAAGAGCAAAAACTCAAATATGGAAATACCAATTTGAATAACATACATACGTGCATATACATTTCTTGCATTGCAAACAAAATTAGCTACAAACAGGAACAGCCAGTGTGATTACATACTTTTTCTTCCACTGAAATATTTTGATCTCTTATTGTGAAATATAAAATGAATTAAATGATTGAAAAAAGATCTGGCTGGCTCTTAACACAGATTATAGTGCCAAGAATACCACAAATATGTATGCAAGGAAAGTGCTCGGAACACACTTTTAAACCTAAGAATTCCTCTCCATTATAATCATACTTGATTGATTTATGGATGGATGGGTGGATAAATGGATGGATGGACGGATGAATGGATATCAATCAATCACTAAATCAATCAATCACTCAAAAGTAGTGGAAAACCCAGTATGCATGTTTGTGTACCATATAAAAAGTGTCTGAGAGAATGAAAGATACTGAAAGCAATATTAAAGAACAAATTAGAGGGATGTTGTTGTTGCTGTTGGTAAAATTGTAATTATCGACCTAAGGGAGCATACGTTAGTCTTATGTCTGTGAATCTACTGAGGTTATTACGAAGGTTATTACGAATTTATGTGTGTTATTGTTCAGTAAGGAAATGTGTATGTTGCGTATAGTTCACTGCTTGTTTAAAGTAATTCAGAATAGTTATCATTCATTACCAATTGATATTAGTTATTATTTAATACTAATTGATAATAGTTAATATTCATTTCTGACGGATACCATTCGTTTTAATTGATAATAATTGTTATTCTTTACTAATTCACAATAGTTAGTATTCAGTAATACTTCAGGATATTTATTCCTCATTGCTAATTGGGGATATTGTTAATCGTTACCAATTAAGAATAGTTCTTATTCATTACTCATAATCTCTGAAAATGTTTATTTCGCTCGTTAGATAACAATTTTCAGTCAGACGTACAATTATGGAAAGGTTGTTGCCTTCTTTTGGAAATCAGCAAAACTAGGACGGTTCGGTTAACGAATCTGATGACAAAAAGGGTTATGTGTCTTAATCGGTTAACTAGCACAGAGGTTCGCCAATGACCACTTGTCAGCAAATATTGTGCACACGATAATTTGTTTTCTGTAGGTTAGTACAGATGATTAGTCTCTAGTAGAGTAGTAAAATGAGTAGCTTTGTGCTGGTATACACATTGTTTTGTTAATCAGAATGGTTCTATATCGTTATCGAATGATTCATCTAGTTACTCAGAATTAAAGACACTAAGTAAAGCGAATAAAGTGGGAATAAGTCTCTCTCTCACACACACAAATATATATATATATATATATATATATATATATATATATATATATATATATATATATATATATATATATATATATATACCGGAGGCTGGTTTTGAGAATTGTGAAAAGAGAAAGCAACACGGAATTCACCTTTCTGCGAGAGTAAGCCATCCAGTTTCAAAATAATGTGCTTAAGTTAAGAACTGATATCAATCTGGCAGCTTTACGTTCAAGGTTTTCAAGTTTTTCGTAAGCAGTGGCAGCAAATGGACAGATTTCAAAAGTATGTTCTAGAATTATTCGAACATAAGTTGAAATAATATATTCACGTTTTGGTTGGACTGCACAGATTTAATTTCGTGAAATGTGCAATATGCTTAGAGGCAGAATCAACTATAGAAATATTGTGGTTCGCTTAGAACCATTGGATGAGACAGGTTTTTACAGATGTTATATGATGTAACAAGACAAATAGTTTCACCCGTAAAGACAAGGGTGTGTATGTATTAAAGTTCCATGCTCTTGAAAACGACTTAGTCTGTATCAGATGGATTGCAATTAACAAACAAGAGATTTGCTCATTCCGATAATTTTTGAACGTCATCATATGCTCTGCATGAAAAGTTGATCAGACCATTTGGATTATGAAGAGAATTCATTTTTCAAAAACAAAAAAGCAACAAAAAATAAAACCCATAAAAGAGACGTCAATCCATGTAAATTAATTTCACATTTCCAACGTGTCAAATTTAATTAATATTGATATGACACAGGCTATCAAGTGCTATGGATATGCCACAGAATAACCTGCAAGAAATTTCATTTCTGTCAATTACAGTGCAAATAGGTAACCTTGAAGGAATATGTGTTTTGAATGGCTATACATAGCACCAAATTGATGTTCGCTAAGAAAACCATTTTTATTGACAAAATGAGATATATTTAAAAGTCAATTGTTTCGAAAGTTTTGCAAATGTTACTCAAAAGGGATATGGGTCTGGATGGAATCGATTTGCCGTTTTTCTCGAATATTGGCACCGCACTGGCCTTTTTCGGTAATATGGAAAGCTGTGTACAATGAACGATTCATTAAAATGCAATAGTGGTGGGCTGCAAACTGAAAGGATCTTTTTCATAAGTAACAGCTGTATATATCATCTTGACCATCAGTTGTTTTCTTGCTCTTGCGGTTTGGTATTTATGCACATGGTCATTTATACGGATTTGAGTCAATGCTTGTCAGGCAAATCTTTTTGTAATCGCCAATAGAGGAAATCGAGAATTTTTTTTTTATATTTGCTTCTTCAAATTTTTGAAACAAAAGTGTTCTGATTAAATAACATGGAGGGCGGGAACTGTTGACGACTCATTGTATTATTTTGTAAATTTTTTTTATTGGATTCGAATAATATTTTCGATGATTATTATTGTTTTCGGATAGCGAAACGTCCAAGTTTTTGAGGCACATTTTCTAGCCTCTTTTTTCAAATTATTTGTTGTATTTCTTTGCTTTTTATATATTGTTGTGTGACTTTAATGCATGTTATCTTATCAGATTTATATTTGAGTTGAGCCTATTTTATCCAGTACTCCAGTTGAAACTAGTTAAGGGAGAGAACACTATCATGTAAACACATTGGTTATATTATTGATGACTGGTAATTGCAAAACGCAGTTAGGCGACAATCTAAGTTTGGGTTCAGCATATATTATATAACAAGCAAGACTGCAACCTTGCCTGGTCAAACGTTCCTGCTTCGGATGCGGGAGGTCGTGGGTTCGATCCCCGGCCGATTCATACCAAAGACGTACAGCATTAAGTGGTTAGTGTTAGGACTGTCGGCCTAGTGTCAGAATTATGTGACTGGGTGTTACATCATACTACATGTCTGCGGCATGATGCCCCAGTGCTAGACATCACTATAAACTGTCACACTTCAGACATCGTAGCGATACGACTGAAACATTGTTAAAGCTACGTTACAAATCCAAAGCACACACACAAGCCAAACTTTCATGTTTGACTGTGGAAATGAAGAAACAAAAAGAACCAAAATATATACAAGTAAACTCACAATCATTGAAAGTTTGATTAAAGATATTACCATCTGAAATATGTTGGATGTGTCCGCCGTGTTATGTTTCTATAGTAACATCACCCCAACCATGTTTATGTATCAGTCAGATAAAGAAATTGTATACTGAAAGTAAAAATCTATTCAATTGCGTTTCAAGACGAATTTGCACAGAATGGAGAAAATCCATGCAAAGCGACGATTTATATCTGACTTAAGTATGTAATAATAAGAAAAATACTTTTTGGAGTAGATATAAGGAAATATTTCACTATGTAATAACACAGTTGTGTATAGATCATCATCCAGTGTCTCACCAATTGTACACTGATGACACCCAAATATACAAATCTAGCCACCCAACTGAAGTTGATGCTACAATCCAAGGTGTAGAGAGGTGCATTTCTGATGTGAAATCATTAATGACATATAACAAGCTGCAGATGAATGATGGAAAAACTGAGGCCATTCTTATCACAACACAAAGACTTTCTCATTCACATCCTTTACCTCAAACAATACATATCAGCAACACCAACATTAAATTCACAGAATCAGTACGAAACCTAGGTGTTACTCTGGATAGTACTCTCACACTGCACCAACATGGCATGAACATATGCAAGGCAGCATATCTTGAGCTGAGACGCATCGGATCAGTTCGCAAATATCTTTCAGTTGATGCCACTAAAACACTTATGTGTTCATTAGTACTTTCCAGACTGGACTATTGTAACTCAATTATGTCTGGTTCATCTCAATATCTGCACCAGAAACTTCAAAAGGTTCAAATCACAGCTGCTTGGATCATACTTAGAGTACCACGATCAGAGCACACCTCCCCGCTGCTCCGTACCCTACACTGGCTATCCATTCGATCCAGAATCAAACACAAAATTTGTTTTCTGTGCTATGTTTCACTGTCGGACTCTAGTCCAATATACCTATCCGACCTCACCCATGTGTAGACACCAGCAAGATACTTACGCTCCTCTTCTGACAATCATATACTCATTATTCCCACTATGAAAACAAAGTCATATCGGCAGCGTTCTTTTGCATACCAGGGCCCAGCAACGTGGAATGAATTGCCCCCCACTGAACTTAGACACAAGGACACAGTGATCACATTCAAGAGGTCTCTCAAATCTCACTTATTTCGACTGCAAGAACAAACTTAAAGACCTAATAATGTTTCCTACCTGAAATATTCTCAGCATGTTTTTTTATTTTTTAATGTTATTCTAATTTCATGGTGTTTGTTTTTGTAATAATATTATTATATGTTTTTTATCTTATAGGTGTTGTCTAATGCTGTAAAGCGCTTAGAGCTTCTAAAGATTAGGCGCTATACAAAGTCCTCATTATTATTATTATTATTATTATTATCACTAGAGATCATGCGATACTTTCCACTTCACAAGCGACATGTTCGGATATCCGCTCATAAAAATTAAAATCCTCTGTGTATCACGTAATTTATTCAATTCATCTTTTATTGCTAAACCGACTTTGAACACACATTAAAGCCACATTGAAGCCCCATATCGTCGCGCGAGATGGCACTAGTGTAACACAACGCATTGACTGCCATGTAAATTTACAACAACAACAGTAAGAATGATAATAATATTATCACTAATATTTATTATTATTATTATTATTATTATTATTATTATTATTATTATTATTATTATTCAGATGTGTCCGGAGAAGCCCTGACCTTTAAATACATTCTTACCAACCTTATTAAATCAGTATAATTCAATTTTTCTATATACATGTCTGTTTTTCTCGATACAACATGTTATCATGGCTGATATTTGTAGATTCCGTACATCCTTTCTTAACCAATCAGCAATTGGAGGAACTGTTTTTATCTGTGAGGTGACCTTTGATTGAAGGTAAAATATACACAAACAAACATTTGGCTGAAATAAGATTTCTAAATGGTAGATTTGGGTGATGACTGCTTAATACAGGTGACCGTTATGGAAGGATGGCTGATAAAAACAAATCTTTTGAAAGAGATCAAGGTCTTGTTTTATATGCCAGTTTGGAATAATTCACCGATGCTATTTATGGCGTCCCTCATATATAATCGTACTTTAAGAAAAGATAGTTCATGAGCTGACACGGTAAGTCTTGTCCATGAATAACCTGCGCATTTAATTTATACTGTATAAAAGAGATCATAATATCTGCGTTTGTGCGTGTTTTAAATGGTTTTAGGTCTTTTGATGACTAACAATGCCTTAAATTACGATAAGTGCACAACCTTGTGTTACTGAGCCTTTTTAAACCCCATGTGACCTCTTTAAGAACTGATGCTTATATTTTATAAGTTCCATTATGACCTATTAATATATTGATATTGTAAATGTCCCAAGTCTACACAGTAGCCAATCTAGCAGTACTGAGTAGATGATGACGTGGATTATTTACGACCATGAAGGCAGTTGAATAAGCGTGGAACTATTAAGACTCACTAATTCTTATTATAGTAACTCTGAGAGTCCTGGTAGCTTCTCTTATATTCTGAAAGTTTACCACATGAACGAAAAAACGTATCATTGTCTTGAGAAATATACTTCTGGGTAGCATTGAAGTGAAGCATTGTAACAGAGACGATTTAAATAGGACATTAAATCATTAGTCGTAAGTAATCGGAGATCATCACATTGATTTATTTTATTTATCCTAGACAACCATGCCGGGTTCTGTTATCTACTTCCCGTTCAGTTATCGGTATACATTTCCTCTACAATTGGCATGTTTTACGAGATGCAGTGACTTTTTACTGCATCTATCTTCCTCGAAAGATAAAACTTTGCTGTATAAATTTCGTGTTTAAGAGAAAGCATGGATAGACTGATACCAACAAATGATAGACAGAACCAGTTAATACCATTTTATTTATCTGCTCTCTGTTAATTTGCTATGAATCAGCGTTTAACTACTTAATGCTGTTGATTTGATATGAATAAAGCGTTTAATTGTTTACTGGTGCTGATTTTGCATGAATCAAATATTTAGTTATTTATTGTTGATTTATTGACATTAAACAAGAGTTTAGTGGTTTAATGTTGCTACTGTGGAATGAATCATGTATTGAGTTATTTAATGTTGTTTATTTGACTTGAAACAAGTATTGATATATTTAATGTTGCACACTTTTCACGTATCAAACGTTTAATTGCTTGACATTGATGATTTGATATGAATCAATCATTTAATAAATTTAATATTGCTGATTTGGTATGAATCAAGGAGTCATTTTTTTTACTGTTGCTGATTGTCGCAGAATAGAAACCGAGTGGGTTTTTGGACTAAATGAATAAGACAAACACAATGTGAGAAAGATGGAAATTTATGAAATGAATTAATAAAGAAAAATATATCATGTAAAAATACAATGATTCTCTCACACTTTCAACATACTATTGACTCTAATCACTCTACACAACATTCACACATTGAAAATAAACCAAAGCTATGAAATCAATATAAAGTACAGATCCAAGTAACCTCATAGACTGCAGATACACTTCAAACAGTGTTTTACGCTATAAGAGAGATTTACATAATCTCGAATATGAACTCTATTAAGATTCAAAATAATCTTATGAACACAACTAAGATTCAAAATAATCTTATGAACATAAAAATGCAATTGGAACAATAATTGAACCAAACGTATGCTTCTAGACCCCTTGTACAGTCGCACGATTCCTTGGGTTGGCCCACACTCTTATCGGCCGCTCGCGTATCTTAAATCTGTGCTTTGGCATATTTGTATTAGATCGAGCTGAATAGGGTTATTATCGATTTCTGTCAACGTCTCCCACTTGTAATGATGAAGAAAGTGAAAATAATCATCATATGTCATTCGTATCCACACCGGCACCAAACTATAAAAGTGGACATTAAGTTTTAAAACATTTTAAAATGTTGGCATGTATTCCTAGTGCACGACTTGTTCAAATGAACTTCGATTCATGACATGTACGGACACGGCATGGTTATTAAAACATTTATTCTCAACAGCGATCATTTGCTTCCCCTGCTTGGTATAGGCATTATTCACTCCTTAACAGGATGAAGCATATGTGATATAACGTATCTATTCATTTAAAAATTCAAACTTTATTTAGTTGATATTTAGAAACGATAAAACAAAAACCAGAAATGTGACCGTTAATAGTGACAAGATTGCCACAGCCGTATATATTCCTCTGAAGTCTTTGTGTTATTAGTTTTTGGACACATGACGTTTTATTTAACTTTTAATTATCTTCAGTGTGATGAAATAATACTTCATACTATTTTATTACCTTGAATCCTTCACACAGATGCTTAAGAATATTTGCTGGAGGATATTAAAGGATATTCTAAATAATTATTGTGAAGGCATATCAATGTCAATATAGCTGTATTTAGATATTTGTATTGATACTTAGAACAATATCCAATATGGCATTACATACAGAACTATGTAAATCAGTACATATAGTCAATGTCTGAAAACTCTCATATGCCTGCAAAACTCGTTCTTGCAATATTACAGTGTTACTCTTTTCAGACATTTTATTACGAATCTGTAAGGAGATATTATGATTTTTCGGAAGCTTCCATTAAAGTAGTACTTTATATATAAGTCTGCATTCGACCTGTTGAAGCAGCTAGTCCTTACCCACAGAGACAGGACTTGGTCGATATTAGGTATTCATACTGAGATATGGATAATGTCACGGCGCGTATTCGATGTAGATATTTCGTTTACTTACTGCTGAAAAATGCGCAAAATGTAACGGTTCTCAGACAGATGAAATAAACTCATTAAAATCATCTTAACATGTTTTATCACAGATATTGAACAGAAGACAACACGAGCAGATATGGTTTAATGTAAGCCATTTTAATTTGAATCCCTTAAAATTAGTATTATGTGTCCGTATGATGGAAGTGTAATAATTTGGATAACTATATAACCAAACACGTGCTAAATAAAATTATTTTATATGGATCTCAAACACCAATTTAAATGAATTATCAGTTTTTATAGTACGGATGACACCAACTAAATAAATCCCAATAGTGACAGCAATAAAACTCCCCCCAACTATTGGATGAAGTTGCGATCACACTTCAAGTGTTTTGCAATGCTTTAGCGTAATTACTATTACAGAACAGATATTGCATAAACACACAAGTTATTTTTGAGGTTTTTTGCAGAGGGCAAATCAGGTATACCCGTCTATTATACTGCATATGAATTGCATAAAGTTCATTGTTAAATTTATAATGCAAAGTGCTTCCACTTCAAGTCAGTCACACAACCGCAAGAAAATAGTCGACACAGTTCTATATACCAGATGATCTATCGACTGTAAAGAACTGTGTAATGATTACGGGACAAAAACACATTTAGAAAGTCATTTAAGGCTACATTCTCAAAGGAATTATCGGTGTTAATTTGTCTGGATTATCTTAATCGTCTAAGGAAACAAAACATAGTTTCTGCATATTTTTCTCACTGAATTGGACCAGCACAATGCACTTACCTGAATGAATAAAATTTCAAAACGATTAAGAAAATGTTATGTCTGGTTTTCTGCTCGCTCTTACTGGTCTTTTCTGTACTTAATATTCAGTAATGTAAATCGCCAGTGATTGCATTATATGATTTTCTTTTTATCGTTTTGCACCTGTTCAGGACGACGTGAAATTTATGAATTGTGTGTAGTGACTGCACACTTAAATCGAGGACACATGCTCCTCAGCAATGACCGAATAAAAACATACATATTTCTAAGATGAAACTAAACCTTTGCACAATTAAATTAAAACACCTGTCATTGAGTTTTGAAGAATGCTATTTAGTTTTTGTGTGTGGTTAATCTTCAAACTTTTGACGCATTTAAAGAGTTGCTGTCTCTGCAGAAGTGAATCTAACGCAGATATAATATTCTTTTCTGTTCCATAAAGAGATTTGCTCATATAAATATAAAGCGATAAATACAAATTAGTGTACTAATAATAAATCTTCTAACGCATTTTAATAAATGGTGTTTATTAGAGAATACTTTGTTATTATGGTCACAAACTAAACTGAATACGTAAATGAGCAAGATGTAATTATTAACTCATTATTCTTCGTTTACTAAGGAATCAAATTCGTGATAAACTGTCAAGATACAAACACACCAATGTGCATAGACACGTTTCAAATTGTGCTGATATTAGTCATACACACACACACACGCACACACACACACACACATATATATATATATATATATATATATATATATATATATATATATATATATATATATATATATATATATATATATATATATATATATATATATATATATATATATATATATATATATATATATATATATATATATATATATATATATATATATATATATATATATATATATATATATATATATATATATATATATATATATATATATATATATATATATATATAATGTTATGTACTTTGATTTCATTTATATTTGATTTAATTTAATTGTCTTTAAGTTTTATATAAAAAAACTATAAAATTTCATTACATGTCAAAATGTTGTTTTGTTTACCAGGAACTCATATTGTTTCAGAAAATAGTTTGTCCTTGACACTTCAGTTGTAAACACCTAAAGCTGACCTAGTATCCGAATTTGATTTAGAAATTCAGTGAGAGAAGTAAGCAACTTTTTATTGTTATCCTACTCTCAGAGTAAACTGATTGGTTTTTATCAAGGTCATACTCGACCTAGGTGATTTTATACGTGAATGCTTCTCGAAGGTTCTGGAATGTTGACCATCATCCGGGAATCTCTTTCGCGTTTCAAGTTACTGTATAATCTTTGTTTATAGAGATATCTATCAGTTGGGCTTCTAAACTCTGGGACGTAAAGGTATATCTTTTGATGTGTCATTTTGGGAATTACATTTTAACGTTGAATCTAATCATTTGGATTCAAAAAGATTAATTTCTTTGCCTGGAAATATATGAGTACCCACACAGAATTCGTGGACAAAGAAATTTCATTAATTCAAACACCGGATTATGGTTTGTGAATAACACAGAAATGTAGACATTCAAATACCACAAAGGATACAGTATAGTTCTTTCTTACTCATTTTTTTTACAGAGCCTATCCAAGAAAATGAATTATTTGTTACATTTTTAACTACATATAATATATGTATTGATATGTATGTATGTATATATATATATATATATATATATATATATATATATATATATATATATATATATATATATATATATATATATATATATATATATATATATATATATATATATATATATATATATATATATTTATTTATTTATTTATATCGAATCACGTCAACCCCTATAGGCCTGTTCGATAAGGGTTGTTACGTCCCTTGACTTATTAAGTTCCCTAATTTACCCATGATACAACGCTCTTCCGGCGAGCAAATCTATATTCTGTGGTGGAGGCCAACAAAGCATCGAATTAAAGCTATCCAACAGTATATAATGTGTGTATATATTTTGTTAATCACGTCTTCATTTGATATCAATTTATAAGGTTCTTATCAGTCTAAATCGATCTATGCTAACAAAAATGTGTTAAAATGCAAAATAAATTTATTTTTTATTTTTTAATCAGTATCGCATGCGAATTTACCGATTTTCATATCCTTCAAACGTGCCTCTACCCATGCCGCTTTACGATGGTACCACATATTTCGATGCTAATTCAATAGATTTGAAGAAAAGATTTCAAGCTATACAGCAGCATATAATATGTGTAGATATGCTATTAATTACTTCTTCATTTGTCTGTCCGTTCCCCATATGCTTTCCTATATGAACGTTACCGATCTTCATATGCTTGCTACATGCGTCTACCCATGCCGTTTTGCACTGGTGCAGTGGCGCCACATATTTCTATGCTAATACTGTAGATGTGAGGCATACAACCCAATTATACATATAATTTATTCTGCACGGACAATACTGCTAACTTTTAAGTTCGACCTTTCTTCAGTAATTTCAATTTTGTTCCGGAAATTCCCTTTGTTATGATAAATCTAAGGACTGGATTTGGACAGAAAACAAGATATGAAATCTATGATGTCTGGGTTTTTTAACTCGTGTTAGTATATACAAGTATATAAGATGATTTATTCATTGACAATTGGCATTCATAATCTAAATCAAACATGTACTTGATATTTTTAAAAAGCACATTCTTATTACATATTAGACAGAACTGATAATTTGCTTTGTTTCTAATGTGTCATCTCCTGACAAATCTAATTCATATTCCTCTTCATCTAAGCAAAATATATTTCACTAAAAACTGATTATTACATTATCTAAGTTTGCCAAGATAACAATGAATATATTTCAATATGTGCATGAGGATTTATAATAATAATAATAATAATAATAATAATAATAATAATAATAATAATAATGCTTTAAATATGAGAATGTATGTGTTATGGGTTGAATTTGAATGATAATAATATAAATTCAGTCTGTGAAACACATAAACACGCTATTACACTTTTATCTCAATTTAAGCACTCAAGTTGACGCATTCGGTAACAACCCTTATCGAACAGGCCTATTCATGACAATATGAGAATGAGGTCCATTCTGCTATGTATTTTTTGGATATGAACTGAAGGTGAAACTGGTCCAATATATCTAAATACCAAAAGCGATTACCTATGCATCTGTTCAATGTGAACCTAGATGCTTTCAATCAGTTCTCTGATTGTACAATGTATGTGTATTTGCACTTACAACAATCATAATTCGTTCATTTTGTTATTATAGCATTTATCGCCGTCGTATTAATCAGGTCGATAAGAACAATGATAATAATAATAATAATAATAATAATAACTGTATTTCAGACCATTGATCTTTGAAATGCGCAATACATATAATACACATAAGTAAAAATAAATAAGATGTCATACAATAAATTGTTCCACAATTAGGCCAGATGAGTAACTGTTATGTACTCCATTGTTTCTCCGCTAACTTGACATTGTCAGGATCTCTCAGTATTTTACGATACTGAACACCGTGATATTGCACGCACGTTCACGACATGTGTCTAAATATAGTATATTGTTCACTGGTGTAGTAGCCTTTATGGTTTTGGTTAATTAAGTTTGTTTGTTGATGACCTAAAGCATCTGTTTCGTCTATTTGAACATATAAATGATAAAATTACCGATGTTGACAAGTTTCAATGAGTCAGAAATGAACAGTTCAAACAAGCAAACAAATGTATGTGATATTCGCAATGTCAAGAACAAACGTGAGAGACGCAGTAATTGAAATTAACGTTCCGATCATTGAAACTGTTATTTTTGAGAATATTAATATTAATATCACAAATAGAAATCAACATAGAAACAAAAAAGTTCAGAAGATGACTCTAATTTTCAATTTGAAGACCAAAGCGTCAATTCGTGTTTAAACTGATGTCGATTGCGTGGCTAATGTCAAACGTCGTTAGGCGGTGCTAAGTGCGCATTAATAATGCTGTTTGCTTATTGATGAATCTGCCGTTTGTGTATTGTTTGTTTGAATACAGCCAAATTCAATAACTTTGTTTCTCGTAGCGCTTTGTTATAATAAAGCCTTTGATAGAATAAGAAAATGAGTATACAATAATGATGTAATTGCATTTGCATGGGAAATAATGAATTTCTTTTCTTGGATGGATACTCTATTCCCACAGGTTGTGCAATATGCATCCGAAAAACAAAACTCGTTCATATTTTCACATACATATGCAGCATAACTACTGCATTCATGTCATAAAAAAAATATTATATTTAGGTAGCGGTCCACTTATTTGCAGTACTACCATTATACAGTTAGGAATTCAATTAATACTAGGAGCAAAATTTATCAGTCAAACTAATAGTTGCACTGACATTGTACAGTTATTAATCTAGTTAGTAAGATTACTTGCATTATCATTAGCAGTTCAAACAATAAATTTACTATCTTTATACAGGTAGCAACCCAATTAAGAGTATTACCATGATGATGCAGTTAGCAGTGTCATTGACAATATCGCTGGTATGATACAGTTAGCAGTCCAATTGCTAATATTACTATCATGATACAGACAACAGTCCAGCACTACTATTACTATTGTTATACAGTCAGCAGTCAAATTACAACTAGTATTATCATAATACAGGTAGCAGTCAAGTTGATAATAACATCAGCATTATACAGCTGACTATCCAAATATTAGTATTGCTAGAATTGTACAGTTAGCTGTTGCTGTTGAAGGGTTTAACGCCATTTGTCAGCACACTATAGGCTATACATGGCGGCCAGTATTAATGGTGGAGGAAGAACCCGGGAAAACCCCGGAAAGAAAATAGAAAGCAGCCCATCATCAGGTAATACATACTGTCTTCGGACAAATAGTTATTTCCATGTATCAATATGGACGATGCCAGTCATATATATCCTCATATTTAGATGCAAGTAAATTCTTATAAGTTTATCAACGTATTTCGGAATAAAACAAGACTAAAACACGAGTATCTTGCAGAAGAATATGTTTCCATTAAAATTACAACGTCAGTATAGCTTAGTGTGAATATCCTTTGCTTAGTCTTGGCAACTTGCTTAACCCAAACTGTTAATTTGACGGGTTCGTGCGAAAATCAAATCTAATCCAAAGCAATGAGGAATGTGACATTATTTACTGCAAAAAGTCACCCTTCATGTTATCTACGTTTCGCATCCTTCAGGTAGCAGAAAATGCAATAAGTTTTATTAGTGGATCAGCATAGTATTACGAAAACAAGTTTCATGTAGAATAATAGCAATCAAGGTCAAATGTGCTTAGCTAGCGCCATTGTGGTGGCTCAAGCTCGAGCTCATGCAGTGAAAATGGATAAAAATGGAGAATTAGAAAATCATCCTTTGCGATAAGAACGTAAAATGGCTGGGAATTATAATTAAGTATGTGTGTGGATTTTCGATATTTGATATAGACAAAAATATCTTCAGGATGGGTTAGCATCATCTTTATACGTTACGAGTGTACCCCCGGTTCGTATATAGATGTAAATTAACATGTCAACGTCTGCTCTTATGAGCTTTTTACCGACAATACATTAAAGAAATAATGTATTAGCAAATGCATGACTACTAAAACATCCAAACATATCATAACATATAAATATAGAATTGGGCAAAATACACAACGCATGACTTACGACGCAAGTAAGCAAATAATTTTAAACGTCAGTGAGTAAAATAAAATCTATTAACTAGGATAAATTAAACAACACAATTTACGATTATTGAAAAAAGAAAAAGAACATAAGTACCTTATTAGGACTTCCAAAGCCTGCTAAGAGGTAGCTTATGCCGTAATTTAAAAAAGCAGATAACAGTAAGGATATTGATTACTTCATAAGAAAATGATGGCTAAATAACAAACGCTAACACAAGCATTAGCTGTCATCATGGCGGGCGGTGCATTATTTACTAAGAACATATCTTCAAGCCATTCAGCGTTTCGAACCGCGTGAAGCAGGATTGCGTTCTCGTCCCAGTCTTATTCAACATATTCTTCACGTGTGTCCTGACCCATGCTTCACGTGATCTTCGGAAAGGCGTGTACAGACTGGATGGCTCTTTCTTCGACCTTCACCGACTGAATGCCCGGTCCAGAACAATGACGAACCTCATTCTTGAATCACTTTTTGCTGATGACTGCGCTCTCATGGCACACACGGAATAGGATCTCCAGATCATCAAAACTCGCTTTCACCAACCTCTCCCATGCACCATAGCTCGCCGCCGATTCTGTCTCTGGAAGCAACTAGAGCGCTTCCACACGGGAGCCCTATTCTGGATTATGGGCGTCAGATTGTAAGACATAGTGAAGAACCTAGAAGTGATGGATAGAGCAGACTTATCCAGTACTGAAGCGATGGTCACGAGAGCCCTACTCTGGTGGACGGTCCTGTCATCCGTGTGGAGGAGTCTCGAGTGCCACGTCAGATTTTGTATGGACCTCTATCTAGTGGACACAGAAAAATTGCTCGTCCAAAGAAAAGAATCAAAGACTCCTCAAGGACAGCCTGAGATGCTGCTCTATATCTATGACAAACCTCGAGTACTGCGCCAAGGATAGACCTGGCTGGCGTGCAGCTGTTAATAATCGGTGCAAAGCCTTCGAGGATGCCCGTAGAACGAAACTCTCCTCCATAGGGAACGCAGTAAGGCCTCAGAGTAAAAAAACCACTTATTCCTCAAGTGTACACGCTGCTCTAGAACATGCGCATTTCATATCTCACTCATCAGCCACATGAGGATCCAGCAGCGAAGAGCAGCGCAGGATTGACTTCATCGAGCCCGAGGGTCAACCAACGAAATCTACTGCTAGGATAGATTCAAAGACACAATGACTTAAGGTTTGATTACTCTCTACAGTGGTTTCGTAGCTAATCCCACAGAGTGGCAGCTGCATATCTCATATATTTTTACCAATCGTTTAGGTTTTAATTCTTGGGACAAGCACAAATATTATAATATTTACATTTATATTTATTGTGTTTAAATCTTAGATCATCCAGACATTTGTGAGCATGCTTATCAAGTATTTTGAAAGAATCCAGAGCCTGTGTACTTTTAGAGTTGTCATTTTTTATATAAGCAAATAAAGATAGCTGCTTAGCACAGATCTCATAGCACACTTTTGTAGTTTTTTCTGTTTTAGTGGTGTTAATGTCGCTGCAGATATACCAACTAAGAGATGGACATTGCAATTGGAGAGGGTAAACTTAGAATAATCCGTTTCAATACAGCTAGTTGCCTTGAAGCATTCAAAATAATTAAAACTCTCACGCTTGCGCATGAATTAAAAGGAAGCCGATTATTCGAGTTAGATTGTCAGTGTTATAGTTAAAATTATGATGAAATCCCATGGACATATCAAATAGCAAGAACGAGAAAAGGAAAGAAAACGAACTGTTTTGCATTTGAATGTTCTCAATTCACATTGATATAGAATATTCTGCTCACGGAATTTGTCACAACTGCATTCATGAACATTCATTTAATTACTGGATATGTAGAAAGATATTTCGTGTCTCAAATACATTTTCTGATTGTGAAGGGTGGTTTCCAGGAACCATCTAAAACTAATAGGAGATGAATCGTTATGGGACGTGTCACGAATATGTTATATTTATTGACCGCACTTTCTCGAAATATGGATATATTGTCAATTTGGTATGGATATTGTACAACATGTTTGTCGAAAATGTCGCCATTATTATCTAGATTACGGAAAAATTATCGATCTCCTAATCTAACCTTCTACAATTGCTAAAGCGTTTGGATCAATGGTCGAGTTGACACAGAAATTACGTGTTTAGGTTTCATAAACAGTAAGAAGAAAAAACTGAATCAACAAGAATGTAAAATTTAACAAATAATTCGTTTCCGTATTTAGCTAGACAAAACAAGGTAAAAATGAGGAAAAGAACTTACGGTTTCAAGAATCAAATCCAAACATAATCCAAGAATAATCCAAGAATTAAAAATTAAACGTTCTACTAATAAAATGTTATAATGAATCTAAGTTTGAGTTCCGACGAAAATCCAAAATGAAAGGCGAAGACGTATGCTATAGTCCATGTAGTACTGATGTGTCTACAGTCCTTTGTTGAACGATGGAAAATAATATTCCAGTTTTAAATTCCGAATTTTTTTTCAATCAATGACTTTGTGCAAGAATTCTATATCAGCATTTAAATATTCCCAAGGAAAAGAAATACTTTTGTAGAATCCAAATAATTTGGAGAAAAATCAAAATTTAACTCCAACTGGTCACAATAAAAAAAGAAACTTACTTTTAATTGTTTAAAAGCCAGACTGAGATTATCTTCCAAAAGTTCACTATTCAACCTGACTACCGCGCGATTCCGGTAAAACCAGAATTTCGAAATAGAGGCTATTTACATGTCTAAATCACGTACACCCAGAACAACCTCGATTTCACCCTATACAATCAAAATTAAAATTGAATAAAATAAATAAATAGAAGTCTTTTTTTTACTTCAGCTAATACTTTCTCTGTATCAAGGTCAGGAACTAGGTCATCATTAAGATACAAAGTTCTAACAATAGGTGTTTGCGAAGACAAAAAAAACAAACAGTCAGGTGACACTATTTTCTAGAAAATGTCAAATTCCAGTAAAAACAATTACATTACAATAGCATGTAATGGAATAATAAAAATTAGCCAACGAACAATTATATTAAAACAGATATAAACTAAATCAATTATACATAACACTTATCACCAGACAAAGTTGTCATTTGAAGAACTGACTTTGGAAAATGCGCAAAAATAGATTCTTCCTACTGGAGAAATGTGCAGAACAGAAACCGCTCATCAACGAGTCTTCAACATGCCAAGCCTCAAGAAGACGTCTTGGATTGCACCCACGCTACAATCACTTGGTATCGCATTGATGACGTCTTCGGCAAGAGAAGCGAAAACAAGCTTCCGAGTAACGAAGGCCGTGAGAGATGCAGAACGCTGAACTGACCACAGACTCACGCTCTTCATGATCAATATTCAGATTCAACCAAGCAGTCGGCCATTATGTAATAAGTGCCCAATAGATCATTGTCTCCAAATTGAAACAACTGAGATTGAAAGAGGTATTTGTCAACAAAATGCCTGGCCAACTATTTACAACCGATGTGAACTCCAACAATGTCAAGAAAACTGAACATGCATAAGATACTATGTGTACATAACTGCATCTAAAACATAATGCGCAAAATGTATTACAAGAGAAGTAAACGACAATGTAAAGAGTTAATAAAGGGTTTCTAACTTATAAACCTTCAAGACGTGTTCCCTTAATCATATTATAGTCAGCACTTTACTGTACTGCCACGGAAGCATCGATGTTTTGGCTTTGCCAAAGGTGTACTTTGTAAAAATAAAGTCGAATTCTCTCCTGGCCATTAATGACTTTTCTGCAAGTTTTTCAAAATAACTAAAATGTTTCTCTACTCCTATATCTCTTGAAGGGGGTACTAAAATAATATTAGTAGTGAATCGGGACACCCTAGGGACTAGGGGACTTCCATGTTTAAAAGGTATATCCACTCTGGGGACTATGTAAAATTTAACATAGGAGAAAAAATATCCACTCTGGGAACTATGTAATTTAACATGAGAGAAAAAAAATATCCATTCTAGGGACAAGGGGAATTTAACATGGGAATAGAGTGTGGGTCTATCTAGGGACAAGGGGAAATGGAACAGGGTCGGGACCCTATTTTAATACGGTCCCGACCTGATGGGTCTATGGAAAGGGAACAGGTGAAAACTGAAACAGGGAGGGGTCTCTATTTTTTTAAAAAAAAAAAAATTAAAAAAATGGGGCTAGGCAATTGAAAGTCTATCGCTTTTCGAGAAATGTGGGTGGCACTGAAAAGGGCCTTTGGGTTTATGTTAATATGCCCTTAACATAAAGGGCATCTGCAACATCTTCTTCTTCTTAGGCTTCGTAGAATGGTAGGTCCATACACTAACACTCTTTTGAGGCATCCTTGCCTCTCCACGTAAATCCTACGTATCCATATGCTGGTGTCGGTCCTATGGATAACTGCCCATTTGGATCGGACATACATCGGTATGTCCGTCCTGAACATCATCGAAGATACAAGGGTAGAAGATTCAACGTCGGTCCACATCTTGAGGCGCCGAGAACAGGTGAATCAATGCAGTGAACTGCGCTTATTTATAGGTAGAGGAAGGATTGAAACGGATTGAGTTCATTGACCAATCCAAACACGCGTTACATAATTCAGTCAGCCCGCATCCAATCCGAGGAGAGCAGTCTGTGACGTCACGTGGTCTACATAAATTCGCTAGCGCCTGTGTGCAGTCAATCTATGCGACAGTTATTCAACATGACGAAAACTCAGAAAACGATCAGTTGGGGTGCACCAGCAGTGAAGAGCACCCAAGGGAACCCGGACTTACTTTCAGAAGAGGTAAATTGGGATTTTGTGGATTTTCTTACCTCGCAAGAATTTGTTCCGGAACCTTCGTCACCTTCTTCATTACCGCAAGTGGAGAATTTTAGACAGAGACAGAAAGAAGAATTGGAGAAATTTATACAACAGCAAAAGGAAGCGGAACAAGGTTTTCTTCTACAGCAACAGCAGCAAGAAGAAGAGGTAAGAAAAAAACAACAAGAAGAAGAAGCAGCAGCAAAGAAACAAGGGTGTGAAAATCAAACGGGCACGGTACTGTTAGACATTTTAGCGGAGTTAAGAAGTCTGAAACAAATGTATCAGACTTCTTTATTACGACCGAAGAGAATACGACCTTCCCGAGCTAAACACTGCAACCCTGTGACTAAGCCTACCGTACCACCCTTAGTGATTTCAACCAAATCATCATCATCATCATCAACAGTACGCAGTCCAGAAGTAGGCGTTGGCCGTGGCAAAGGCTTAAGACAGTTAAAGTTGATTGCTTAAACTCACCCCTACACCCCTACACCCACGTCTCTCGACAAGAGATAGACTTTCAATTGCCAACATCCATTCAAACTCAAAAAAAAACAAAACATTTTACCCCCATAGCACGTGTCTGTGTATATGAGTGCGTGAGTATAGCTTCTTATTTTAAAATCAAAAGTAAAACACACTTACCTTTTTATACCTAATTTATTCTTTTATAAATATTTACAATCCAATTCACAATTCACAACATAACACTTTAAAAAGTTCATACACTTCTTCTGTCTCATTGTTCACTCTCTCTGTTTTTTGAATTTCTTCACAGTCACAGTCTTTTCCTCCTATTCCTCCTCACTTTCTTCCCTTTTTCTTTTCTTTTCCTGTTTCTTTTTCTTCACCTGTTTGTTTTCTTCTTTTTATTCCTCTTCTTCCTCTGAGGAATCCCTCTCTTCTTCTGACTCTTCTTGTTTCTTTTTTGGGCAATCTGGAGACCAATGTCTTTTTTCTTGACAATGATAACAGGTATCTTGACTTTTGTCTCTTTTAACCCCTTTTTTATATTTTGACGGTCTGGACACTCTGAAGACCAATGCCCTTTCTTCTCACAGATATAGCAAGTATCTTCACTTTTATCTCGAAAGGAAGGAGAGTAGTCCATCGGCTGGTCTGAAGAAAATTTTCTAATGACCCCTCGCAACGCTCTGATGAAACGTTCCATCTGGGTAGTCTCTTCCATCGTTGTGCTCGGTTTGAGAGTGAAACGAATAGTGAAAGGACAAGACACATACCTTTTATATACACTGGTCTGCCATGACTATAAATTAGTCCATGGTGTTTAAATTTTAGTCATTTGACTTTTTGCTATCAAGATGAAACGATCCAATTCATTTGAGAAGAAAGAAGAAGAAAGTAAGAGGCAGAAACGTGATCTATCGCCTCGTACCAGAGCTGAAGTCTTGGCACAAATTCATGCCAGTGATTTTGAAAAGGACATGAGTGAACCAGAATCCGAACCCTCTAAACAAAGTTCACAACCCTTAGTTAACCCTGAAAAATACTATTCCATTCGAGAGACAGAAAAGCGCTCCTCTAGAAAATTTAGAACCACGGCTTACACCTACACGGTGAAGTTTAAAGATTTCAAGTCCGACGTACCCTTAGAGAAAGCAGAAGAGTTCATCACCGGGGAGTGGGATTCTTTGCTTACCACACTCAAGTGACAATGCCAACCCAAAGAAGACGATCGCTTGAGACTTTCCATACAACACGACGGTTTGAAATCCCCTGTTTGGATCGAGTTTAGCAGCCCTGCAGAATTGACCGCTTCCAAAGTCATGGACAAGATTCAACACGTACAACAATCCAATGACCAGTTTGACATCACCGATGGAAAAGCCACACTGGACATGACCCACGTCTCTCCTCCTCAAGGGCCTGGCCGCAAAAAGGTCTTATTGGTGGACGTCCTTCGTAACACTAAAACAAGCCTCGTCCGAATTAACAACCCTCAAGACCAGATGTGTTTAGCCAGGGCTATCGTGGTGGGACGAACCTATGCCAACAAGAACGACACGGCACAATGGAAAAGAGAATGGGAGAATATCCGAAAATCGAACCGAGCCAAACAACGAAATGAGCAGAACAAACAGGCCCGTCCAAAGACTCACCCTGTGGCATTCCTGAGATGCAAAAATTGCAAGATACCCTAGCTCCACGATACACCTTGAAAGTGCACCCTCAAGAAGTGCGTGGGCCTCTGTTGTTTCGAGGCTAAGATTTTAAGGACGGAAAATACATTCACCTTTATCATCACGATGAACATTTCGATACCATTTCGAGCATCACTGGATTCCTGGGATACAAATATTACTGTGAGAAATGTGACCGTGGTTATAATAATCGAGAACAACACAAACATTGTGGATCGAAATGCTCAGGATGTTTGGCCTCTCAACCCTGTCTGGACGAAGGACAAGAACCAGTGCATTGTCCAGCTTGTCAGCGCACGTTTGTCAGTCCTACCTGTTACTAACAACATCTGAAGACGCAAAGTTCACAGAAGAAATGCGCTTCTCAACTGCTGAGATTGTGCCTCACGTGTGGACAAGGCATACGTACCAATAGTGCCAAGGCACACGTATATTCAGGAAAGAAAAAATGTCACATTTGTCACCACGTCGTGGACTTGGAACACCAATGTTACGTGCAAACATACCAACCCCAACCAGAGGAAGATGACGGTCACAAGAAGAAGAAAGGCAATTTCATCTTTTTCGATTTCGAATGCATGCAAGAGACTGGCATTCACATTCCTAATTTCTGCGTGGCTCATCGAGCGTGCGAGAAGTGTATTCAAGAACCTATCTTCAGTTGTTGCCCTCACTGCAGCAAAATTCCTGGAGGGCGTGAAAAAATCTTTCGAGGACCAAAGACGGTAGACGATTTTGCCAAATGGGTCTTAGACCCCATCGACAAGACGTGGAGCAAAGAGGACATCGAACGTTACGGAGATTGTCATCGTCATGCCACGGTGATGGCTCACAATTTCTCCGGATACGATGGACAGTTTCTTCTCAGATACTATACGGAACAAGGCACCGAACGTCCTAAAGTCACTTTGAACGGAGCCAAAATCATTTTCATGCAAGTGGGACAAGTACAGTTTAAAGATTCGATGAGCTACTTGGCCATGCCTTTGAGCCGAATGCCTAAAACATTTGGAATGACAGAAATGGCTAAAGAGTATTTTCCTCACTTTTTCAATACCGAAGCCAATCAACACGCCGTTCTACCCAATTTACCTGAGGCTCACTATTACGACCCTGACAACATGCGTACCGAACAACGAGAAGCTTTCTACGCTTGGTACCAGGCTCACGCCTCGGACCCTTTCGACTTTTAGGAAGAAATGCTAAAGTATTGTCGTTCCGACGTGGACATTTTACGGCGTTGCTGTGGAAAATTTCGAGAACTGTTCATGGAACACGGAGGGGTCGATCCTTTGAAAGAAGCTTGCACCATTGCCAAAGCGTGTTACTTAGTGTACCGCCAATGATTCATGCCTGAAAACACCGTGGCTGTCATCAGTCCTCAAAAGACCAATTATGTCAAACGTCAATACTCGGTCAAAGCCCTACGCTGGTTACATTACTTGTGCGACAAGGAAGACAAGTGGATTCAGCATGCCCGCAACGGAGGGGGCGAAAAGACCATCGGAACGCATTCGGTCGATGGCTGCGACTTAGAAAACCCCAAGATCGTGTACGAGTTTAACGGTTGCTTATTTCACGGATGCCCCGTCTGTTACCCTGATCGTAGCACTCAAAATCAGTTTTTACAACGAACCATGGAAGACTTGTACCAGGACACTTGTCAGCGACGCCTAAAGTTAGAACAGGAAGGATACCAAGTGGTGGAAATGTGAGAACACGAATACGATCACCGTTTGAAAATCGATCCCGACTTTAAACGCCTCGTGGAAAGCTACCAGTTTATGGACCCCCTGAACCCGAAGGATAGTTTGTACGGAGGAAGAACCAATGCCACCTGTTTGCTGTACCAAGCCGACGAAGAAAAAGGAGAACAAATCAAATACTTGGACGTGTGTTCTCTGTATCCCTACGTGTGCAAATATTGTCGTTTTCCTGCAGGACACTCGCAATTGTTCACCGAACACATCGACCTGATAAACATTCGACAATACGAAGGCTTGGTCAAGTGCAAAGTTTTGCCTCCCACGAACCTATACCATCCCGTCTTACCTCACCATTGCCAAGGCAAACTGATGTTTCCCTTTCTGCGGGCCTTGACGGGAACGTGGGTCAGCGTAAAATTGTTCAAAGCTTTGGACATGGGATACCAACTGTTAGAAGTGTACGAAATTTGTCACTTTCCCAAGACACAACAATACCACAAGGGTGACCCCACGCAGGAAGGCATTTTCGCAGACTACGTGGATGTCTTTTTGGAACTTAAGCAAGAAGCCAGTGGCTATCCTTCCTGGTGTCACACTCTCGAAGATCAAAAGACATTCAAAGAGAAATACTGGGCACAAGAAGGCATCTCTTTAGACCACATCGAGAAAAACGAAGGCAGGCGATCGTTTGCCAAAGTGATGTTAAATTGCTTGTGGGGAAAAATGGCACAACGACCGTGTTTACCCAAGACGGAATATTTGACGGAACCTTCCCGCTACTTCCAGATGATTCACGACAAAACCAACTTCATGAAATACGTGGACGTCGTTCGCGAGAATTTGGTCTTGGTCAATTACGAAGAAGATCTGGACTTTGTACAAGACGACCCCTTTGCAAATGTCATCATTGCGGACTGACCTATTCATGGATACTTTACAAGAGAACATTCGTGCTTTGCCTGTGGAGTTGAGAGAACGCATTTACCGAGAGCTGGTCAAAATACAAGTCAAACGTAAACAACAATTGCATCCGGTTCGTCAGCGGTGTTTGAACCACTGGTACCTGAATGCTATACAAGGACTGATTCATTTGAAAGTGTTCCATTGGACAGACATTGATCAACGACACCCTAGTTTTAAAAAGGATTGGTTTGCTATTGATGATTCTATCTACTACATTGTAAACTTACTGCATCGAATTCCAGAGGAAGAGTTAACGAATTACCAACATCTTTTATACAATGTCAACTTAGTGAAAGAGGAATCTTCTTAACGAATTGTAATGTGTAAATTAGTGACTATACGATTTAAATTTGACACTGAAGTAAAACCATGTCTGTGCAAACGGTACATTTCTTTCGTCAGACAGAGAATTTAGTATGACCTATTCATGGATACTTTACAAGAGAACGTTCGTGCTTTGCCTGTGGAGTTGAGAGAACGCATTTACCGAGAGCTGGTCAAAATACAAGTCAAACGTAAAGAACAATTGCATCCGTTACGTCACCAGATCTTTAACCACTGGTACCTGAATGGTATAAGAGGACTGATTCGTCAGAAATTGTTTCAGTGGTCAGATCTTGTTCATCACTTTCAGTTACTGAATGAACTAAATGTTCGTAATTTTGGTTACTTCGAGATTCACCTAGAGCAACGTATTGAGGAAGACGAGTTAAAGGATTACCAACATATTTTACGTGGAATCTGCTTAGCGGAAGACGAAACATCTAGACAAACTCTGAAGTGCAGGTTACAGTATGCAAGATTTAGATTCCCTACTGGAGAACGAAGATGTCTAGTTAGAAAGTACCTTTATTGCTTCCGAAATAAAGAGACTATAAAATCAGGAATCCATGCCACGGCTTATGTCACAAGTGATTGAACAGATTCCGTGGAAGGAACTCAATGACCATATTCAAACCGTGGATCATTGCCATCAATTATTACAAGAACTGTATCCAATCAGTTTGGGACGACGCATAGTGTGTGTCTTAGTGAATTGTTTTCTGGGATTTCGTTTACCAGCCGATTCTTTTTGGGCTCTTTACGATCAGTACTTACCACCCTAATGGCCTTAAATTGTCACGAGAGACTCCTTTTGCTCAAAGCCTTGCGTTTTCATCTGGATACTTCTCGACCTCAACAGGAAAAAAAGATTCGTGAACTTTTAGCTACCGAAGACGTGTATGACGATGTGTGTGTAGCTTGTGACTTACACCCCCACTGGACAGATGTCCGTGCCTGGAAAAAAGGGGGTTTTGAGGCTTGGACCCAAGAAGTGGCCCAGTATGCACGAGAGGTTTTCAAGGAAAAAAGTCACTGTTCAACCTGTGTTAGTTACAGTACCAGAAGAACCCTCACCCAGGACAGGACTGTCGTGGACATGCCTGAAAGACTCTTTCGGGAGGACACTTGTTTGACCTTACCCAATATAGAACTGGTCGGAACATTACCCAAAACATGTTGTACAGACACTTGTTTTTATTCCACTTTGATCGTTTTGATGTGTTTTTTATTCCTGTACATAACTTTTTGGCTTTTATGTATTTTTGTCTTTCGTGTTGTTCATATTTGTAACATTCAATAAACGTGTCGTGAAAAAAGTATATAAACTCTTGTCTTGTTTGTTTTCCTGTCACAAGTGACATTCTTGTTTAAAAGCCCTCGAGATAAATCGCAAGTGCAAGTCTTAGCCAAACAGTTAGGGACGCCTTGGCTGACTCAGGCGTACGACGATATCACACAAACTCCACACGCCTATTTACTCGTCGATTTGAAACCTACGACCCCAGATGATTTGCGATTTCGTACCCACTTGTTTCACCACTGGCGCCAAGACGGAGGGCCTGTCCGGTACACGTCTCCGTCCTCGACTTAACTTCACTCCACAAAAAAAATCTACAAAAACCTCAGACACTTTTCGTCTGTCTCACACACAGTTTGAACATAACGTCCCTTCAGTCGCATCTTCCCGTCAAATTGATTCGTGCCTTGTATGGCATCAGTCGAGAAAAAATTCCAGAAATACGGGCTCGTGTCTTAGAAGCTAGTCTCAAAGAAGTCTTACGATGGTTCACGGTGACGGCACGTCAGTTACTCCAAGGGATCATTCAGATTCCTCATCAAACCAAACGCTTTTTTGATCGAAACAAAGTCGCTTTGACCCAACTGGCCTATCCCCGCATCGACACTCAAACCAAAAGACAAATCATTTTGAAACCTGGAGGGAGCGGTACTCTAGGAGGGGTCATCATTCGTTCTCTCTTAAGATGGGATCCTAATGCCCCCAAAGTTCTCCCCAAGAAAAAAGTCAAACTAAGCTCCAAGACCAGATCCCCAAGGAGACCCGTGTCTCCAAGAACTTCTCCTGTGGCGAGATCCTCCTCTTACCAGACACCACCCCGGAAAAAGAAAAGAAGCCCCCAGAAAAAGAAACAGAGAAGAAGTCCCCAGAAAAAGAAAACTAGTCGCAAGAGAGGCACTTCGGTCAGGACGCAACCTTACACTCGCAAAGCACGACCTCTAAAGGCAGTGACCGCGTCTCCGGTAGCCTCAGGTTCATTCACTTCTCCGTTGATGTCACCAAGAACTGAAGAGTACTTGGAGACGTTGATCACACCAAGAACATCTCCGTTGATGACCCCAAGAAGAACTTCCCCGAGTGGCCGGACCCTCCAATTTAGTGGCAGTGGCTGCTGCTCACAAAGTACCTTCTCCCAAAATCAAAGTTCAAGAAAGATCGGGCATGTTACAAAGTTTACTGGATTTGTCCAAGCAAGAACTGGCTCGATTTAGTCCGTTGCGTACCCTGTACGACATGTCATGCCTGTCCTCAAGTTGATACGACGTAAAGACAATCAGTGGCGACGCGTTCCAGTATAAAAAAGGCATGTGACTAAGTAGGAGTATCAGTGTTTTTGGTGCTCCTGAAGATGTCACCCTCCGGAAAACATCCCTCTTCTAAACAAACCCAAGGAAAGAAATGGAAAGGACTGCCTCCTCGTTTAGTCAAACATGGGGACATGTTATCTGTCCTGTCCAAAGCTTCTCCACCCCTACGAAAAAAACTCATTCAATCAGCCTCCAAAGAGGTAATCGATACCGTGTGCGAATGTTGTTTGAACGTCTTGAAAGGCACGATTCCTTTGTCCAAACACCAGAAACAATGCTTAGGCAAACATCGTCACGTTCTTCGCCAAATGGTTCAAAAGAAAATTACCATTCGTCAAAAGAAGAAGATGTTGGTCCAACGTGGAGGCATTTTCTTGGCATCCGTCCGTCTACGAGAGACGATGGCATAGCTCCAAAGTACGCTTTTGCTTATCCTTCTTTTTAGCTCTCTTTTCAGCTTGCTTTATTCTTCTCTTTTCCTCTGCGTTTTGAACTCCCTGCCTGACAGCTAGACGCCAGCTGGAACGGTTGTTTGCACAGCTCTCCCAGTCGTTGACATTGATGTTTGCTGTCTTCATATCCTTCTTGCAAACATCTTTGTAGCGCAGATGTGGTCGTCCAGTTGGTCGTGCACCTTCTGCTAACTCCCCATATAACAGGTCCTTGGGAATGCGACCTGGGTCCATTCTCTTGACATGGCCGAGCCAGCGAAGGCGCCTCTCGCTGAGTATGGAGAACATGCTGTTCATGTTGGCGCGTTCTAGAACCTCTGTGTTGGGTACTTTGTCCTGCCACTGGATGTGCAGAATGCGCCGCAGACATCTCAGGTGGAAGCTGTTGAGTTTCCTCTCGTGTCTTGCATAGGTGGTCCATGTTTCGCTGCTGTAGAGAAGTGAGCTGAGCACGCACGCTTGGTAGACACGCAGTTTGGTCTTCTCTGTGAGGTTGGGGTTGTTCCAGACCCTCTGGTTAAGTCTGGCCATCACTGCTGCTGCCTTGGCAATCCTGCCGCCCACCTCAGAATCAATGGAGAGTGAGCTGGAGATGTTAGACCCGAGGTATGTGAAGTTCTCGACAACTTCCAAATTGTACCCATCGATGGAGACAGAGGGAGGGGAGTCTGTGTCCTGTGCCATGACATTTGTTTTCTTCAAACTGATGGTCAGTCCAAATTCCTTACATGCATGGGAGAGGCAGCATACCAGCTGCTGGAGTCCATCTTCCGTGTGTGATGTCAAGGCTGCATCGTCGGCAAAGAGCAATTCACGGATGAGTACCTCTGTGACTTTAGTCTTAGCACGGAGACGGGCGATGTTGAACAGCTTGCCGTCAGCCCTGGTATGGATGTACACTCCCTCGCTGCAGTCCTTGAATGCGTACTGGAGAAGCATGGAGAAGAAGATGGCAAAGAGCGTCGGTGCAAGGACACAGCCTTGTTTGACTCCGCTAACGACTGGGAATGCTTCAGATGTTGCGCCATTGAAGCACACTGTGCTGTGCATGTTCTCGTGGAACGACATAATGACAGCAAGCAGATGTGGGGGGCAGCCGATCTTCTGCAGGAGTCTGAAGAGTCCACTCCGACTAACCATGTCAAACGCCTTCGTCCGGTCTATGAAGGCAATGTAGAGGGGCATCCGCTGCTCGCGACACTTCTCCTGCAGCTGACGTAGTGAGAAGATCATGTCTACAGTTGACCTGCCGGCTCGAAATCCACACTGGGATTCTGGGTAGACGCGGGAGGCTAGGATCTGCAAGCGTGCCAAGGCAACACGGGCGAAGGCCTTTCCGACGATGCTGAGGAGGGAGATGCCCCGATAGTTGTTGCAGTCGCTACGGTCTCCTTTGTTTTTGTACAAAGTGACGATGTTGGCATCACGCATGTCCTGTGGGATGTATCCCTGTTCCCAGCAAAGGCAGAGGAGTGTGTGTAGGGGCTGGAGCAGTGCTGGTTTTCCGCTCTTGAGGACTTCAGGCGGAATGCCGTCGCTTCCAGGAGCCTTCCCACAGGCAAGGCAATCGATGGCTTTTCCGAGCTCTTCCAGGGTGGGCTGTGTGTCTAGCTCCTCCATGACAGGCAGGTCTGGAATGGCGTCCAGGGCAGTTCCAGTGACATTGTTTTGGGTTGCATATAGCTTAAGATAGTGCTCAACCCATCGCTGCAGTTGTTTCCCCTGGTCTATGATGACTTCGCCCGTCTTGGACTTGAGGGGGGCGGTCTTGTAGCTGGGGGGGCCTGTCGCTTTTTTGATACCCTCATACATTCCTCTTGTATCCCCGGTGTCAGCAGCTGTCTGTATACTGTTGCAAAGGTTCAGCCAGTAGGTGTTGGCACAGCGGCGGGCGGTCTTCTGGGCATTATTCCTTGCAATCCTGAGGGCTTGTAGTGTTCTGGGGCTAGGTGCAGCCTTGTATGCCAGAAGGGCTTTCCTCTTTGCCTCAGTCACGGGCTCCATCTCCTCCCAGTTTGCCTCATACCAGTCGACATTCTTTCGCTCCCTCTTCCCGTAAGCTGTGATGGCTGATTTGTACACAGAGTCACGGATATGGGACCACTTGGAATCAATGGTGTCATCAGGTGTCACTTTGGTGAGGGCTTCCTTCAGTTTGCTGATGAACTGCTGTGTTTTCTCTGGGTTGCTTGCACAGTAGGTGTTGATACGTGGGTGACCCGTCTTCTTGGCGTGGTGCAGCTTCTTGGGTAATATTCGCACCTTGCTGGCCACCAGGGAATGGTCCGTTTCACAATCGGCACTGTGGTAGCTGCGGGTAAGGAGGACACTGGCCAGTTCTGCACGCCTGGTGATGACGAGGTCTAGCTGGTGCCAGTGGCGTGAACGTGGGTGTCTCCACGACACCTGGTGGATCTCCTTGCATTTGAAGAAAGTGTTTGTCACACATAGGCTGTGGGAGCAGCACATCTCCAGCAGTCGCTGACCATTCTCGTTGATCTTGCCCCTTCCGTAAAAACCGAGACAGGTGGACCAGGCCTCATGGTCAGCTCCCACTCTAGCATTGAAGTCTCCTAGTAAGTAAAGGCTTTCATTGTTGGGGATACTGGATATTGCCTGATCCAGAGCCTCATAAAACTTGTCTTTCTCCTCGTAGGTGGAGTAGAGGGTTGGGGCGTACACACTGAAGATGTTGACAGGGCCTAAGGATGTTGACAGCCGGAGGGCAAGGATTCTCTCAGTACCTGATGATGGAGGTTCAATGAAGGCGATTAGCATGTTCTTGACGGCAAAGCCTACACCATGCTGCCTAGGTTCATCCAAGGGCTTCCCCTGCCAAAAGAATGTGTAATTGGCTTCCCTGATGGTGCCGCTGTCAGCCAGTCGGGTCTCCTGGAGGCAGGCAATGTCGATGTTCAGTCGGGAGAGTTCTCTGTCAATGACGGCAGTCTTCCGTGCATCGTCGATCTGCTGTAGGTCAGTGGTCAATCCAGGACACATGGTCCTGATGTTCCAGGTTGCAAAACGAAGAGTTGGAGTCTGTTTATTTCTTCTTTTAGTCTTTCCTGGTGCAGAGTTTTGTGGCCCACTTGTCGAGATGGTTCTCTAAGCTCCACGCACCCAGTGAAGCAGGCAGGCCATGGCGGGCAGCACCTTACTGACTGGGGGCTGCCCAGCTTGAGGCGGGCGGTAGCTGTCCAGTGAGACCTGATGATCTCTCCCACCGTCAGAAGTAACCCCTGGCGCCAAGCTCTACGCCAATCGAGCTTTGACTTAGAACCGGTAAACTGCTACTTCTCGTGTTGTGCCGACGCCGTACGACGACGCTGGAGTGTCCTCTCCAGTGGAGCTATGAAGCCTGGGCAGGGTGGTATGGAGAATCAGCTGTTGCCCATGCAGCAGATCCCCCCTCTCCACGCATCTGGTGTGCCCAAGGGAACGACGAATGCCGATACAGCTTGGCACCAACGGCGTCGCAGGAGTTGCCGGAATGACGTTGAAGTCAATGTCATACCGCCTTAGGGACTCCATCTCCGGATTTTCTGTCGGGGTTTACTCCCTTAGCCTTTCCCATGAGTGGGTATAGCCACAAGGCAGCAAAGGTTTGGAATCGGAGTTTTCCTTCTCCTAGATGAGCTACCATCCAAGGTTTACGAGTCCCATCTACCCGAAGCAACTGGTTTTAAGGCGCCAGTGGGCCGCCTTCACCCCTTCTCCTGTTAGTAGAAAACATGGTCTGCCGGGCTTCAAATCTAAGCCACTCGCGAAGGCCAGGAGCTGGATTTTAGTTGACAGAGGCAGTAGGAGACGCAGGCCGTATGGGGCATTTTGGAGGATTGGGGCGCTTGTCTCCCACTCCCACCCCGGGCAATGTCAACCTTAGACCACAAGGCATTTTACCCCTCTTGTTAGGCCCATTACTGAAAGGAATCTTGGGAACCATGTCGGGAGGACTGGTGGGAGCAACATAAAAAGGCCCTCGGAAGTCCCAAGATCTCAGAATCGACCCCTGACAACCCCATGGAAGGAGGAAAACTAGCTTTAGTGCCTTACAAACGATAGATAGAATACCATCGTTGGCAAGAACAACGCACCCCGCATTTACCTCCCAATCCCCATTTGATATGGATGTCCCAGTTACAACACGAATTGCAGTCCTTGATTGATCGCCAAGATTTGTCCGAAACAGAAAAATCGCAAAAGTACGGTCAACTCTTCCAACGATTGCAACTCTTTCACCAGAAAGCCTCAGACGAAACAGCTCTTCCCACTCTGAAAGATTTTAAGAACTTGATGAAAAGTCCAGCACCATCACCAGTACCACCACCACCAGTGACCAAGACAGAAAAAGGAGAAGAGGAAGAAGGGTTTCAAACTCCACCAGACAAAGTACGCAAGTTAACAACACCACCTACCTCCAGAATTGGATGGATTAAAAAGATGATGACCACCCCTTCTTCATCACAAGAGAAAAAGAAAGTGAAGACAGAAGTGAAGACAGAAGTGAAACAAGAACCGATATCCCCCGCTCAGACATCCTCCTCTTCGACACCTATTGCTGGTCGCACACGCAAAGCATTGCAATCCAAGAAAGTACAAATATTTGTTTTGTGTCATCGACGTCTTTTCCAAATTTGCCTGGGTCGTACCCTTGACTTCCAAATCGAGCAGCGAGTTAGTGCGAGCCCTGCAACGGGTGTTGAAACAAAGCGGTCGTCACCCTCTTCGATGGCAAACGGACAAAGGTACTGAATTTCTGAACCAAGCTTTCCAAATAGAATTAAAGAAACGTGACATACATTTTTTTTACCACCGAGAATCCTGAAACCAAAGCCAGCATCGTGGAACGTTTTCAACGTACTTTGAAAGAACGCATGTGGAAATATTTTACGCATCACCACACTCTGAAGTACATCGACATCATACCGCACCTGGTGCAAGCGTACAACCAATCTTACCGTCGAAGCATCGGATGTACCCCGCAAGAAGTGACTCCCGAGAACGAAGTGTTGGTGTTTGAGCGCCTGTTTGGTACGTCCCCGACGAGGGCTGCCCACAAGAAAAGTGGAGTGTTGGCCGTAGGAGATTGGGTGCGCATTGGCAAAACCAAACGCACTTTCGACAAAGGTTACTTACCTAATTGGACGACCGAATTGTTTCGTGTCACTGGACGAGTGCATGGCCATCATCCTGCCGTCTATAAATTGGAAGACATGAACGGAGAAGTGCTGAAAGGAACGTTTTACTTACCCGAGTTACAACGTGTCACCAAAAAAGAAGACGACGTGTACGACATCGAAAGCATTCTCGAACGCAGAACCCGTAAAGTGGGTAAACGACGTGTCAAAGAAGTCAAAGTACGTTGGAAAGGATATCCACCCAGTTTTGATTCTTGGATCGACGCTTCGCAAGTCATCGACTATAAAAAGAAGTGACTATCATGCCCTTTCACACAGACGCAGCTACGTCGACCACTCCTTCACCTAGTTCTTCTCTGCAAGATTTACAAAAACAACCTTTGTGGGTGTGGGGTGGAGAACGTGTTCCTAAAACGCAAATCGTCTTTTTCTGCCAAATCTTCGTGGTGTATTGTGTCATCGGGGCAGCCATCGCCAATTTAAGTTTGCAACAAGGAGACAAACAATTGTGGACCATTTTATTGAGCAGCTGCATCGGTTACCTGCTTCCCAATCCCTCCCTGAAATTCTCCTCGAACGGGAACCACGGGAACCTTGTGTCCAGTGCCAGTGTCAGTCACCACTACAATAACAACAACAACAACCCTATTTTGGGCCGAGACACGCCTTTGACGTCCAATAACCCCTCGGACAGCCACAGAACTCTGGAATTATGAGTCACCAAAACCAATTTTACTTAACCTTACCCAGTGACAGTTCCATGGAGGTGTTTCCCAAGAACACGTTGTGCTGTTACACGGCCAAATTACCTCAGACCATCCCATTAGATCACGAAGCCCATTGGGAAGTGGCTTTAGTAGAAATCATTCACCCGACCCAAGTCCTCAGTGTATTTCCCAATCAAAATTCTTTTGATGTGGAAATTTATGACGAACAAATGCAACTGTACTTGGATACCCTTGACAAATATAAGATGAAAACCCCTGGCACACAAAATCAAAAGTACACCACCTATCACTTGTTCGTTCCCCCGGGCTATTATTTTAGTGGTCAACATTTGGTGAGCACCATAGCCTCCAGGTTTAATGTCGTGTTTCTGAAAGCTTTGGAAAGTGCCAAAAAAAGTGTCACCATGGAATATCACAAAGCAGCTCGTCGCTTCTTGATGAAATTTGACGGGAGTAAAATCGTGTCCATTTTATTTTGTCCTGAATTGTTTGACATGTTGGGCGGAGACATGGACATGAGAATGGCCATGCTCAAGAAAAACGAATTACCAATCATTTACGACAACGAGTCTTTTAGCAAGTTATTTCGTGCCCCAGTAGAACTGAACCAAGGACTGAATTTGATGTTTGTGTACTCCGATGTGGTGGAGTATAACGTGGTGGGACACACCTCCGTACCGTTACTGCATGTCATTCCTTTCAAAGTGGATTCTGCCACGAACGCTAACGAGGAAGGTGGAAACACTTACCACGTTCACCACGAATTTGTACATCCTCACTATTTGCCTGTCAGCAAATCGTATTTGGACACGGTCAACATTGCCATAAAAGAAGATCTGGGACAAAATATTCCATTCACCAAAGGAAAAGTCACGGTGAAACTCCATTTTCGAAAACGGTTTTCTCACGATTCGTAAGTCATGTATCCAGTGTACCGAGGGGTTGCTCGACAGCGAGGACACGGTTTAAGAGATATATTAAAATCGGCCTTTCGTTCGGTGGCCCCGGTGTTGAAACCGATGGTGACACGCGGATTGCACGCCTTGAAAGATGCGGCACTGACGCAAGGCAAAGAATTTCTCCAAAATGTCATCACCGACAAACAAAATCCTAAAGAAGCCTTCATGAGGGCAGGCAAAAATGTCTTGCTGTAAACGGGCAAAGACCTTTTGGGCCGACGGGAAACACCTATAAATGCCCTGCACGCTGCCGAATCAGGCATTCAACAAGGACAAGGCAGAAAGAGACGACGAAGAAAACACCCTTTCACCAGACTTCACACGTCTGAAGCTAGAAAGGCAAAGAAAAGAAGAACCGTCCGAGACTTAGACGTTTTCGATTATTGAGAAAGAGAAACAAATGATGCACCGAGAGTCTTGCGTCTGTTCCAAGTCGGAACTGGATCGGTTTGCCATGCCCCCACCATGATGACCATGCAAGAATCCCAGTGGGTGGAATTTCATCCCGTTTCCTCTTTGACGGATTCCGCTCCCATCGAGTTTGAAATCAAAGGACAACCCGAAGATTACATCGATCTGCATAGCAGTTACCTGTATTTGAAAGTGAACATGATCAAAACGGACAACACCATTCCAGGAGGCGATGCTAGAGTAGCTCCTGTCAACAATTTCATGCATTCCTTGTTCAACGAAGTGGACTTGTACTTGAATAACAAACTGGTCAGCAGCAGCATGGCTACTTACCCATATCGTGCCTACCTGGAAAATCTCTTGACGTACGGAAAAGAAGCCAAGAATACTCATCTGAATGCTTGCGTGATATGGAAACCTGACAAGGCAGGTGTGGCCACGTTTAGCGACACAGTCCTGACAGAAGATGACAATCCTCACAATGTGGGGTTTAACGACCGTCGTAAGAACATTCTGCAAGGGCGAAGTTTAGAACTGATGGATCGTTTGCATTTGGACATGTGGTTACAAGAAAAGTATTTTCTGAACTGGGTGGATATCCGTCTGAGACTGAATCGTAGCAGTGCCGCTTTCCATTTGATGGCCCATGCCAATGAATACAAAACTATCATTCAAGAAGCCCGACTTTACGTGCGTCGTGTGGAAGTGTTAACTAAAGTTTGAAACGACGTCAGTCAGACGTTGAGCAGAACGACTGCCAAGTATCCGATACGACGCGTAGAAGTGAAAACGTTCAATATTCCCGCTGGACAGCGATCTATGATCGAAGATCATCTCTTCCAAGGACAGTTACCAAAACGTTTGATTGTTGGTATCGTCAGGAATTCAGCCTTCAACGGAACCCACGATCAAAATCCTTTTGAGTTTCAATATTACAATGTGTCCAAGATCGAAGTCAGTCGCGACGGCAAGACCTTGTGTACCCGACCCTTTAAGCCCAACTTTGGTGTCGTGAAGAATTATTTGAGATCGTATTTGTCCCTGTACGAAGCCACGGGACAGTTAGGAACCAACACCAGTCACGGTATTTCGTACGACGATTATGCAGGAGGCTATGCTTTGTGGGGTTTTGACTTCACTCCAGACCAAGGCAGCGACAAGGGACATTTCCACCCTATAAAATCGGGTCAGATTCGTGTGTAACTTCAGTTTGCAAATCCACCTCCAGATCACACAGTGAACGTCCTCCTGTATGCAGAATTTGACAATACCATAGAAATCAACAGTTTGAGAGAAGTCATTCTAGACTATTAGAAGCCATGGAAGACTTGCCTAGTGGAGAAACTTTGGAGATGGAATGTTAGGAGACCGGGGAAGAAGAAGAATACCAAGACGAAGAAGTTATCATGATGAAGTCAAGATGGCCAGAACAAGAAGCCCATTTAGTCTCCTGTTTTGCCAAACACTTAGTCGAAAAAATGACGGAATTGATCAAGAAAGAGTGCTATGGATGTCAAAACGATCATCCCAGTCAAATTCAACACGATAAATGCCTGATGCTGAGTCAACAAGAAAAATTGAACGAGTATCTGGACGAAGCTTGGAGTCTCATCTCGGACGAAGTCGTGTTGCATCAGTGGTATAAAGACTTGCGTGAACATTCTTGTCCACCATTAACCACTCAAGAGATCCATCGTATCGAAGCTCTTCTGAATCAGAGTGGGGAGACGAAGCTAAACGCCTTTTACTTGTCAGACATTTTCAAGCAAAAAGTCAGGATCGAATTGATCACTTATCATTACCTGTGAAGAAGAAGAAATAAAACCACACAAAACATGGATACCTGGGAACTTTATTACCTTTTGAACCACAGCTCGTACACGGCTTCTTGGAATCCTGTCGTCTGTGCTAAAGATGAACTCCCTCATCGTAAACCTCAAGACCATCTAGCTTATGTGATCAACACGGACGACAGTCATCTCCCAGGAACCCACTGGGTAGCCGTCTACTTTCCTCAAGAAGGATGCGTGGAATATTTCGATTCGTACGGATTGCCCCCTTTGGAAGACGATATCATTGACTTTATGAGAAGAAATGCCCAGACCACCCGATTAAATAATGTGAAATTACAAGGCACAGATTCCTTGGTGTGTGGACAATATTGTGTGTATTTTCTGCGTCATCTCAGCCTGGGTTATTCCTCAGAACATTTAGTGACTCATTTTGATCCTCGTTCTTCTAGAAACGATGTGAAAGTAGATCAATGGTTTTGTGACCATTATGCTTATCTTTTGTCTCAAGCTAGGAAACGTAGTGTCCATCAATGGCCTAATGACTTCCAACAGTGGAAATCACAATTTCATTCACAACGTTGTCAGCCCTGTCCAAAATAATGTGTGAGTTGCAAAAAAATTGTTTGTCATTTGAAAAAATGTTTGATGTTATGTTGTTGGATTATTAGTAAAAATGGTATAGTTGTTTGTTAGTGTTAAGTGATTTTGAATAAAAAATGTTGTGTTTTGAAAAAATGCCTTTGTCTTTTGTTTGGCTATAGGAATTTTGATTCATGCTCCTTGACTTCTTACTATCCCTCTCATGACACTCATTGAATGTTGCGACTCGAAAACCGTGTGGGGGATGTTTTCCTTCACGTCCGCGCTTTGACTTTAAAAACCGGTGCAGTTTCCAGACTAACCATCCATTGTCGACTCATCCTCCTACGAAGATGTGCTCCAAACTAGCTAAGCTAAACGAAGCCTACGTGAATTTGCAATGGATCAGACACAGTCTGATACCGAAGCCAGAAGAGACAGAGAATGTGAGAATGTTAAAAGTCACTGAAGACCTGATAGAAGAGCTCTTCCGAGAAGAAGTGAACAGGGAAAAAGAAGAATGGACAGAGAAGTACAGACTTCAGAAACAGCAGAGAGAGCAGCAACAGCAGCAACAACAGCAGCAGGAACCTGAACCTGACAGGGCTTTGTCGATTGTCGTATCGACACCAAAGAGTTCTTCTTCTCTTTCCGAAGAAGCAGACCTATCGTCAGAAAGTCTATCGTCAGAGGACGTCGCATTCTTAGAAACTAAAAGATTGCCATAGCAAACAAAAAAAACAGCCCTTTTCAGGGCTACCCAATACTCTAGAAAAGAAATAACAATTGATTTGTCAATGTATGTATGTAGAGTAGTGTGAATATAAACACTGACTCTTTTGTGGTGTGAGTGTATGTGTTGGTGTGGATAGTAGATAATGATAGTGTTTTGTTTTTTTTTTTTTGCTGTTTGAGGTCTGTGGAGAGTAGATTTGGAGTTTGATTGGATTGCTTTGCGTATGTGGATCGTATATTGAAGTGATTAATGAAAATTTTTAAATTAGTAATGGATAGTAAAAAAGTGAGTGAGTGTTTCTTTTAGGTCCGCGCGTTATTTGGTCATGATCTAGATAAGATCAATTTTGTTTTAGGGGGATGTTTCCTTCACGTCCGCGCTTTCAGTATAAATTGAAAATCGCTCGGCAGTCTAGCTTACCTTTGTTGATTGATCAAGAGAATGAACACCAGACTAGCAAAACTGCTTGAACTTCATGTACACCTGGAATATGCCAGGCGTATAGTGAATGAGCTGGCTGCAGAGGCCATAGTAGAAGAAGGAAGAATGAAAGAGGAGGAGAGAAGAAACAAAGAAGAGGAGGAGAGAAGAAAGAAAGAAGAGGAAGAAAAGGAGAGAGGAAATTTCAGAATCCCAGAGACAGAAGATTGGGATTCTGAAGCCACTTATCCGCCTCTGCTCTCCCCCAAAAAGAGTGAAAGGAGACTGGGGAAGAAGATGTGTGTGTGGTGCCAGGCCTGGAAGGTGCCATCATTAACCAGGTGTCACTGGAGTTAAAAAAATAAACAGCCCTTTTTTAGGGCTACCCAATACTCTAGAAAAGAAATAGCAATCGATTTGCCAATGTGTGTATGTAGATTAGTGTGAATATAAACACTGACTCTTTTTTCTTGTGTGTGTGTGTGTGTGTGTGTGTTTATTTGTAAGCGCTCATGTACGTTTGTGTGGATAGTAGATTATTTGGGTTTTATTATAATGCTTTGCGTGTGTGGATAGTAGATTTGGGGTTTGTTTATTGCTGTTTCACTTATGTGGATAGTATATTATATGAAATGAGAAATGTAGGGGATGTTTTCCTTCACGTCCGCGCGTTTTAAGTGATAATCTAGGTATATCAATTTTGTTTTAGGGGGATGTTTTACTTCACGTCCGCACTTTAACTATAAGAACCCACAGTGTTCGTCGATCGCACCATTCTACGGAATAAAAAAAGAAGATGGAAGTGTCCCAGCTGTTTAATGATTTAAGGCATGTTTATTTTTGGATGGTGGATGGTGAATATGGAGTTGAAAGGATTGAAAGAGATTGGAGGTTAAGAACAAGTGTGTACTACGTGAACGAACTAAAATTAGCCAGGGAGATGATAGAGGGATTAATTGGAGAAGAAGTCAAGAGATTGAGAGGGCTAATAAATCTCCCTTATGTCAGAGTGGGGACATTAAAAGAGGCAATGGAGAAGGTAGAAGAAGTAAGAAGGTTTTTGGAAGAGATAAAAGAAAGGTCAGAGTGGCCCTTTATCAAAAGGAGTGTTGAAAGATTGAAAAAAGGGGAAGAAAAGATGAGAAAGGTAATAGATGAAGAAGTGGAGAAATTAAAGGACAGGTGGGCAAAAGTTAGAAAAGAAGAAGAAAATAGAAAGAAAAAGAAAGAACTAGAGAAACTGAATGCTAACTGGATGAAAATCCAACAGAAGTTCCGAGCCATGGGTCACCCGGACTGGATACCGGAAAATGAAAAGAAGAAGAAGAAGAAAGGAATGATGGAAAAAATAAGGGGATGGATAAAGAAGTTGAGGAGCTAGAAGAAGAAGAAACCCAAAGGCCCTTTTCAGGGCCACTCCAATCTCTCGAAAACAGATAGACTTTCAATTGCCTAGCCCCATTTTTTTATTTTTTTTATTTTTAAAAAAAAAATAGAGACCCCTCACTGTTTCAGTTTTCACCTGTTCCCTTTCCATAGACCCATCAGGTCGGGACCGTATTAAAATAGGCTCCCGACCCTGTTCCATTTCCCCTTGTCCCTAGATAGACCCACACTCTATTCCCATGTTAAATTCCCCTTGTCCCTAGAATGGATATTTTTTTTCTCCCATGTTAAATTACTTAGTCCCCAGAGTGGATATTTTTTTCTCCTATGTTAAATTTTACATAGTCCCCAGAGTGGATATACCTTTTTAACATGGAAGTCCCATAGTCCCTAGGGTGTCCCCATTCACTACTAATATTCTTAGTTAACGTCAAAACTTGTATTTGTATGTAACGTGGAGGAATGTTTTTTTTACCTGCCATCTCTAATTCGTTTTATCTAAATTGCTAGTTCTTTTCTTCAAATTCTCTTTCTTTCTGCATTTGCATTTGTTTTTGCAACTGCATTATCCTCTCTCTCTCTCTTTCCTCTTCATCTAATTGTACGTGTTTTTCCTCTTTCTCTTACCCCTTATTTCCTCTTTATCTAATTGCATTTATTTTTCTTTAAGATCAAGCTTTCTTAGCAGGATTTCTTTCTGATTTTCTTTTATTTCAATTACATAATTTTTAGTATGAGCAAGATGGAGACCGACTATTCATATCAAACGCACTTTTATCCAAAACATTATTTTCCTCCATTTATTAGTTAGATTATAAATACTAATATCATTCACGAAACTGCTTTTACTATCTTTCCTTTCGTCTAATATCATCCCGATAGACCTGTTACAGCTATCAATTAAAATAAATTGAAACGGAAATTAGATTATACGGAACAATGTTTCCTGTGTGAAATTAAATTTCAAAACTGCTACTAAATATTGAAACCTTTCTAAGGAAAATGCTCGCTTTACGTTTTCGATAGCACCCGATAGCTTAAGCACTTAGTTTTCATGGCTAAATGATAACATAACGGAATCGTTGGCATCGATTTCATGCGTAAGCATTCAATTGACTTTTTCTCAAATAAAAGGTACACCTCCGTTAAAGGAGAAAACTTTATATCAACTCTGCTAACATAGAACGTATGTTTATATGAGAGTTGCAATATCTGAGGATGTCGTTAATCTTGCAGATAAGATTAGTATTGTCCATGGATGACATATTTACCCAGTGTTAAAGAATCAACTATTTTTATAGAATCGAAACAAGTATTTAAAACCAACCTGACTTTTGGTACTGTGATATTTCTCTTTCTGGATAGCAGCCACAGTCAATTTAGTAAAGATGTTGATTGACCATTTGTATGATGTCAACGGGGTAAACCTTGCCCAGATGAAATACTGCACTTGATCACGTGTTCTATAAGTCGTGTAAACAACTTATCCGAACGCATATCTCTCAAGACCAATCATAAAATATATTCATAACTGATCTAATGATAGGGGCATAATCATACCGGTTGAGCATTATATTAATATTTATTATACTACACTTATTTTACAAAATACGAAGAATGCTCCATTTTCTTGCATGATAGGAATAACGAAAAACAGAATATATGGCATCAAAAGGGCTCATGGAAAGATTTAGAACCCCCTTAAGTTCTCCGGTTATCATAATAATAAGGAAAGAATCTGCATTGATGATACATAACTGAATATAAAGAAAGATTACGTCAGTAATTGAAGCCAGATGCCAAAAGGACAAAATAAATGCAATATGGCCGTGTTTTGCAGAAATAATTTCCTACAAAATATCAAGGCAAAATATTGTAAAGGTATCATTCCAGTTATTTATACCATTCATCAGTTCGCAGGGGTTATAAAGGATTCTCTACATGACACGGTACGAAAAGTTTCTTATAGTTCTTGTATTATTTTGATGTCTGATGAATACAATTTTGTTGTCGAGACCTGGAAGTTATAACACTTCATTACGGTATTTTATTCGTGGAAAATCATGAGCTGGGCAAACACAGTCAAAATGGAATTCATGTTCAACGAAACTAACCATTATTTTCAGACATAAGTCACGGTATCTTTGATTTCCCATAACCATAATATGCCTTAATATTGTTTCTTTCTGCATCTGTGCTGCGAACCTGAATAGAGCAAATAACTTCCTAAATATATTATGATAATCCAAGTTAAGGATTTTTTCCTTAATAGAAATGTTTCTGTTAATTTATATTACCACTTTGCCAATTACTTCAATTCTTTGCGAAAATGTTGAGAAAATTTTCATCTCCAACACTTGGTTTAGCTAGACATATCAAAATCGAATCGACTGTGGATATATTTGTCTTTGGCAACCAGGTATCACTGTTGACTTAATCTAACCTTTAATGCAATAAATATTATTCGTGTGAGTGGCGAGTTCAATGAATTCTCACAACCTACATCCATTATGTATCATATCGTACAAACCACGAAAATACAGTGGATATCTCCGCCCTCCTCTAACACAGTTGTAGTGCCGAATTACCAAAGAGGCAGAGTAGGCACCGGCCTAGGGGCTCGCGACAACGGATAAAATTAATATTGATAAAACGTATTAGGAGATAATTTACGGGGGTGGTGGTGACAAGATGTCGACTGCCTAAGGGCCTAAGGGCCTCCACAGGGTTTCGTCAGGCAGAACAATTACATTATTGGTGGTTCTACAAACCCCTAAATCTGGTTTCTTCAACGTTATGTTGCACACAATTGCAGTATCTCTTCTACACCTCTATTGTCTCAATCTGTTAACGGACAGAAGTAAAATCAAACATGTTGTAAAATGTATCAAATAGTTTATTTCTCTAAGTAATAAAAAGAAAAATTTGAGAGGAACATAACAGTAACATAACAGTATGAATTAAAATTAATCATTAAGTGTTGTACACATACCCAAAATAATAGTGTCCTGAAATGATTCCAAGTCCTCGAATGTGATGCTGTTCAGTAGTTTCGATGTATCACTATAGCATTGTCAAAACTTATTGGAATAAATTTGCAATTATCCCAGAATATTGTTTTAGTTTAAACAGTAATATGAGCTTTTTGAAATTTCAATGAATAGTCTAAAGAAATGTTTTCTCTCACATTATATATACAGCCTGATATTAAGACAATACCATAAAAAAGAATGAGCTAATTCATCAACTGTCTGCAATATTTACACTCTTATGCCTCAACATCGCAACAAGTTCCTACTCAATACGTATCGCAATGATTTCTTCATGACTTATGACACAATATCCCACGTCGCACCCAAACCCACCTGACTTAACAACCCAAACGTTTAAACTGTTTTATTATTACAACTGATTTAAAACTCGTCAACAGTATTTAATGCTAATATGCAATCTACGGACACGCATCAAAAGGAAAAGACACAATACAGATATGCATAACATTCAACTAAATTATTACCACCAAATGCATGAATATTAGCAGGTAACAACTATTATCACATAATCATACCTTTGAAAACATCACCTACAGCAAGACAGCCAGATTATTCTTGAACATACAATATTCTTAAAGCTGCTTTCGTTGCCTAAGCTGCTAAAACATTCTTTTGCCCAAAACGAAAGATTGGTTGAACAATAGCCGCATATATTAATAACAAGAAAGATATTCTTTGAAAATCCAGAACTCTTACTGCTTAAGACATCCCTCAGTCCTATAATCAATGATTTAGTAGAATCTACATTGACCATTTAAACAGTTGTGTCAAAGAAATGCATTTACTTTTTGTTGCAACATCCCTACAGTGTCAGTATAGCAATACTTTCAGTCCAAAATATTGTAAAACAGCATCGATATCTTCTGCAATTACAACGTCTTTATTGCATTTAACGTTAGGCTGCTTAAAATCATTAACACAAATGAACAGAACTCAACAGACAACATTATGTTGCGCCGAATTTGCATTCTAAATAGGTGATACTCATGTATGTGTCCGGATATAGCATTCTAGCATTCTAGCTTTCTATACATATATAATAAAGTATTTTCTATTATGTCATTCATACTATTAGATACTAATGAGCACCATAAACTATAATAATGTATTTTATAAACAAAACTCCTTAACTTAAAACCTGCAACGAGATCATACATATGCCTATCCTTTTGAGATAGAGTCTAAATAATAGTCATAATGTATTAGGAGTACCGTTTTCTAAACCCGTCCGGTGCTTCGTCTATCAGACCATTACCTTACGCCCACTTGTGTGTGTGTGTGTATTCAATATATCTGTAATGACCTTGCAAAAATTATCAATAATAAAGATTGGTCTAGAATCTGTAGAATGCTTTATATTTATTGCAAAGATACAGTGAATGTGTGTATAAATATATATATATATATATATATATATATATATATATATATATATATATATATATATATATATATATATATATATATATATATATATATATATATATATATATATATATATATATATATATATATATATATATAGGGGGCCCCGAGTGGCCGAGTGGTCTAAAGCGCTCTCCGTTACGGATCACTGCCATCTCACCTCTGTCTGCGTGGGTTCGAGTCTCGGATTTGGCCAATGTGGGTATGTGAGAAAGCTTGCCAGTAGCTTCTCGAGGGTCGGTGGTTCTTTCTGGGGATTTCCCAGGTTCTTCCTCCACCATTAATACTGGCCGCCATGTATAGCCTATCGTGTGCTGAAAAATGGCGTTAAACAACAACAACAACAACAACATATATATATATATATATATATATATATAAAGTTTTATATTAGACTTAAGTTCATCATTTCTTTGCGACTGGAGAATTTCGTTAGTAATTATCCTGTGCTGAAGTTGGTTAGTAGCGATATTGTCAGAATAATCCATCTCTGGAAGATGATTTAATGGTCGACAATAAATTATAGCAGTCTGGATGTACTGATTAGTGTTTTTATTTCATTCTCGATCTAAAACGTGTTTACTGACAGGTTAAGGTTGATCCTCAAGAGAGATACCAAACTACTTTCTTTATAACAGTCAATGAACTAAATCATGTGTTAATTCGGTCCTTTATATATGTACTAAAGTGACTACATTTGAGAGAACATTCGAAAAGACATGATCATTTCAATTCAATTGTTTACTATCATTTACATGTACATGTTTATATCATGCATATTAACGAAATTTACAAATACCGCGCATTTATCGACTACTCTATATGACACTTTACACATGGACACATAACGGCAATTGCCTAAATCTAAAACTGAGAGAATGGACAAATATACACAACCCTGATAATAATTTGTCACTTAAAATAATATCTAGCTCTTATTTTAAACTCATCATAAAATAATTTCACTAGCAACATATTATTTTCTTACGTATCGAAGTTTGCAATTCAATGTACTTGACCTTGTCAACACTCCTTGGAAAATGTGTTACCTTTAACCTCTCTCAGGCATTTGATGAAATTATGTTCAATTTAAGAAAACGTTTCTCGAAGACTTAAGAATTCAAGTCATAAGGTGAACCAAATAAATTCTTATATTACGTGTTTAGGCTGGAATAAATAGTAACACAAGTAGGAGTGAAAAGAACAAATATAATAATTTATTTTCATGGAAACAATTCGGTAAAAATATTAACTCACGGTTTTAAAAATCAGATCCAGAAATAATCTAAGATTAATCCACGTATACAGTTTTAGTTGTCCTAATAATAAAATGTTGTAATGATTTGAAGTTCGAGTTCCGACGGAGAATTCAAGCTGGAAGACGATGACGTATGCTGTAATATGTAGTGTTGTAGTCAACAGTTCCTTGTGGAAACAAGAAATATCACTCCGGTTTTGGGAATCTGAATAAATGTGTATAAAAATTGTCATTGTTCAACAATTTCACATAAGCACACGTACTTGCCTGGAACAATTCATTAATCCTTTGGAATCCAAGTAATTTGAAAAAACTTCAAACAGCACAACATACAACTTACAGTGTATGAAGAAGTCCAGCTACTAAGGAGAATATCTCTCCAAAACAAAGGTTTCTAAAACGCAAAATGTGGGTCACCTGATCATGTTCCAGAACCTTGTTGTACTTGTTAAAGATCATGTACACCCAGTGTGGCCTTGACGAAAACCAATCATGTTACTCTAAGAAATACAAAATAAATAAAAATCATTCACATCTTAAATCAGTAGTCCATCATGACCTCGACAACAGCCAATCATTTTAAAATTCAAATAGCACTTATTTACGTGGTTGCTACTAAGTTTGAATCAAGACCAGGATCGAGATCAACACCTGGTGTTTACTAAAACAGTCAAGGTCAAACTATTTTCTGGAACAAGTATCATCTCAAGTGAATAAATTTACATTACAATAGCATGTAATGACAAATACAAAAAACTTACAAACAAACAATTAATTGAAAGAAAAATATATTATATCAGATATAGTTAAATCAAATATACATAACACAATATGATTCTTCTTAGGACCCATCTTCATTGAGAATCGCATTGATACCGATGCTGGGAAACCTGGAGCTGTCAAACACTGGGCATCACTCATGAATGTGAATGCGGCCAGTGCAATATTACGACTTAGTTCGATTTAATGGGAAGTTTGTCAATGGATTTGTCGATATATAGATACCATTTGCACAACCTTAACAGGCACGGACAAATATATCATTGGACTTAAATTTATCAGCCCCCACTTTCACAACTAACGAAGACTATGACAAGTTATACAATACTAGCATTTTCTACTTTCGTTAACTTGTTCATGCTAGACACTGTAATATCGGATGGTGTCATCTCAAAACTACAGAACGGAGTAGAAACAGTTGCTTAGTATTATATGAACACCTTTAGTATGTGGTATGATATTAAAACATTTTTCAAACATTAAGCAGTGCTGGAAGGAAACACTTCTTTGACTAGAAAAAGCTGCTTGACAATATATTTTTAACGAACCATCTAACGCTATACCGATGTGGAAAATAGTCAAATATTAGAACTGGGCATGGTTTCCTAACTGCCCGCTTGCTCCTAAATAGGATTTCTATGCTCTCATCAGTTCAAAACAGGGTATACAGCAGTACATAATGCCATTAACATAGTAAATAATAAGAACACACATGGTACGTTTCGAATAAAAAGATCCAGTATTAAAGCAAGTTATTACCTGGGTACTTTCTGATGTGAAACTTACATATCCAGATATATCCCACTCCATTGAAATCACTAAATACTACCTGACAAAGATTTAACTTCACATGCAAAAGGAAATAGATACTACTATGTTATCAGTCAAAAGAGACAACTACTTTTTAAATAATTGTTACTTAATTTACAATGAATTTATGTAAGTAGTTCCAGTGAATTATATATGGATGTCGCTAAGTATTTAAATAAAACCCACCAACAAATTAAAATAAGTATAATCACTTTTGGAAACACAAGGGTAAGGATATAAATCATACTTGTAATGTTAGCGACAAATTTACATCTGAGAAGCCTCTCCACAAATAGAAGTAAAGGGCATTCGAAATCATACAATGTGAAACCAAATAAGGAAAGATGGTAAAGTGATGTGCTTAGGTACTTATATAAAAGTAACAGGGAAGTCGTATTATTCGTGTTGCAGATGAATTCGCACAATTGCTATTCCCTTTAAAGCCTAACAGCTAAATCTTTATTCGCATACATTTGAAAAAGAACCAACTATTTTTGTCACAAATGTACAAGATATTAATCAGGGACTTTTCAGAACCTCTACAATAGACTGGACATAATGCAAAACCACATCGCCCATTATAGTCATCAGTTTTGATGAAAACTGGCAAACTGGACATATTAATCATTGATTTTTCATTTATTTTCCAATATTAAAGATATTGGGATGAGTATATTTATCTTCTCAAGATGGCATAAAGATCAGCAGAACACGAATAAACTAGCTTACTTTCCTGTGGTATTGGTTTTAGCTAGTAAATACTTTCTCCAGTTGACATCTTTGCAGTTCTGATTATCAAATGCAAACATAAATGGAATATACACTTACATTAGCAAGGAAATTGGAGTAAATACACCAAATTGTAAGTTGAAGAATTACACTTTCTAAAGTTTGCACAAGAGAAAATCATGCCAGAAATATTAAGTTCAATCGGCATGAATCGTGGGATCATGTGTGGTTGTTTATTCCTCAGATACCATGCCGAAGAACCCCATTAAACTTTGGTTTGAAAGGAATGATGATAATTATCAAATTTAGATAGCGTTTAAATCAACAATTAAAGTAATTCTTGACATGTTAATTAAAATTACAAAGCAACAAACAAACCAAAGGTGTTTAATTATTTTCCTTACTTACTTTCATGTTCATTAAACTGTCTTGTCCTCTGTATCTTTGTCATACATATAGTTATTCCTTATTTGTAAATTACAAAGTATAATGCCTCATCTTTGGTGGCTTGGTGTTTTCAAATATCGATTGTTGTGTAGCAACACATGACAATAGTTAAACAGGTGTCGATATATTTGTACCACGTACAAAGGGGGCCAGTTCCAGCTATTTATGTAAACAACTTTCGTGCCTTCTGACGCTGGTCAAACTGATTAGTCTTTAGGAGAAAAAGATTAATGAATTGATCTGAAATCGGCTCAATTATGTTTATATTGTAAAAGTAGAGCAAAGTACATCGGCCGAGAAAGCACAATTATCTAGAAAATGCCCGCATGGAAAAGGCCAGCCGAAAAATATAACAAGCGAAGGATTGTAACTTGAAACACGAGGTAACCAGCAACATTGAACATAAACTATAAGCCAGAGACATGGTATACAGATTGCAGATTAACAGGACGTAATGTCCATAATATGCCCCTTCTGTGTCAAGCTTTTTCTTGGTGAACATCGGCCGTGAATAATAGACTAGAAGCTGGGAAACAAGGAGACAACATGATAACTTTGCTAACCTCAGCACACTCAACGTAGAAAAGATGCACAGGTCACATCTCTTGCTGAGCACAAAGAGGGTACGGCAGTACATGGCACCTTTCAAGAACCTCAAAAGCCAGATACAGCGGGACTGAGAACAGCTTTACAACATAAACCACTGCGCACATATTTAAGGTGGATTCCACCTATTTTGATTCTAACCATAGCCAGGACCTATTCCACCAAATGATATATAACAACTCTCACTGCTTATTTCAACAAATTGACTTTGGACAACTTGTATGTTAAACACAAAAGTCAGTCAAACAGGCGGTCATTATTGCTGACTGAAATGCCAGCAGGTCAAGTTCAGATAGTGATACTGAACCTAATCGGAATGGGTTACTAAACATAAATGCAAAATCTACAGTCATGATGATGGCGAAATGACTCCTCTGTAGACATACGATGTCCGTAAAGTCTCCATCAACAACTTACTTCAGCAATATAATGGTTATTTCTAGTCGGTCTTGAATTATTTAGCAAACATTAACTTTGACGAGATAACGCAAACGTAACCATCATTTTACGTTCAGTTAGAGGACAGGATCCAATTTATTCAAATCTTATTGCTGGATAAAATAATCCAAGATCGACGACCAAAGGATATGTTAAGAACAAATATGGTAAGACATACTGTTTCCTGTTCTCGTCGGCATGAAAAAGACGTGTTTTTGTATTCTTGACCACAAGCGTTCTCTGATTTCATATGCTAACATCAATTACTCACACATACACAAACTACGCACAGAAAGGTAACCGAACGATGGCACGAGTTATTGCTCCAGTGTTTCACGTTCTTTTATCATAATATTACGAGACATGTATGAGTTTAGTAGTTACTTCCAGGACTGTGAGCTGCAAATTCGCTATATCGCCCTATTCATCGACCAACATAGAACAAAACACTGAAGTATGATCCCATGTTGCGGAGAGGAATCAAACGTTAGTCACTTGATCTTTGGTGGTTAAAATTATACTTTCCACCTCTCCTGTGTGGAGCATTCATGATAAAAAATATTTCTCTCTTGTAGAATATAATAAATATTTGCCCAGTAAACATAGTAATAACGTAATAAGTATTACGGTAAACAAGTCAGTCGTTTAGACACTATTATGTTACATAATTAATAAATATGTCTGAAAACAAATAATTTCCTATAACTTGCATGTTTATAATGTTGCTTTGTGCGGATCAGCTGAGTGAACTTAATGATTGGACCGGATGCAACTTATAACAATTAATTGTCAGCAGTGACGACGTTAATGTAACTAATTCTCATTCTTCGAAGCACCACAATAGGATAACCTCGCAATTATTCGTATATTGGGTGTAAATGATATCACCGCCCATAAAGCCAAAGTCCACTCGATATGTTCTGAACCAACCAAAATATATCCAACTAGAGAAATTACTTTAACGTGGCCTGGTTTGATGACAAACAAAAACCGTGTAGCTGTACCATCTAGAGCAATTGGTGTTTTCACAACTAAGGCGCGATTTGTCTGAGGAAGATAGTAAAGGTATAGCTCATTCATTCGGAAGTAATGAAGTCCTGTTTCTAAATAAATAAGTATGTCACTGATTAATGATATGACTGAACACAAGAAAGAGCTGAATATTTGAAAATAAATACTTACTAACTGTGCCTACAATGATTTTTTTCTTGTCACAAATCTTACAGGAGAAAGGTGGAAATCTTTAAACATTCCTGTCAACTAACACCTTAACGAATAATTAGCTGGTGTATGTTTTATTAACGTTGATATGTAACGTAACAGACTGCTGAACAAGTATTTCACAATAACATCATGTATTCATGATATACTTTTAATTTGATTAATTTTCATTATGGTAATCTGGGGACAGACTTCTCTAGGATAACCTAAGCTAAACAGAACCAGTCAACTTTACAAATGAAAGAATACAGACAGATGTATGTACTCAGATGTACCGGGCAGTTTTCTTTATAGAAAATGACACAGACGGGAAACCCTTGACCAGCGCCCATTACATCTTGGCTCTACGAATGCTTTATTCTATTCTTTCTCTATGTAAGACACATTATCAGCTATAACATTGTTTTGCAGATTTACATTACTCAGAATATCATTATGAAATCCCATGATCAATTTAACAGCGACACTTTAGGTTTTATTGTACGTTTTGTGCAGCTTCAGTTATAAGGTAATAATAGAGAAAAATCTTTTATGGTATAACACTTTGTTTTCATTTTATACAAGCGATGTCCTCTATTAGCTGTCTGCAAAGGATTGATGCATAACCATAAAAATAGCAAAAAGGAATGATCCTTAATGAAATTGGGAAACACATCATAGCTGCATTTCTTGCAAATATTATAGAATCTGCCCATGCACAGTATTTGAAATGTTAGACAAGTGTAAAAGCGAGGTCTAGAAGACAAATTTGTACACGATGACTAGATCAAATAAAGGCTGAATCAGCACGGATCATGACAATAGAGACCATTTGCTATCGACGATGGTGCCTTTTGATGATCCCTTCTCCAAACATGTCTCCAAAGAGCTGAGAAATATTGTAAACAAAGAATCCATTCTACGTTTGCCTTTCACAAAATTACCGCATTGGCATTCAGCAATGAACAGCTAATTATCAACAGTTCTTAATATTAGCTAGTATTCCAGCTGGTTGTTGTTGTGTTTTTCTTTTCAATTCAGTCTATAACTTCAAAATTATTTGCAGAAGCAGTATTATACAATCAGTCTCACAATGCAAAACAGCTATTGATGTTTCCTGACAGTTCCAAAGGTAGATGAAATAATTGCTTTTTTCTTTACAATAATTGTTAATAATATAGACACAGGTCATGCTTAAATACTAATAGAAGAAGCAATACTACCATAATGGGAACCTCTCCAATGGCATAAGTGGTAAGCGCTTCCGGCAAGCATGCGACAGGTCGAAGGTTCGTACACCGACCGAGTTATACCAAAGACACAAAAGTGGAACTAACAGCTGCAATGATTGACACTCAGCATTAAGAGGTTAGTGTTAGGTTTTGTCGGCCTCGTATCAGGATAATAAAACATTTTGGGACATGATGCAAAATGTCTGCAGCATGATGCCTCATAACTAGACATTAGTAAAAACTGCCACACTGCAGTAATTAAATCGTGTCATGTTAAGGAGAGAATACAGCTTTCAGAAAGGTTTTCTTTTCCAATTAAACATATATGCGCAAAAATGTTGATTATTATATATGTGCAGGCATTTGCTTTAGGTATATTTAATAATTTGAATGCATCAGAGATAATTAACATTTATTTTTTTGTTCACGTTCATTATTTATAATGCTATAAAACGATTATTAAAATGCACATACAAAATAGTCATTGACACAAATATTCAACGAACAGGTACCTTCTGCTATAGTACATTAATAAAGCACGAAAATGTATATCAGACTTAAAAGTGTAAATGTATGAACATGATGTAAACCGGAGTATGTATCTGCACATGCCTTTAGAGTACCGGCTTTATTGATCACTTTCAATGAAATACCTACAAAGTTGCACACTATTAACATTTACTGATAAATATATTGTTGTACAATGCAAATTGATTACTGTACTAAACTGTATTGTTGTACAGTGTAAATTGATTACTCTTACTGAATAACTATAATGTTTAACAATGTGAATTTAGTACTATTACTCAAATATATAATGTTGTACAATGTAAATTGATTATTGTTACTGAAAGACTAAAATGTTATACAATGTAAATTGATTAATGTTATTGAAAGAACTCAATGTTGTTATGCTATGCAAATTGAGTACTGTTGCTACAATTACTATACCTCGAAACAGTGTAAATTGAATACTGTTACTGATATAACAACATTATTGTTATTCAATGTAAACTGATTACTGTTACTGAAATAACTACTTTGTTGTACAGTTTAAATTGATTACTGTTCCTGAAACAACTACAATATTGTACAATTGTTATTGATTAATGATAATAAAATGACCTAATGTTGTACAATGTAAATGATAGCTGTTACTGAAGTAACCACAATGAATGCTTGTAGATACTGTACATTTGACTTTACAGTACCCTGATATAATGAAATTAGTTTTTATTTAATAATATACAATCACAATGAAAACTGACGTTTTGACATCATCAGGATAGGACACCTGGTCTGTCTATATTTATGTCTTTCAACACAGATCTGAGTGGCTTATTTACATGCAAACCCCTTCAATGGGATGATATAGGCTTATTTACATGCAAAAACTTTCAATGGGATGAAATAGGCTAATTTGCCAAAAACGGTTTTTGTTGGGTTACGCGCGATTACAAGCATCCGGGTTTAGACAGCTTATATTCGCATATGCGACATTATGAAGACTTTGATCTTAACATCGATCATCGTTTATATGTGTTTTCCAGTACTATTTTGACCATACGAAATCTCCATTCTTTTTATGAACGTTTAACCAGTTTCCATTATTTTATTGAAATACACCGGACACTTACATAATGGAATATACAAATAATAAAAAATATGAGTTATTTCTTGTCCCCATAGTTCAGAAAAATGATTATGTAAAATGCTTTAGAGATCCTGATATTTACGAAAAGGTCAACATCTTTCTGCAATGCTATAACAATTCGTAGAATTTATTTAGTTTATGGACTGGACACAGTATATTGTCGAATGACAATAACGCTAAATCGAGACACAAGATAAATGAAGTCTTTCATGGTCACATATATATTTTGCAAAGAACAGTGTCAACCACCTGCCAAACATATGAATTTATTTAGTAAGGTTTATATAGAAATAGAGGGAGCATTATTACAAATAACACGGCATTTAAAAGATTTGTATAAATAAAATGTATATACCATAAATATTGATATATCCAAACGTGATTGGCCAATGGCACACTAATACGATTATATAAACATTCTTTCAACTACAAGCCTTAGGATCAGTGACGCATGAAAATAAATGATAAAAAGTATTAATAGCCCCCGTTTTCTAAATGAATTTAAAATGGTACGCAATTTTATCGCAATCCGTTTTTTTCCCTTTCCCCTCTCCCCTATCATACATAAGCGGCAACATACGCAGAAATATGGAGTGAGAGAAAAACAAAACAAATCGGGCTGGATTAAAACCTTAAAACTTAACTTGCACCCAGTAACTTACAAGAATATAACGGTATGTTTACTTTTTCCTTGGAATCTATCTAAAGTGCTCATAATATCAACGATACATAGTTGCAATAGCCTGTGAACACTATATGCTACATTTGTCGGTTACGAGGCACATATAGTGGAACCTAGTTAATGCTTTATTGCTATTGATTTTGCTGTATCTTCAACTTACTGTAAGTTTCTAAAATTCGATTATTATTAATTGAAGATGAAAATGTCTGAACGTCGCCCCTTCCGTCTCCTCTCTCTCTCTCTCTCTGATCTCTAGACCATCGTTGCCTAAAAAGAGGAACGAAAATCCCTGAAAAACGAGTTCACTCAAAGTGTCCAAACGAAAAGGAGAGACAGACGGACAAACAGTGAGAAACAGAGAGACTATTATGGTCAGGATTATTCTTAATTAAAGCAGAATAATGAGATAGATCACCTGTAAATATTGTGAACAGCAAGGAAATGCATAGATCTACATTTTGTAGCGGATACACTTGCAGAGATGTGAGGAGTTCGTTTATTCGGTCAATACACAGTTGCCCGGAGCACATTTTAACTCTTTAAAAGAACAAACATGTGTATTTGTATGCGTTATAAATAAAATATATGTATATTATGTACTCTGTATCAATGATATACCACTCATTGTATAACTATTACATTAAAAGGAAACTCGGCAAGCCTCGATTTCTTTTATTGAAACATTTATACATCTCAATGTATATCACTGAATCATTGACACAGCGTACATACTATACATCTCTCTTTATATATATATATATATATATATATATATATATATATATATATATATATATATATATATATATATATATATATATATATATATATATATATATATATATATATATATATATATATATCCACCTTTTACATGTATACTTGTTAAGCGAAAGTACGTTTTACCTGGACGTAAACCTAGAAAGCGGTGAATAATATCGTAGAGAACAGTCGGTATAAAACTGTTTGACTACATTGTATGTCAAGTCTGAAGTAAATAACTGTGGCAGTCTTCTAGTTTCTGTATAAGCACTTCCACCCATTTGCATGCATTAAACGGGAATTAACTCCATTGTCTGCAATGATATTATTATCATTTTAAAATTGTCCGATACAAAAAGAAATATTATAAATGTATGCACATAAGGGAATCTGAAAACGGTCTGTAAAAAAGGAACTCGTGGGAAAAAATATTAAATATGTGTATATAATCCACTCATGTGAAACAGCTTTAACTGTATGTACATGAGGGAATCAGAAGGAAGAGTATTAACTGTATGTACACTAGGACATCTTTGGAAAAACATATTAACTGTAAGTAAATAAGGAACTCATGGGAACAAGTATTAAATATACGTACATAAGAAGCGCATGGCAAAAGGTTTAAATTGGTATGTACATGAGGGAACCAGGGGAAGTGCATTTACTGTATGTAGATTATGAACTGTGAAAACATATTAACTGTCTCAAATAAGAAACTCATGGGAAAAAGTATTGACTTCGTGTACATAAGAGACTCGTGGGAAAAAAGTATTGACTTCGTGTACATAAGAGACTCGTGGGAAAAAAGTATTGACTTCGTGTACATAAGAGACTCGTGGGAAAAAGTATTGACTTCGTGTACATGAGAGACTCGTGGGAAAAAGTATTGACTTCGTGTACATAAGAGACTCGTGGGAAAAAAGTATTGACTTCGTGTACATAAGAGACTCGTGGGAAAAAAGTATTGACTGCATGAACATAAAGGTTCATGGGAAAAAGTAATGACTGTATGTACATAAGTGTTGATGGGGAAAATGTAATGACTGCATGCACATAAGTGTTGATGGGGAAAATGTAATGACTGCATGCACATAAGTGTTGATGGGGAAAATGTATTGACTGTATGTACATAAGAAACTCATGGGAAAAGATACTGGCTGCATGTAAATAAGGGCTCATAAGAAAAGGTATTGACCGTATGTACATAAGAGAATCATAGGAAAGAGTATTGACTGCAGTACCTGTACCATAAGCGACTCATGGGAAACAGTACTGACTGCATATGCAGTAGGGCGCAGGGGAATCAGTACTAACCTTATGTGCATAAAGGACTCAGAGGAAAAGGTATTAATTGTACGTGCTTAAGGGAACAATTATTAATTATAATTACATAATGGACACATCGAAAACTCATGGAAAAATTATTAACTCTATGTACAAAAGGGACCAGTGTGAAAAGTACTGTATGAGATTAAGGGACTCGTGGGAAAAAGTATTACCAGTATGCACATAAGGCACACACGGGGAAGGGGTACTAAATTAAAACTAATATGGTCTTGCATGTCAGCGAAATATTGAAAATATGATATGCATGCAACGAATCAATAGTTTTTTTAGATATGTATTCGTCAGACTAGACTACTTTCATCAGTCGAAAATCCATGTTTTGTGATACAATAACTAACCTCATAAAAATACTCCTCATATCCATACTGCTAGAGACGCAGTCTGTACAGGTAAAATAAAAATATCTTTCGAGCATAATCATAGTGGTATGCAGAAGCTGTCAAATGCAGTGAATGTAACATCAATATATTCAATGAAATATGATGCAGAAATAAACTGCATGCCAGTTCTAGGACAAGCGCTTATTGGTTTCAGGGTTGCTTGCCTTTTGAATCTTGGCCTCCAGAAAGCAATCTGTACCTTTTTTGTATCATGAATATATGAGTATTAGTGAATACAAGAAAGTAATTTGTTAGAGACATAAGAACATTTATAATCGCCTGAAAAGAAGTTATGGAAAATGTAATTTACAATTATGGAAATTGGAAAAGGCGAGTGAATATTGATTAATTTTACTACCCATATGTCAGTATTCCGTGTCAGATTTCCCACACTGAAAGAAAAATACTGAACTTGAATATAAAATAAACTTAAATTAGCCACCATCAGTCAATATGATCTGTTATACCATTATTAAAAGTTGTTTTGAGCTTCAGTACTGTTAACAAAATATATTTCAGTGACGATGTAAAAGAAGTCAGTTGTGAAAGAAAGACAGCTTTTTGTGCGAATGATTGGGTGCTGTTATCTAATAATAACAGGTAAGAAAACAATTACTTTAGTCGTCAAAGACTCGATAATGTGAAGCCTAATAAAACAAGCATTAACAACTCAAAGAACACAGAAAATATATGCACTATATAAAAGAGTATCTTACGTACTAATACATTGAATATTTTTTGTTTTTACCAGATATTGCCGTACTTCGGCAAGACATTTGCAGCAAAATTATATGACTCATCCACTTGCCTTTTGAAACAGTAAATATTTCCTAAAAATTTCTCTTGTTTTTGTTGTTTAAAAATAACAAGCAAGCAAAAAAACAAAACAACAACAAACAAACGCGCTATTTGTGATTCATCGCTCGTCAATTATGTACTATATTTATAAATTTCATCTCTGACAAACATTGAGTAGAATTTCTACATATCCAGCTATTTTTACCAGCTACCTGGTGTCACCCAAAAAGAATAGAAACCACATTTATGATTGTAACCTATCAGAGCAATATTTATATTTCTAGAAAAGGAGGGTGTTTGACTACATGATGTAGGAACGTATAGGTAGAGGTACATTATCGATTTTCACTTGAATTAGCTCAATGTATTTGCATGATTGATATCACCTCTGTTGGTCACAAACACATGCACAGGAATGGAAATATATACTGTTTAAAGTGTTTAATGTGCACCTTTTAATTTTTTCTTATTCACTGCAACATCAAAATCCACATAACAAGCTTTCTTTTTCCATTTTGACAGTGAGCATTGCGTAGTCAAATTGGAGATTATTTGATTTAGACTTCAAAGTGTTGTGAAGCCATATTAAAGCCGATTATTCCTCCTTGATTGTGAATAATCCATACATATCGATAGCTCTATTGATATAAATATCTTTAATCTTCGTAGTCCATATAATTCTATCAACTTCGTCCAACTTGTTTCAATATTATATAACGTTGACTTGGATATCTATCATCCGATAAATCACGTAATTGTAATTCATTATTTGATATATCTTACCATACATGAAATAAAGAGATTGACTCTACCGCATTCCTCTATGTACGCCTAATTATTTGCAGTATTTAAAGCAGAGTGGTATCTCTTTCAAAATTGAAACTTTACTTCATTAATATTCGAGTATTCAAATACCTGTATGTCAGATTCATAGCATAATATTGTTTAATAACTGAGTCAGTTATTTTAAACATATTTTTGATACGAAATTGCCAAAGCTGCTCATGAAAAACAATATTTGTGTCGCAGACATTTTGGCTTCTGCAACTAACATTTGCTTTGACATAGACAATTTCAATTTTGGTATAAAATTAATCCCATCTATTTATAATAAGGAAATACTTCTATTAGTTATTCATTAAAATATCATGTTTCCGTTCTCTTCGCATATCACTAATTCCTAAATACCATTATTCTTATCTTGCTGAGGTTTACCTCCATGCCACTTCTATCATGAAAGGTTCCTCTAATATATATTCGTTGTTGCAGTAATCTAACTATCAGAGCCGATTGCCATATCACCTGTTCGCATTAAAGCAACTAGTTCCTGAATGTCTGGGGCGATATGTGTGCCTTTGCTACATTTGGTTCTCAACTCTGATATCAGATAATTTATACATAAACTTAATAAAATTGTGCTTAGCACGCAACCAAGGGCATAGTTACACTTTTTTGTCAGTTCAGTATAAGTTCTAACACAACTCTTTAAGGATGCGATCATTTTTCTTAGTATATTATCTTTTAACATTAGGGAGCTTTACAGATACGTGATGCCTAGAGTTTGTCATGATCAACTTTGGCGAAAACTAACGAAACATCAACAAAAATGCAATATAATCTAACCTTTCTTTTGGATAAGTACTTTTCCACCGAAGAATGTAAATTAAACATGTTATCAATGGTGCAATATATCTTTCTAAAACATTTCAGTGAGATTATTTTCCTCTGCCAAAGAGCATTTTCGTTTCTTTAAAAAAATTTGTAAAAGTTTGTAGAGTGCATTAATTAGGGATATACCTCGATAATTATTAAAGTAATCTCTGCTACCCTTCTGCATATTACGAAAACGCATATTAGTACAAAGAGATAAATTGTTTGAAAGAATCAGCTCTAACTGATCTAATTGCTCCCCATTTGTCTTTTTTATTGGCACTTTCAACGACCAGTACAATGGAAAATGTGAGGAGTCATTTTGCACCCGAGTTTCAACATTTGTCATCAAATCAAATACATTTGTGAAACATAATGTTTAATCCACAACATTGTTTCCATTATACGCTATCCACGTAAAAGTGCCTACCACGTCATCACACAATCTGCTATTCATAAGATGAATGTCCTATCCTCTACACATATCTACCAGAGATATTCCAAATGCATTACACCCGTCATCTCTGTTATTTATTGGTAATATAAACGCTTCGTTCCCGTAATCAGTATCAACATACAGATGTACCTGAATGGAAATCGAGAAAGCTTTGCAAGCTTCTCATCAAGAGCTAAGCGACTTAAGGAAAACTTAACCCAATCGTAACTCTCAAGTACACAAAATAAATAGCAAATTAATGGAAGAAAACATGAAAATGCGACAAATATTGCAGATCTGAAGAAAACAGTAATACATCTTGCGAGTAAGCTTGATACGATCGAAGCTTAAAGTAGACGTGAAAATTTGCTAATTTCATGGACTTGAGGGTAGTAACCTGGAACATGTCAATGTATAAGCTGAATGTTCCTATAGGACACTCTTAATATCCATAATGCAGATGAGGTACCGATTGAGATAGCACATCAACTTGCTAGTTTTCATATCTGTAACGGTGAATGTGAGGTGTGCCCATGGGCACAAAGACAAAAACGTGTATTTGCTACTGCGCTGTAAAAAGCTACGACGGAATAGTAGTTATTGCGTAACAGAGGATCTCAGCAACTGTGTCCGAGATGAGCGAAAAGCCGTATACAACTACATGACTGAACAAAAATATGAAGATAAATTTAGAATTATACGGTGTAAGAAGCTGACTTTGGGGGAAAATATATATTTGTACGGCTGGAGCACGAAAGAATTGATGAAAATTGCAACCCGACTTCTCCGAATGTAATGCTCACAACCGAGGACTTATAATCACACAGTGGCAGGAGAAAATCCACGAGCTAATAATAGCGAAGACGACTCGGGTAATTATAATGTGGGTGATTCTTTGTTTACACAAACTATACATGGCTCAGATATAAAAATTAAACTTTTTTATTTCTGTTATGAAAGGTCTTGAATTGAATAGTGATATCTGTCAATCACATGTTGCAATTGAAAGGTTTTATTTGTTTAAAGCAGCCATTCCATTGGTCAACATGGCCATTTGACCATACTCTGTAAGCAAGTTTGACTTTGGTCAACATTGTCATTTCACTTTATTCTGTAAACACATTGATGCATATAATACAGTATGAAACTTTCATGGTTTAGGTATACAATATGACGTATGTTCTAACGTGTACATTGCAGCAGAAATACTATCCAGTGGATGAATAATAACCCAGAATGCTAAGCGACTATAATTGAAAATAGTACGTTCCATAGTTATTTATGAATCTAATTTCCTAGTTGTCCTTCCCAACGTCATCGTATTTTTATAAATTGATTGGAATCCCATTGAAACATAGCTTGGATAATAGGCATGGAAATATATAGCGTTTAGTTGCGTTAAGTTTTGTATTTAACGGATGCTCTAAGTCAGACTGTTACATTCTAATTGATCATCCACTGATATCAATTGATGTACATCAAGGGCATCTTTAATCGCACTTAAATACAGGGAAATTATTTCATCGCATGCATGCAAATAACTAAATCGCACAAAAAAAACATGCACATTGGTCGCAGATCCTACATGCAAATGACTTAATTGCCGTAGCATACAACGGGGGCGACGGTTCAGCTGCTCCGAGCGCCATAAGTCTTTGGGAGCAAAAACAGCTGATCAAAATGTAATTGCAGAAAAGTCATTGGTGGGGCAATCATTGTCGCCTTTGGCGCCATATGCGCTTAGTACGCCACTGCGAAATTGTACAGAAATAAAGGAAATTATTTTCATACAATTCATGCAGTTAATAGGATTGGATGAATATACAGATAAATCACTTTTATACCGTATATGCAAACAGCTACGTCGTACTAAATGCATTCAAATTGTCTTAATACCACGCACGAAAGGAAACAAATCGTACAAAATGCACAGAAACCATCTTTTGCCATATATGCAAACAGCTATTAATATAGAAAGTTCCAAATAAATGATTATAAATGAAGAAAAGGATATATCATGGAGGTTATAGCATGTTGTGGCATAAATGAATGTTTATTTATTCGTGTCGAAGACATATAACAATAAATATAGATATAGTTCAATCTGCAGCAATAACTTGTAGATGATAAGGAACCTATAAATAAAATGATCAAACAGATTTTACAAAGATTATTACAGCTCTATTCAAGGCTCGTTACCGTGTGTCAAACTTAAAATATTGAGTGAAAGGTGAATTTAAATACTGAAAGTGCCTGGTACCTTTTTAGCAGACACTCTCAAAACCTAAGAAGTTATTCCAACAGATGCAATAATGAAAACGTCGCTAGTAATAGCTGCAATCATCGCCATGATAGTTGGTTGATGTTTTCTGTATTTCAGCTTTACAATGAATCAAATTACTTGTACACAGCATGTGATCTTCGTATCCGGAGCCTTTTCTTGAGAGATTGTATTAATCTAATGTGTAACATTGTTCTGATCACTGGACCGTCGTTTGAACATGGTAACTAATGTTCGTCTACCCATAGCATTGTTTCTTAGTAATAATGATTTACACTATTAACATCTTGCAAACAGTACCATTTGAAGTAACGCTATGGACGATGAGGTTGCAAGCAAATACAGAGTATGCAGAGTGTGCAATGAACTTACCTCATACGTATTAATTTGACGTTAGTGCCTAAAAGAAGGGCTTTCTGAACGCAAGAATTGTCTGTGTATTTAAAATACAAATTAGCTTTCCGATATTTAATCAGCTTACAATTTTGTAAGCAGCATCGTCTTAAATCAAGACACATGCATGTAAATAATCATGGTAACAAAGTGACACGATTGTACAATATATAAAAACTCTTTATTTTATTTTCTTTGCTTCGGTTTTCGGAACATATGATTTTCAATATGAAATGTTTATCAAAGGAAATTTAGATCCAAAAGATGAATTTGCCATAAATACTATCAATGTATACAGTTGAAATAAGAGCTCTTTGGATATGCATCTTTGTGTAAATTTGTTTTAGGCCTCATTGCATATCGTGATGTAGATGCATGATAATCACAATGTTTCCAAAGGCAAAGTAGTCATGGTTGAATAGAATTAATTACTAATTATTGCGCTGTATATATATAGATCTATCAATCGCGATATTTCCGAAGGCAAAGACTTCATTGCTTGAATAGGACTTTCCTTTGCAAATTCTACAAACTAATCTACGGCTCTGACTAGGACTTCTCAGTCCATTATACCTTTCCTTATAATCCAAAGAATAAATCATTAAATATGGAACTGATGTTTGCCTTTTCAGTAATTACCAGTGTCTTTCCTTGACAGTGCATTAAGCAAATGATAAGCAATATTATAACAGCATCGCATCTTTAGTAAATTAATTAACAAAATCACTAGTAGGAAAACAATAATTTATATTTTTTGTGTTATTAAAGTCACAAGATGTATTATAATGCATGTATTATAATGGAAATATAAGGCAGCTAAAATCTGGGAATTATAATGAATCGCTTTGGATACTATTGTAAATAGAATAGATAACTGCAATACATGTTAAAGATGACACCTGAATGACAAACTAGTTGTTGAAACACACAGGTTATCTATTATTTTTTAATAAACAGTGTTTAAGAGGGTTGAGTTTTCATGAACTCTGTACGTGAATATAGGTAATCTCAAAAGATAGAAATTTGATTGAAAAAGTAATGAATTACATAAAATGAAAAACTGAAATAAGAAACGTCTGTGTTGTCGTACAATGTGCACAGGACCATGACACTTTTATGCTTGTGGCTAATTTTGACATATCCGACAGGCATGCAACATTGTTGGATACATTAAATACAGTATTAGTCGTATGTATATTGGTAACAAATAGAATAAGAACAAAATACAACCATAATATTTTGACCATTCATATTGTACTTGGATTACAATTATGTGACCTAATGTCGTCCGAATTAGTAGTCGTTAGCTCCTTATCCTTTCTCGTCCAGATCTGCAACTATTTATGGTTTGTTGGGCTTGTTTTCTCATAGGAGAAAAGAATTACTTCGCAACCTGTACCCTCAGTTCCCCTAGTTGTCCAACAAGGTGTCAGAGATTTTCACTATTTTTATTACGGCTGCACATCAAGCGCAAGTATACTATATATTTACTTAACCCTTGCCGCCACTTCAAAATTCGGGGAAAAGGATCAGTTGTTGCAGTATTATTGATAGTGCAAAAGCGTTTGCAATTAAATTATAGGTGACATCAAGGATATCTTATATCTTATCTTATATTATAGTTGCCTTATAACCTTTCGTTTCAATCATATATGTAGACAAAAAACCCATCTATTAACATACGGATAATGATATATTGCATTAACTTGATTACAATCTATTCCAGTGCACGCTCTCAGGGTTAAACTCCCACAAGAATTTATTTGTATGTTAGTCGTCTCCAGAAAAGTACAGAACATTGAAAGCGGTGAGCATTAATTTCACATCAGGTGTAAGCTGTAAGCATTAATTTCACATTAGTTGTAAATGCACGGTTATAACTAGACAGATTCTCGAAGTTGTGATACCCTGCAGAAAGCATTTTACGGCCATTATGATTAGATGAGCAGAGAAAAATCACAAAATATCAATGCAAGTCAAATGTATTTAGTTCCTAATGAAATCTACTGGCATTATAAATACTTTCTAACATTGAATGTGCCTGTAGTCTCTAATGTGCCCGGATGGTAATGATGTGCTAGCAGTAGATTGGATGTATCAAAAAATATAATCCAAAATGTTCTTGCTTTAATTCACTAAAGTTCTAAAAATTAATGTTTCTGTCCAAGAATATTATTGAACACTTTGTAATACCAGTGAATAATAATTTGAATTAATAAATCAAAGGAAATCGAAAAGTAAAGAAGTTGATAAGACTGATTCTGCTTCGATCGTTTAGGCAAACATGAGTAATTCTTAGGCAAACAAGATTATATACCCCTCTACTTGACTCAGGTTAAATTAACATTTTCTGAAAATATTTTCTGAAAGACTCTAATGTAAGAATCAAGACTGTATCTGTAACTTACATCGAAGTAAACATATCTGCTATATTAATGATCTGAATATTTAATCTACACACTTAGACAAATATTAGCTATCTATTATGGGTTTTATTTTTACAAAATAAATACACTGATCAGGTACACTATAAAGTTGATTTTGGGCAAGGTAAGGTACATGGTATAAATGTACACAATACATAATCATTAAGAAAGTCAACAAATAATACATAACACCAGATCAAACATTCCTGTAATTAATTTCCAAACGTTTTAGAAACCTAGAGAAACAGCTTTTGCTTATAGTTTTCATTTCATAATTAATTCCAGAAACTCGGAATAAGCTACATTAATTCTGTACGGCACATTAGGCTATCGGAATGGAACAGATAGGGTAAAATACACTGATTTTAAATAACAATTTATTTTTTATTACAAAATGTCATCTGTGTCTCTCTGTAGAATATTTTATATTCGATATATTTTAAATACAAGATAGGATATTAGAAAGTAACAAGCAAACGTGCTTCATTGATATGGGTAGATTAATTTAATTTAATTTTAATTTAATTTAATTTAATTTAATTTAATTTAATTTAATTTGAAAAGGCCTTAGAAATTAGATGTATGTGGGTCGCAAGCATTTAAGTGAAGATAGTTTTGCCAGTCCATGACTGAATATGACACAAAGTGTAGTATGGCAAACATGCAAGGTGACCTGAGTGATACCTAGGTTTGCGTAAGTAATCAAGCGAGTCTTGAACAGGTGGATAGGACATAGCATAAAGTAATTCAATTGCATTATATTTCAACGTAAGACAAATGGCATATGCTGTATTTGAGACAAATGTGAGACTGAGATAAGTATATGAGAGCAGAACATTTGTATCTGAGGACCATGCCGTGGTCCAGTCACCAATTATTGCATGACACGGGTACTTTGAAAAAAGGAATCTAAAATATGTATACTGTAATTTGCAAAGGAAAATTAAGTGAAAGCTGCAAACGATATGTCCCTTTAGTTGCTTTGTTAAACCATAAGGAAAACAGAAGGATCGGAGAATGCTAGTAATTTTCGGACGTAAGCAATTGTAGTGAGATACTCTGAAAATATATTCGGACCATACAACATAATGTAAGGCTTTGTACTGGTAAGCTACAACTACCCAACACCGACCCACATACAGTCCTGACACTACCAAACCCAGATAAACAGTAGCAGAGGCAAATACTCTAGAAAATCAGTTCCAGATTGTGTCTTGATCTGCAGTACATTGTATGAGGTCCATGAGTTTAGATAAGCTGCCTGCTATGTGCTTACTACGTTCAAAAGTCATATGGCTGCAAGTGAAGATATATAGCTGTTGGCATTTCCTTGCATTGCCTGAAGGTCAGTTGACTTTATAAACGTGCAAAAATCAAAGAGTGTCAGTCGAGACGTTGGCGCAAACACTCGTATGTTTGACTTGGAACAATGTATTGCATTGTCGAGAAAACATATGTACATTTTTCCTGAGTTTGTTATGGTTGGTGAAAGCTCTAGGAATAAAATGTCTGAAATGTGCTGCAAAATTAAAGCATTAAAGAACCAAGAAGATCCACATACACCTATTGCATTCCCAGGACTTATCACCTATCTGTGTAGAGATGTAATTATTAAACTTAATAAGAAACCAATATGCAAAGCAAGTATTTATTACGGGCATGCTGGAGGAATTAAACCAATTCCTCATGCCATATTTTACATGTCTAGTCAAGCGAATAAACGTTCAAAATGCTTAACCACATTAGTATTGGAATGCCACAAATTGAAAACGAATCTTAGCTGTTCGGGTACATAGTGATATCCCATAATTCTGTTTGAAATGCCTGCATACAACAGAACCTTAAATTAGGTGGTCAATTCCACCTGCACCAATAAATGTAAGGACGGGCTGCAAATACATACGAATGAAAGTCATACATGTACTTGCTGTGTAAGTTGGAGTTTTGGGGATTTTTGTGGCAATATGAATTCAAAGCACGCTGAGAAAGGAGTTATAAGAATTGCTGCAAATTCTTTGAGTTTGTTATAAGCGGAAAAAGAAATCCAAAATATGAAAAATATATATACAACCAAATATACTTAGCGAGACTCATTCCGAAGCGATGCTTAGTTATTGAAGTTTCACGCAACTGGATGTGAATATAAAGATATTTAAAATAATAACAAATTTCCAGGCCAAGTGAAACAAGAAGTTGATAATAATCTAGGTGTTTTCCTTGTTTCGCGCATCTTTAATGATATAGTTGAAATATCTAGTATCATTCCCTCAAAGATATAATCATGGATCTCATCAAACAAGTAAACTCATGCATCAGACGAACTTCATTTCCTTCAAATAAGGTTTGTCCTGGAAGGTACCATCAGTATGCACTGATGCAATGAACAACGGTACTGTGATAACATGCTAATTTAAGATTGTCACTATGTTGTGTTGAACAGCAAGCCACACATACCGTTAAAAAGTCATCAACCAAACATACGAGTTTGAAATGACAGTATATTTCAACAATGCTTCGAAGACATACGAAAACAATGGAGAGAGTAGGTTCTTGTTCTATATTCCCAATATGTCGACCGTTTGGAGACAACATCTATCAGGTTGCTCCTTTACTTAAATTGTTCACATGCAACACCTAAGGACATGCAAGATTCATTTGTAATTTGACAAATATGTGATGTTATAAACAGTAGTCTCAGTATATGGGTAGGTAATAACGTTGGATTGCATCATTGTATTTTGATATTATCCTTACATGGCAGCAAAATCGATAGTCGTGTGATACGCTCCATGGACGAACGCATACACATCACCATTCAACAGACTCAAACCACATATTCTGTTATACGAACAGATCGAAGAAATTAGTATGGTTAAAACGTTTGCCTTACTCTTAACGAAGTTATCTTATCGTAATATTCATCGGCCGTTTATTTAAAATTAGGTAGTGAATTTTAGATAAAAGATGTAAATAGATGCGTAAATGCGTTCCTAAGTACAAATTCGATTTGTAAATGAGATAACGGCACATTTAATTCAATCTCAGAATACGCAAATGCGATTTCCAGGTTATTCGGACAAGCAACTTGATAAATGAACATATTATATTTCATCAATATTGTTTTAACTTTTGATGATTCTAAGTCCAAAGATACGAAACGGAAAAAGTGAAACCACCATATGAAGTAAAATCAGCAAGTTATTTAGTTCATTACAAAACAAAGTAAAAATTCAAAAGACCCATAAAATATTATGAATTATATCTCAAATAATTCTAAACGATTGAAAATGTACGTCCATATAAATGAAAAAGAACGTTTGGAACAAATATATCCCAGTTTTGCAAATTGGATACAATATAAATTAGACTGGATAGAAAGTAGATGTGTTAGGAGCTAATATAACATCAAACGTCTTTTCAATGACAATTATAAAAATTATATATGTATGTCTGCTAAAAACGAAATTTGAGAGAACCAGTAATATTCAAACAACTTGTGGGGAATCTCGCATTTTTATCACATTTTCCAAAATAAATGCACCAAGATATATGCTTTTGTGACATATTACAGTATCAATTATGGCATCTTATCAAATTTCCTATTTCGAATCCATTATAGATTAGTTTCAAAGAAAATGTGATTTTATAAGCTTCTTCAGTATATATATATATATATATATATATATATATATATATATATATATATATATATATATATATATATATATATATCGCATGTGATGCTTTGTTTTATCTTTCTTGCGATTTCGCCGCTAAATGATTTGCATAAGCTAGCAGTTGACCTGCAGATAAAAAAAGATAATTTCTTTTCTTTCTGTATGTGTACCATGTAGCACACTTAATATTCTTCCCGGTTCTGCTTGTCATCATACCGACTCCGAGCACCTTTCAAACGTTACCATTACCGATATTTTGACCCGTGTTTCCGATGTACGAATGATTACATCTAGCGTGTTACAGACATACATAATCGGGAGGATGCAGCCATAATTGTTTGGAGATTTACTGTAAATATTTAGTCTTGAATATGATGTTCTTTTGTATATATCTCTGCATTTGCAATTATTCAAGCATCCATCATAATTTCTAAGTAAATGTGCCACTAATTCTATAACAGGACAAGGTGATAATATTTTGATGGTATACCTTGTAATTGGATATAGTATTTTTCAATGAAGTTTCATTTCAACATTGAACCATCTGCATAGGTATATTTTTTCAGAGCTATTATATTCAGACATTGAACCCAATTAGTCTAATATAGTATTAAAACGTTGTTTTCATCTACCTAAGAACTATAAGTTGAGTTGTGTCTGTGCTAAACGACATGAATTAAATAGTAGATAGCGATTTACCTGTTATAAAGTGTATTTGATTAAATTTAAGGTGCATATTATTTTAATGATTATAGGTCGACAATATATGATAGTTCTGTTTGCTGACTAATATAACGGAGCACTCATCTGAATTTACTTTACCTTACTAATTGGTTTAATACGATCGAAATTAAAGTCAATATTTTGGTTTAAATCGATGTACAAATAAAGAATATATTTTCGATCCTGGCTTAGATGGGGCAAACATGAAATCTAAGATTTATATTGTTCCTGAGACGGAAAAAATCAAAAATATTAAAAAAATTGCGAAGAGCGATTTTAATAGAATTTGAACATAAAAATACAAAAAGAGTATTAAACGTTGAGAGGCCACCACGAGTCTAGAAACCATGACCTAATGCAAACGGAACACACAGAAAGAAAGAACAACAAATGTGGGTGTGTGGATATAAGTTAAGGTACAAAAAAGCTTCTGGCATTTTGACCTCGATTCTAACTTAATTTGACTGTTAACTTAAACGTATTATCAAAGAATATTAAAGTAGCATTATCAAAGAACATTAAGATATCATTATCAAAGAACACTCAAGTAATATTATCAAAGAACATTCAAGTAACTTTATCAAAGAACATTCAAGTAACATTATCAAAGAATATTCAAGTAACATTATCAAAGAATATTCAAGTGACAATATCGAATAACACTCAAGTAACGTTATCAAAGAATATTCAAGTGGAATTATCAAAGAACATTCAGGTAACAGTTCCAGAGATCATTCAAGTTACATTATCAAAGAACATTCAAGTAACATTACGAAAGAGCATTCAATAACATTATCAAAGAACACACAAGTAACTATATCAAAGAACATTCAAGTAAAAATATAAATGAACCTTCAAGTAATATTATCAAAGAATATTCAAGTAACATTAACTTTTAGGTAACATTATCAAAGAACTTTTAGGTAACATTATCAAAGAACCTTCAAGTAACATTATCAAAGAACTTTTAGGTAACATTATCAAAGAACATACAAGTAACATTATCAAAGAACCTTCAAGTAACATTATCAAAGAACATACAAGCAACATTATCAAAGAATATTCAAGTAACAATATCAAAGAATATTCAAGTGACATTATCAAAGAACTTTTAAGTAACATTATCAAAGAACGTTCAAGTAACATTATCAAAGGACATTCAAGTAACTTTATCAAAAAAGATTCAAGTAACGATATCAAAGAACATTCAGATAATAGTATTAAAAAAACATTAAAGAAACATTATCAACAAACATTTCAGTGACATTATCAAAGAAAATTTAACTAACATTTTCAAAGAACACACAAGGAACATTATAAAAGGATATGCAAGTGACGTTATCAAGGAACATTCAAGGACCATTGTCAAAGAGCTTTCAAGCAATATTATCAAAGAATATTCAAGTAACGTTATCAAAGAATAATAAAGTGGCATTATCAACGAACATTCAAGGAACATTATCAAAGAATATTCAAGGAACATTATCAAAGAATATTCAAGGAACATTATCAAAGAATATTCTAGTTATATTATCAAAGAGCGTTTAAGTAACATTCTCAAAGAATATTCAAGTAACAGTATCAAAGAACATTGAAAGAACAATATCAAGGAATTTTCAAGTGACATTATCAAATAGCATTTAAGTAACGTTATCAAAGAACATTGAAATAACATTATCAAAGAATATTCAAGGAACAATATCAAAGATTATTTAAGTGACATTATCAAAAGAATATTCAAGGAACATTATCAAATAATATTCAGGTAACATTATCAGAGAGCATTTGATTAACATTATCAAAGAACATTTAGGTACCTTTCTCAAAGTACATTCAAGGAACATTATGAAAGAATATTCATGTGCCATTATCATAGAACATTCAAGGAACAATATTATAGAATATTCAAGAAATATTATCAAAAAATATTCAAGTAACCTTATCAAAGACTATTCAGGGAACGTTATTAAATAATATTCTAGTCAGATTATCAAAGAATATTCAAGTAACATTATCAAAGAACATCCAAGGAACAATATCAAAGAATATTCAAGTAAGATTATCAAAGAACACTCAAGGAACAATATCAAAGAATTTTCAAGTGACATTATCAAAACGCTCTTAGGTAATATTATCAAAGAACATTGAAATAACATGATCAGAGAATATTCAAGGAATAATATCAAAGAATATTCAAGGACGATTATCAAAGAATATTCAGGTAACATTATCAGAGAACATTTGAGAAACATTATCAAAGAGCATTTAGTTACTTTTGTCAAAGAACATTCAAGGAACATTATGAAAGAATATCCAAGTGATATTATCAAAGAACATTCAAAGAACATTATCAAAGAACATTCGAGAAACGTTATCAAAGGATATTCAAGTAAATGTGTCAACGAACATTCAAGTGACATTATCAAAGAACATTCGAGAAACGTTATCAAAGGAAATTCAAGTAAATTTGTCAGCAAACATTCAACTGACATTATCAAAAAACATTCAAGGAACAATATTAAAGAATATTCATGGAACATTATCAAAGAATATTCAAGGAACCTTATCAAAGAATATTGAAGCAACATTATCAAAGAATTTTCAAGTGACATTATCAAAGAGCATTTAGGTAACTATTTCAAAGAACATTCAAAGAACATTATGAAAGAATATTCAAGTGACATTATGAAAGAACATTCAAAGAACATTATCAAAGAACATTCATGAAACATTATAAAAGGACATTCAAGTAACTTTATCAAAGAACATTCAAGTGACATTATCATAGAATATTCAAGGAACATTATCAAAGAATATTCAAGTGACATTATCAAAGAGTATATAAGTAACATTATGAAACAACATTTAAGTAACATCATCAAAGATTATTCAAGGTACAGTATCAAAGAATATTCAAGTAACATTATCAAAAACATTCAAGTAACGTTATTAAAGAATATTCAAGTGACATTATCAAAGAAAATTTAAGTAACATTATCAAAATATATTCAAGAAACATTATCAAAGAATATTCGAGGAACATTATCGAAGGCTATTCAAGTAACATTATCAAAGGATATTTAAGTAATATTATCAAAGAATATTCAAGGAACATTATCTAAGAATAGTCAAGGAACATTATCAAAGAATATTAAAGTGACATTATCAAAGAACATTTAAGTAACATTATTAAATAATATTCAAGGAACATTGTCAAATAATATTCAAGGAACATTATCAAGGAACATTCAAGTAACATTATCAATTAACAATTAAGTAACATTATTAAAGGACATTCAAGCAACGTCAAAAAATATTCAAGTAACAATATCAAAAGAACATCAAAGTAACATTATCAAAGAACATCAAAGTAACATTATCAAAGAACATTCAAGTAACATTATCAAAGAACCTTCAAGTAACATTTTCAAAGTTCATTCAAGTAACATTATCAAAGAACATTTACGTAACATTATCAAAGAACCTTCAAGTAACATTATCAAAGGACATTCAAGTAACATTATCAAAGGACATTCAAGTAACATTATCAAAGGACATTCAAGTAACATTATCAAAGTTCATTCAAGTAACATTAATAAAGAACATCAAAGTAACATTATCAAAGGACATTCAAGTAACGTTATCAAAGGACATTCAAGTAACATTATCAAAGTTCATTCAAGTAACATTGTCAAAGAACATTCAAGTAACATTATCAAAGGACATTCAAGTAACATTATCAAAGGACATTCAAGTAACATTATCAAAGGACATTCAAGTAACATTATCAAAGGACATTCAAGTAACATTATCAAAGAACATTCAAGTAACATTAGCAAAGGACATTCAAGTAACATTATCAAAGAACATTCAAGTAACATTAGCAAAGGACATTCAAGTAACATTATCAAAGGACATTCAAGTAACATTATCAAAGGACATTCAAGTAACATTATCAAAGGACATTCAAGTAACATTATCAAAGGACATTCAAGTAACATTATCAAAGGACATTCAAGTAACATTATCAAAGAACATTCAAGTAACATTAGCAAAGGACATTCACGTAACATTATCAGAGGACATTCAAGTGACAGTATTAAAGAGCAAATGAAAAGTAATACTATCAAAGAACATTCCAAGTAACATTATCAAAGATCATGTATGTAACATTATCAAAAACATTTAAGGGACATTATAAAAGGATTTTCAAGTAACATCATGAAAGGACATTCAAGTAACATTGTCAAAGAATATTTAAGTAAGATCATTGTCTTCAGCTGATTTACTTTCTAAAACTATTAAGAATAAGCTCAAGTGATATCATTATCCCACAGAAATAGCACAAATCGATGTTATTATGCTTTATTGAAGCGTTGTTTTAATTATTCTTTCATGAACATATCTCTCATATGGTCATAATCTGATAGTTTCACATATAAACACGGACTATTTTCATTAAGATAATATATTAACGTATTGCAATGAAAACTAATAATAATAATAATAATAATAATAATAATAATAATAATAATAATAGGAAGAAGAAGAAGAATAAGAATATTAATAATAATATTATTCAGCATCATCATCTGAAGAAGGATTGTAATACTTATATCTTTAAGTATATATATAGTGTCGAAGAAGTATGAGATTTATTACCAACGTCACAAAATGCTAACAATCTATATAACACAAATATAATATCGGAACAATAGGGATACACGAACACTGGTTAATTTCTCTAAGGGAAAGGTTTAGTAATGAAGTGGACTCAATACATATAGATACACCATTTTAAATCCAAGATTGCATGTAGATTATCAGCACTTTGCATCAAAGCAAATGTTGCGGCAATGGGAAGCATTAATGTCTATTTTCAATTTACTTTCCTCTTAATACATGTTGTACGTGCATTAGCGTCTGGAATAGCTTATGTCCACCATTACCAATATCAAAGTAAACTAAAAAAGATGCAGATGCTTTTCGATAATGATGTAATTATCTAATGCAACCATTCCAGAATTTGGCTCCAATTATGTATCGTTTCCTTTTTTAAAAAGATCAAACAAAGAATAGGAAAGATACACACGCAATTCAGCACTATTTTATGTTTTGTTTTAATCCATCAGCTCTACCAAATATAGTAGAACTTGGTATTAAGCAAGATTTCTTTACGATTATAATATGCACGATTAAACGCCGAGACATCTTAGGGATGCTACAATTTTTCTTTATACACATTCAATACAGCCACAATTGGATATACCGTATTTTCCGTTACAAAAGAAACAGAAACACATACTTTGAGCAGTAAAAAACAGTAACAAACAAAACGTTTGTGACCATACAATTTAGCTCCATTGTATAAGGATTTTATTGTTGTCTGAGGCTGATCTCAGAGGCACACTCTATTATCGTCTTTCCTTAATGAAGATGAGTTTGTTTGGCTTGGGTCAGCATTTGTCGGTTAGAATAGATCTAGCTAAAGCGATGAAGGCGGCTGCGTCAGCACTGATTACGATTCGGTTAAATATTCATTAGTTCTATACCCAGCGAGGGAAAGATATCAGGCTTTGAGCAAATATAGTGTCAGAACAAAATATATTTTTATACCCAGGCATATATCACCCGCTTGAAACTGGTGTTAATAGAGTGCATTTGAAATTATTTTTACAAACAATGATCAAGATTTATTGTTGTATATTCAATTGTCACAGCCACTGGGGTAGGAAAGTTCTCAAACTTTGCCAGTACAAACCAAACAGGAAACTAAAAAGTGAATCGTCGATTACTCGTACACAGCCTCCAGCGCTAAGTTCAAGATTATTTGGATATGATTTTATTTTCTCAAGCGGAGACAATGAAGGGCCTAGCATTCCATAAACTACTTATAATTATATGAAGCAAATTATTTTTAAATTATTGTAATGTATATTTAATTGACTTTTTTTGTTATGTTTTCTTTTTATTCATTATCTGCTTTGCATAATTGTATTTTGGACTTGACCTTGTCAAAATCAAATTCATTTTCTACCTGACCTGAATCATTGATTTTGGTTTTGTAAATACGTTTATCTCAATCTGAGTCTAGAACTTGGAAATGCCTTATGAAATACCAGGTCTCTGTGTTTACTACATTTAATATTATCAGTTTAGCAATATATATTTTAATTATTACTAAGATTTTATCTTGTAAACATTTAAAACTTTCCAGAATGAAATATTTAGAAAATGTAAACCGTGACCTGAGCTCAGGTAGAGAATTATAAAAGTTTTATTTATTGTGAAAATTATTTATTTGTGTTGTAACATCGAAGCAGAATTATTTGTATTATTATTCTATCCAGTATATCATTTGAGCTGGAAATACTTTATTCAGATTCTTTCATTGAAGTAATCGTTCCCTGGAAATACAAAGTGCTCAAAAATAACATTTTTTGAAATAATGGCTTGGATTCATAATGAAATTCAACTAAGGACTGATTCTTGCATTTTGCTAATGTAATCAAACAAGCGACTGTTGGCACATAACTACGAAACAGACCAACACATGCACATAAACACCTCTAGCGTTGGATTAATGTTTTCTTGTATCACTTAAGTTGTTTGCAGAATTTCAAATAGGTAATTTGTGGTATAAATCCTATGATTATATGTGATGTAATTGACAATACCGTAATTTTTAATTTTTCACTTTGTATTATAGGAAAATAAATCATTTACTGAATTTTGAAAAGTTGTTGGTTTTTGCTCTTTTCTACTAATTATTATAAGATCAAATAACCTTGATAATATTAGCTCATGTAGGAGTGGCAAATTAAGGCTTTTTACTGATCTGCAAAAATAACATACAGTGCCTAACCAAGGGTTTTTCTATGGTATGCTGACATACATTGACTGGTACATTCAATTAAGTCCCTGCAAACAAGTCATATTTAGTTTGATCTTTCATCGACACCGCATCTATTTATAAAAATGCAATCGCAATCTGGGTTTCTACAATAATGTTCTTGCTATTTTGTTTGTTCATTCATCTACATAACATATATCTATAAAGTATACAATCTACATTTGTAGAGCAATGCAGCACTGAAATTATTTCCAAACAAAGCAAACCCAATAAATAAAATATGACATCGACCATAATTGAAACGAAATGGTCCTTGGGTCATGGTTATTAGTGCAGGAAAGAATACAATTAAATTTAATCTTTACTTTGCTGATGTGAACGATAATCGAGAATAAATTGATGTCGTGCTTGTGGAACCCAAACTACATGCATTGACTTTTCAAATATGTGAATAGACTTGTAAAAGCTAACTCGTGTTTTCGTTTTTACAAATGAATCATTTTAAGTTTTATGTCATCTTGGTCTGAATCAGATTTTGATGCAAAGAAACTTTATAAACGTTATGTGAATAAGAAATCATGCAAAAAGGGTTTGAATGATGATTTTGATTTATTTCATTTCCTATTTTTTTTTAGTTCTTGTTTTATAGATCCATATATTTCTTTGTTGTATTAAACTCTTATTCAGTAAGACACTTGAAATCTGAAGAAGATGATGGCAGAGTCAAACCTGAGAATCATTTCGAAAGTATACTTCCGGTAAGACAACGGACCATTCATTTATTAATAAAGGTCAATATTCTTGCTATATATGTCACTAGCAAATACGATTTTCTGTAAATGTCCACAATATGAAAGCTAAGGAAAGAGTAAAAAAGTTACATGTTAATATTAACATACAAATGTTTTCAAAGGGTACTAAAAAGGAAGAGAACAATTTTCGGGTCTACAAATGCATTTTTAATACAAGTGTGTTATAGAGGTGATATTTATACTTCGCTGTATAAGTAATAAAGTAGATAATATAACAATAATACCATCGTTTTTTTACTTACACAAATGCATAGAAAGTATAATGTGTCTACCATACGAGCATCCTTGTTTAGTGTGCGAAAGCGCTTGAAGGAATAAATGCTTAAAATAGCTAATATCTGTTGAACTTAGATTTTTCATTTGGAATATTTATGAGAATTCACAGCAGTGTAATATTATAAATATTCTCATTGCTGCATACCATTATAACCACGAAATATGGAATAATTTCAGACGTTTGTGTAGTCTAGGTGTAAATCTATCCAGCACACAGACGTTTCAAATTCAAATCCGATAAAGTGAACCTATTGTTTGTTCATTTCTTATAATATGTGTTCTACCTCAATACACTAATGATAACTATGTTCATACTGTTATTGTCTGTTCGAATATAGCTACAACACAGTAGAACATAATCCACTGACATTATCACAATCGATAAAGTAAAATATTGGCTATCAATTTATTACACATATTGCTAGCCAATATAGTTGTGCATGAAATAAAGCGACAATCTGACTGCTTCAAGTCAATAACCATCTTCGCCAGACAAGGTTTCGATAACCCTGACTACACATTGGCATATCAAGCAGATATTTATGTGTTTCGGTTCTGTTAATTTTATTGGATGCAGCTGCAAGCCAACGCATCCAATGAAAATTAAGTTGTTCACATTTGAGCACACAACTTGAATGGACTGATAAAAAAGCAATTTTAAAGTGCCGGTCTGTGTTTGCAGAAATACCTTTCACTGAAATACACTTGTAATGGGTTCGCTCATGTACACAGTCATACTGTCGATGCTACATGCTGAACTTACAAAGTTTCCTTTCTAGGTTAATTGCCACCGCCGTTTTCGGCTGATGTAAAATTCACCACACTGTTGTTTAGTTGCCATTACATACTAAAGGAAGTAACACATGAAATCCAATAGATGTCGCTAGGACAAAGCACCAATATAGCTGCTTGATATACGAAGATGTAGATATGTTGTGGGAACCTTGACTAGCGAAGATGGTGAAATAACGGATATATTTTATCTCGTGGGGGAAAACTCAAGTATTTGAACTCGTGCGTTAGCCACTTGTAAACCTTTTGAGTCTGGCATCTACTCGATGAAATATATCCTTTATTCACTCATTTTAGGCAAATATTCTCTCTCTCTCTATGTCTCTTTCTTTATGGGATACAAGCATAAAATAGGTTTAATCAAACAAAACCTGTTAATTGATTCAGAAGTGAACGAGTTAATGCAAATTTGACAGCTCTCTAGCGCTTGAAAATAACTGTTGGCGTCGGTTTGGTGACGTAAACGGTGAAGTTTTTATGTCTAGGTGATATTGGGTTATGTCCTGTATTGATGATCAATATAATCTGGCCTCAGATGTATAGTATGAAGTGTAGTAGTTGTTTGACATGTTTTCTACTCGGTTCGTTGCTTGTGTTTTTGTCAAAGTGATATTGTGGAATGAGTAGCTTTTAAACAAAAGGCTGGTCCTCACGACGCACAAAAGACAAAAGGTGTGGAGCTATCTTGATTTTGAGTTATCATGACCTAACCTATTCCTATACAATAGACCAAGTTTAATACTTGAATATTCCATACTATTAATAATGTTATTCACTATTATGTCCCACATGGCTGTCAAAAGTATCCAACCAAGCTAATATAACTTGTGAAAGTAATGGTAACTGTTTTAAACATAGGTTAAAATATAGGAAATCTTTGCATAGTACAGGATTAAACTACGCAATAATTTAAATACTAAATGAAAACGATTTAAAATCAATACAAGAGCTATAGTTCGCAATCCTTGTAAGACCATAAATATTTGCTGGTCAAAGCCTATCCTATGGTGCTTAGTATAGATGAATTACTAATGTTTGGTATTATGTACTAAAAATGTTATGTACTTATACCAGAATGACCTTTCAGAATTCTGACAGCTGAATGCACTTTCCATATGTATGGTAGTTTGTTATTATTGTTAACTCAGTGGAGATGCCTTGCATGACTTATTATTTAGTGAGGTAATTATTTGTTATGAATGTAATATCAAGCATAACAGTCTGCTCCCTACTTGGGGTATCTCAAATGTCAGACCTTATCACTGTGAGCTTAGAACATATTACTTTGTTATTAGTAGGAAAATATTTCTTTTACCGATGTTGTTAAAGCCCATACAGCTTTGGTTTTAATGGTGGTATTTATGTTCTATATTACATTAACCTTTGGGAACTACTATTGGTGATGCATGCCACTGGTCAATTAAAATAATTCCAGCTTAAATTAATACCAAAACTCTGCCGACTAATGTGATATTTAAGCAAGCATTTAACACCACATTCAGTATTTGAAACGATTTCAGATTCCTATAGAAAAAGATAATGTTTTCATCTGCCAGTTAATTGGACAATCTGCAACAATAAGCATGTTGCTCACAGTCAACTAAACGATTTCAACCCGCCTTTCTCGTTTTTTGAAGATCCAATCTTTCCAATTTCTTTCTACTATTGATTTCAATGAGCATTAAGTCACATACAGTGTACTCAGTTGATAAAAACATAACTGGCAGAAAATCATCGGTTACGACTACATGAGTGGCATTTGCGTGCTCAATTAGACTATCAATCAGACCAAAAGGTATATTCAGCATTGTCTTAAAAAGAAAACAAATTTCATTTCACCAATCGTAAGAAATAGAAAACGACATTCAAGTCATTACCTATTAAAAGGAAATCACATTGTTGTTAAATAAGTCCGATATGTCCTTGCCCGAAATAATATATGCCATAGCAATTTGATCTTAATTCAGTGTTCTTTTTTCTGGTTTTCATGATGCATTGTTTTTGTTTTGGATCAATGACCAACACAGTCAACACAGGTATATGCAAAAGATCACACGATAGAAAATTATGCAAACGTTGTGGCTTTAAGCCTCACATCAATGGGGAAGGCAATAATGTTACGTTGGTTTTTTTAGGGCTTGACAAATTATTAGCACATGACAGGACATACATGGCGAAAGGTATATTTGGTGGAAGAGGAAGCCACGTATTTATACAGTTTACTCCCCAATAACTAGAATGCAGTTTCGCAAGAGAAGGAAGGGAGGGAGTAGGCTTCTTAGCGAAAAAATGCGCAGAAGTTAGAACAATAAAACTACATCGCCCAAGTCCTCTCCCAGAGCAGCCGCTCGCAGAAAATAAAAGTCATGACTAGGGATTACGAGCAATGCATACAGTCACTCTATTGATTAGGGTATGTAATCCGTCGTTCTTATATGGCCTGGGCTTTTCTGTATTTGAATTAGAGATAGATAATGTGTCATGCGTAAAACTAACGAGCGTACTTGCTATCAGTTGCAGTCAACAACCAGATGTAGAATTTGGTGAAATTGTAATGGTTTTATGCTAAAGGTTATGTTTATTGCAATGTTATTGCTTTCACTTATTTTGATGACGTCTTTAATACACGATTAAAGCACATAAACAACACGTGAGATGATAAATAGCTCAGACAGAAATTAGAAACCATTTTAACCAGCTACGATATTTAAATGAGACTTATAAAGGTCACAATAGTGCAATTTTATTAGCACTACTGAAAGCGACTTAATCATTAATATATACAGTTAAAGAAGATGAAATGTACCACTCACAATGCTTCAAATGACACTTCCATTCAGTCACGTTTTTGATATTTTCACTTGCAAACTCTAATTTATAGCGACATGCAAATTAGGCCAGGTCAGTAATCGGAAATTAGAAAGAAAACGAAAAGCATATAAAGGACATAAACTCGTTCCATATAAACTACGTTATGTTGAGGTATTGTTCTGGTATCTAATATAGTCACTATCTCATGTCACACCATAACATATATACTTATAAAATTCCATATTTCCAAATCGGATTGTACATGTATAGTGAATTACAATCTTTTGAACTCGTGCAAAGAGTTGAACGATTTTACCGTATTGCAAAGTATGCCGAAATGCGAGGTCTGTAACGAGCAGTGCATGACCCACAAAGCTTACCTCTAGCATTATTTCAAGCCGAAATACAATCAAAGTTAAAGTCGGTATACACAATGTATACATCAAGTTAAAGTCACCATTAAAAAAGGTATGATAATGTTATTTCATGTATGTGGTCGAGATATTGCCAACGTGTGATAACTCAGAAGGAGGAGATCGCTGGCCCTTACCGTTTGTTCTGGAGTCCCTTTCTGAAATATACATCGGCACCTGGAGTCCTTTTCTCAAATATACACTGGCACCTGGAGTCCCTTTCTCAAATATACATGGGCACATGAAAAGTATAATATCACAAGACCCACACTCGAGATAAATGTGTAATACCATGAGTGTCTGTCCACGAGAGAACTGTTTTTTTGCAAGACTAGAGTGTGCTATGGAAAGCTACAGACAACACGAGGATGAGTCGAGGGATATGACCAGAATCGAACATTGGATTCCCTCATCTAAATATGACTTTATTATGTCGAAATTCCCTGCAATCGTTTTATCAAGCAATTTATATTTTAGGAACAAGTTATTTAAAAGACTTTGCGGTGGGTTTTTTTTGGGGGGGGGGGGCTGAATCAGGTAAGCTAATGGCCGTAATGACTACATCATAGCTTAAAACTACAACTCAATACTAGCAAATTACACCAAATCCATTATTTACCGGAAATCTCATGTTATAATGATCCAATCGGAATCAATGGTATTTGCGTCTAACTATATCAATTCAATACAATAAACAAGAAACACAAGTCATTTTGCACGCTGTAGGTTCATCAGCTGCAATTACCGAACAACGTGGGTGTGATTTCAATGGGGCAATCATTCAAACAAACACCAAACGAAACTGCGCACATCGATTACAATTTCTGTCAATAATTTTTGCTTTCTTTCATTTTTACGAGGGAGTAACTAACTTTGTTTGCAAAGCCCCAAATCATCGCCACATAATGGTCTAAAATGTAGCAAATTTATATTCATTCTAATTAGTAGCTGCATAATTTGCTATTTTAGGTGTTTAAAGGACGCTTGTCGATGCGATCAGGAAAATGGTTATATTGTTTCAACAAACGTACTTACGTGTGATGAAGAGCACTGTTCGAAAAGACTTGGCAACTAGAACTACAACACATCACCGGGAAGGAAAAGAGTTCTCTTGCGTTACAAGCGATGTTTATCTACCTAAACCAGACAATGATTGGTACACAAAACAAAATAGTTTGCCTACAGCGAATAACAGTCTTCTCGCACTATCTCTCTCTCTCTCTCTCTCATATTTTTGAAAAAGCATGTTTTCAAATATCTGATGGTCACGTTCGTTCTGACTTTTGGTTGCAAACTTTTTCTAGCACAACACCTAGCGGAAAAACATCATGGTACACGCTGACCGGCTTAATTAGTGTGCTGTTTATTATGATGGCTTTACAACAAAATTGATCCGTTGATTGATTTTGTTTAAAGAAATTATATATTGTTAATAATAATAATAATGAGGACTTTGTATAGCGTCTAATCGTTAGAAGCTCTAAGCGCTTTACAACATTAGACAACAACTATAACATAAAAAACATATATAATGATAGGATTACAAAAAACAAACACCACGAAATTAGAAAACATACACAAAACATGCTGAACATAGTTAAGGTAGGAAACATTATTAGGTCTTTAAGTTTGTTCTTGCAGTCGAAATAAGTGAGTTTTAAGAGCACTGTTGAATGGATCACTTTGTCTTTGTGTCTAAGTTCAGTGGGCAATTCATTCGACGTTGCTGGACCATAGTATGCAAAAGAACGTTGTCCATATGAATTTGTTTTCGTAGTGGGAATAATGAGTATACGATTGTAAGAAGAGGAGCGTAAGTATCTTGCTAGTGTATACACATGGGTGATGTCGGATAGGTATGTTGGAATGGAGTCCGTCAGTGAAACGTAGCACAGAGTACAAATTTGGTGTTTGATTATGGATCGAATGGATAGCCAGTGTAGGGTACAGAGCAGTGGTTAGGTGTGGTCTGATCGTGGTACTCTAAGTGTAATTCGAGCAGCTGCGTTTTGAACCTTTTGAAGTTTCTGGAGTACATATTGAGATGAACCAGACATTATTGAGTTACAATAGTCCAGTCTTGAAAGTACTAATGAACACACGTGTTTTAGTGGCCTCAACTGAAAGGTATTTTGAATGGAGCTCATTCGTCTCAGCTCAAGATATGCAGCCTTGCATATGTTCATGACATGTTGGTGCAGTGTGAGATTACTGTCCAGAGTAACACCTAGGTTTCGTACTGATTGTGTGAACTTAATGTTGGTGTTGCTGATATTTATTGTTTGAGGTAAAGGATGTGAACGAGAAAGTCTTTGTGTTGTGATCAGAATGGTCTCAGTTTTATCATCATTCATTTGCAGTTTGTTACATGTCATCCATGATCAGAAATGCACCTCTCTACACCTTGGATGGTAGCATCAACCTCAGTTGGGTGGCTAGATTTGTATATTTGGGTGTCATCAACGTACAATTGGTGAGACACTGGATGATGATATATGATACTTGAGAGTGGCTGAGTGTATAGAATGAAGAGAACAGGTCCAAGAACAGACTCCTGTGGAACACCACAACATAGTTTAACTGGGCTGGAGTGTATTCCATTTGCAGACACAATTTGTGTCATGTTGACCAAGTAGGACTTGAAGCACAGTAACGCTGTATCCTGAATGCCACATACATGCTGGAGACAGTGAAGTAATATAGCATGGTATATTGTGTCATGAGCTGCAGACAAATCAAGGAGGGTGAGGACTGTAATCTTTCCGCTATCCAAAGCATAGATAATGTCATTAACTACTTTTAGAATAGTAGTTTCAGTACTGTGGCAAGGGCGATATGCAGATTGTACATTGCTACAAAGACTGTTTGAATTCAGATGAGATACAAGCTGGGATAGAACAATATTTTCTAATATTTTGTATATAAATGGGAGATTAGGAACTGGGCGGTAGTTCTTTAAATCGTTATGATCTAGTGTTGGTTTCTTCAGCAGAGGCTTTACAGTGGCAGTTTTGAAAAAGGATGGGAATTCACCGGATGAGAGAGAGGAATTAATAACATTAGTTAGTGAAGGCAATACTGGATCTAAGCACTCAAGCAGCAGTGATGTTGGAATTATATCAAGTTCACATGACTTTAAAAATATATGCTCTTAAATTAAGTATCAGAAAAATTTAAGAACAGCACATTTTTATAGACATTATCGAAAATGAATTTCCTTAGAATAACAAGTGAGAAACAAAGAACTGATGGTATTGCGAATTAAATCCTAAAATACTCAAAGGATTACAGATACAGTTCCTCATAATTTAAAGTCCTGAATAAATTCAGTAGAAGTCCAGAGTAATTCCGAAAACTGACGGCGATGATGTGTATATGGTAGCTTTTATAGGGATGATGTGTTGACAGACTTTTATTGAATCACAGTGTAAGTGTAATAATCCAGGTACGAATTCAATATAAATTCCAGTGAATGCCTCTATCCATGAATTTTATCAGAGCACGATTGTATTTCAAGAGAAAAGAAGCTGAATTTTATTATTTGAAGACAAAATTCAGCCCTACTAAACACAACGTATAACACATTTTCGAAATGCTAGATCTTAAAGCACGACCGAAAAATCATCTTCGTTACAAGATTATATAGTTCTCTACTTGACCTCAGGTCAAAATTAGCATATTCTAAACATAGAAAATATCCTTCTAGAATGACGATGATGTTTAAAATATAAACACCATAACCTGGATTATGTAAAATACCCTAAGGAAATTCCAAGACCTAAACCTAAACCCAAAGATACATATTTACTTCTACATATACTAATTCTGATATTAAGTCCATAGACATGGATAATAATTTAGATATGTTCTATTTATTTACATATTAGAAAAAAACAGTCAATTCGGGTCAGGCAGAAATGAACTAAATTTTGAACATGTCAAATATGCAATGTTGCATTACAATAGCATGTAATGAACTTTAAAAAACTAACCGAAAAAACTAACAAACAATGCAAATTAAAAAAAAAAACATAACACAAAATCAGTGATTCATCCAGAAAGGCATTGTGTGAAGCGCTTGGTACCCAAGAGACAATAACGGAAGTTAGGAGGACTGCGGAAACGTTGGTTTATATTGCCTACTTCATGTGTTCCTCCCTAAACATGTTTTTTTTTCCACACAGCTAATATCCGGTCAAAATCTGGTATTTCCGTCCTTCTATTTCATTCAGGAGCCCCGGGTGGCCGAGTGATCTAAAGCGTTCACCACTAATACTTGCCGCCATATATATCCTATATTATGCTGGGAAATGATGTTAGACCCCTAACAACAACAACAACATCAACAACCATTTCACTCAGATATTTTACCTGTTCTCAACAGCCATCACCCTTAACTAGTATTTATTGTCTGTTTGTAGTTTCTGAGTAATTGAGATTACACAATTTACATACATATCTATCATTCAATACAAATTGACTAATTGGCTCAGCATTTTCAAGGTAGGCAAAACTGTCAGGAACTTATTAAGTAACACAGATGTTTGTGCTAACAAATGAACATGAGTCTTACTACAAACGGGTAGGCCGAAAACGTATGGTATACGAATGTTGCACAAGACCGAATAAGATAATTTCTAAATGTGGTTAGACCAAGATATATTGCTCACTGGTCAGAACCCAGCTAAACTGTTTATATCTAAATTGAGAGATGTCGTTGGCGGTGCATTAATTGCGAAAATCATGGCAAGAATTGGCATTTATCATGGAATAATTAATAAAAGGGTCATTCTTTTGTATGTGCGTGTTTTTATGTTTGTAAAGCAGTATGGTGGAAGTGCATATTTAAAATCAGTGGAGTAGTATGGTCAGAAACTATGTTTTGACTGACGAGAAAACAAAACCATGAGCCCGGTAGGTTTTGACCAGCTGTTAAACGTTGATTTCTTTGCGTAACCACTGTCATATACAGGTGCTTTTGAGATGCAAATCTGAGCACAGGGGAAAAAATATATATATATGTGTGTATATATATATATATATATATATATATATATATATATATATATATATATATATATATATATATATATATATATATATATATATATATATACAGAATTAGTTTTGCGGTTTTTGAAGAAAAGCCACATCAATAGTTTCCAAACGAGCTAACAAATTGAAGCAAACTAAATAGATTGTTTACCCCTAATTCAAATTTTATTTTCGGCACTCTGGCTCCCACGCTTGTTAGGTTACATTGTGTAATAAGTTAGCTTTTTGTCAGTGTTTTGGGTTTGATACGTTTGGTACGTTTGCCATTGATAACGGGTATATTCGGTATTTAATTTTCAGCGAGTCAAGCAAATCAATAAGGCAAGGAGGCTTGGGGAACTACAAATGTTCGATTCATGTCATCTGCTGATTTTTGGGGCATTTGATAGCTGCATCAAGTCATTCGATGCAGAATATTAATCTTGCAGATGCAGATCAATTTAACAGAACACGGAAAGCAATAATTGGAAGGAAAGTAGTCGCACAATTCAGGAATACTAATCAAATTGTAAGGTACAGTGGTCGTCATGAAATCTTCCGTGTTGTAGTTATAAAGATGGCAATAATAGCCCGAAATCCATCATTGTCTGCTCGTATTTCATAGGAAAATCAATGAAATAAATCGAAGTCAAAGGCTAAAACGACTTATTTTGATTATTATCCCCTTTGACAATATTGGTACAATACACGATGTGATGAAAACATTTTTAATGACAAAACACCTAATACGTTTCATGTTGGAATCGGAACTTAATCTTTGTATGACTTTTCTCTTGTAGTGTGACCGGTCTACTTTCGATCATTTATTTTGGTTACTTGACTTTAGACATAAGCTGATCAAAGTTAAGTTTCGATCGAAGAATAATATATTTACGAAAATTACATACATGTCAAAGATTCCCGCTCGTCATAGTAATAGTGTGTTGAATTCGGCTAATTAATATACGAATCTAGTTAAGGGCTGAACAATACATGAATCTTGTTAGGGGCTATACCATACATGAATCTAGTTAGGAACTAAAAACTACATGGATCTTGTTAGGGGCTAAAATATACACAAATCTAGAGGCTAATTACTATATAAATCATGGAGCTAATTAATATATGAATTTATGGACGCATTAATATATAATCTAGGGACTAACTAAAATGTACTAAAGTGTACTAAAATATATAAAAATCTAAAGGCTAATTACTATATAAATCAAGGAGCTAATTATTATATGAATTTATGGGCATATTAATATATCTTCTAGGGACTAACTAAACTATGAATCTAAAGGCTAAATAAGATATGAATCTAGGAGGTAAAGAAGTTATTGAACTGCCACAATTTCGCATTGAAACCAGATAGTGAAACGGATGATTCCGCAAGTACTATTATTTGTTTCTATGTAAACCTTACAGATCGACATACTTTTCATATCAGTTTTCAAATGTCAGTCTTTAGATAGAACTGAGTGTTAAAACTCCATACATTATGTTTCGGCAAAGGACAAACGACAGTCACATGCTCGTTTCAGAGGACTATTATCGAAGCTGATTTCGCAGAAGTACGAACTTGCTATCTGTGTAATATTGGGTGCTTATGAGAAAATGGAGACCACCCGAGGTACTCCTTGATGCCGAGTGGTCAGTTAGCTATCAAATTGTAGTATCTAAGTCATATAGACAGGAAATTGTATGCTGTTCATCCATGAATCAATAATCCCAGCCACATATCTTACATCATTTTTATTGGCCTAAAATTTAAAGTGATGTTTCTAACTAATGTTAATCATTTCACACTTGTTAGATGGTTGTAAAACCTAACCAAAAGGTACCTACAACTAATTCCTCCATTTGACGAACAATTTAGTAGAATAATCGTAGATTGCGTATTTCCCTTACCCAAGACCAAGTCAGGCAACCGATAATGGTAGACCATAATGTGTGTATCTGTAAGGTTCGCAGAGGCGACTCTTTACGAAATATTTAGACTGAAACCATATCCAAAATCTTAAAAAAGTTCTTACACGTTTTAACGTTCCTAAGTCTTTTCAGTGTGATCAAGGTTTTAATTTTAATAGATCATCCAACAAGTTATGAACTGGACATTCAACGATTCATTTCCCTATCATCCTATAAGGCAGGAATGTGTTGGAAGGATTTCGTCAAACTTTAAAGACTACAGTGAAAAAAGAAATCAAGTTATTTAGATTATATAATCGAACCTCTTGGGAGGCGGTAAAGGAAACAACTCTGCTATATCAATATCTTATATGTATGTTGATAGAAACGGCTCTGTAAATCATTCAATAAATTTAGTTCTTCCTGTTGCACTCAATGACGATATAAATGATGTACAACCGGAATGTTTTGACTTTGGTTCATCCGGTCTTCCTAAGTATGAAATATTAATAAACCTGAGCTATAAACGTTCACATCTACAGTCACAGGAAAGTAAATAAGATAAAGCAGGTAATATTTGAATATGAGCACTTGTTCCCAGATGCTCCAACTAGAAAAAACAAAATCTACAATGATGTTGAAATTGAGGGTTGTAAATCTGTAGAAAAAAACACCCTTACACGATAAATCTTCTTAAGGAGGAATGTTTAAAGAAAGTTGAATATTTGTTGGAGAATGACTAAATTGAACTAAACAAAAGTAAATGGAGTTCGCCGTAAAGTTTTGGGCCGAAACCAGATAATTATTTCCGAATGTGCATAGACTACATAAAAGTGAACGGTATCACCAAAATAGATTCATTTCTATTTCTGCGAATTGATGACAGTATTGACAGGATAATACATAAAAACAATTTCACCAATTTTGACCTATTTAAAGGACTCTGGCAGACTCCACTTACGGATAGAACAAAGTGATACGATTGGTAAGAATAATTATTCCTCTATATTCCAGCGCTTAATGAGCATGGTACCATCTTGTATAAAATGGATTTGATGCATATATTCGCGACATCGTTATTTATAGCGATTCCTGGCAGGATTACCTGGAAACTATCCATTAGGTCTTATTTCGCTTGAGAGAGGCAAATTTGAAAGTTAATTTAAGTACAAAAGAATTTTGTCGGGCATGTGTCCAGTTTATATGGCATATTGTGGGACATGGTTATGTTAAGCGAATAGAAACTGAGGTTAAATCTATCTCTAAACTCGGTGTGCCTTTTAATAAGAGGTAACTGAGGCGATGTTTAGGCATAGTGGGTTAAGTTCGGAAATAGCTCTATAAATACTGAGCTCCTGACCAATGTATTCATTTAGCAGACCCATTTTTTTTTTTTGATATGACTAATGTGAGGAGGTATTCGATAAATGAAAGGCCATACTTAAGAGTGCACCGTTTCTTTCATGTCCGATTTAAAGCAATCATTTAAAACATGTGTTGATGCAAGTGATGTGGGATTAAATCAGGAATGTTAAAAACAGCGTTGATCATCCAGTGTACCATTTCACAAAAAAATACGTTTAAATAAGGATCAAACAATATTCCAATATCGAGAAGGAGTTTTGGCTACAATCTTGCATTCACAATATTTTGAGGTGTATATTAATGCTGCTCGGTGTTCGCAACCCCTTTATTTTATCAATACAGAGGAAAATAAAAACCAGGGCTTGTTTAGTTTCAGTTTCAATATTTCAATACTTCAATTCAATATCAATATTTCGGCACAGTCTAGGGGAAATATAATATAATCTCAGATCCACTTTCACGTGCATAAGAGTTCCATATTGCTTTATTCTGTATATATTTTGTACATTCATTATAACTCGTCCTATGCATTTTTTTCATGTGTGTATTTGATTAATATGGAAAAGTAAGGTTTACTGCATGAATCTTTCTTTTCTTTATCCATGGATGTGTCAGATATGTCTATATTTTTGGCAACTCCTGGTACATGAATTTATCAATTTTATTTTTTCATTCTTATTTATTACTTTAATATGTACAAAATATGTTTAGTTCAGTCTGGCCTGCTTGACTTGAGCATAATATTGCATACTAATTTTAACTAGATGCTTACGTATGTGTTGACAATTAGTAATAATAATCTATATAATAAGACTTAAAATGGCGCCTATGGCGTAGTTTCTCAGTGACTGATTGGGTTTCGATGTTTCGAGAATAATTATTTTCCTTCCAACTGGTTGTGCTAAGTCATGTGAATATGCCCAATTCGACGTAAAATCAATAATTCATACTATCACGTGAGTTGCTGTTGTTGTTGTTTTAGGGTTTAACGCCATTTTTCAGCACACGATAGGCTATACATGGCGGCCAGTATTAATGGTGGAGGAAGAACCCGGGAAAACCCAGAAAGAACCACCGACGAGAAGCTATTGGCAAGCTTTCTCGCATACCCACATTAGCCGAATCCGAGACTCGAACCCACTCAGACAGAGGTGTGATGGCAAAGCACATTATTTGGACTCTATTATTATTATGGAACTGTTACAAATTATTCCATAAAATTCTGGACAACGCTATCTTTCAACATCTCGTCTCTTGGTGGACCTATGCATTTCCTGTATTTAATTTTATGATGGTGTATTTCCTTCATTCAGGACTTTCAGAGACCTTTATAAGGACAAGCTTGGATTCACTTCATAATACTGTAAGTTCATGTAACAATTTTCTCTATAACTGTAATAATTAATATGCTAAAATTGATGAAATTGGCTGCTGTCGCTTCTTTTCTGTTATATGCATTTGTGGCCAAAGAGTCGTTACAAATTCATTATATACTGTGCTTTATTGTATTTCAAAATCCAGTTACTGTCATCCTGACTAAAGATACTGATGACGTTTTGTCTTGGCAAACAAATAATATGTAGCTAATATTTTCATAGCAGTGTTCGTTAAATATTAGGATCATATATTGGCCTGAGTAAAAGCCATTTTGTTAACCATGTTCGTTATTATAATTTTAGTAACAGAGTTTTCTAGAAAGAAAGTTTCCATTAAGTATTTTTTTTTAAAAATTGTTTTGTGTAGAAAATCATAATTGTGAGATAGATATAGTAGAGGGTTTTATAAAAAATGTTTACTGAAAAATTATTTATTCCGGCAATAACATCTGGGCAGAAATTATTTTTTGTGTGTTAGAATTTGATTTAGTGAAATTGTTTATTCTTTTCTGGAATTATACAGTGATCTAGAATAATATTGTTGGACAGGAATATTAACTTAGTTGGAATTTAACAACGCCTCAAGTTAATTTACATTTTTACATTATGTTCCAAGAAAATAGATTATTTGTTGAATTTTCAAAACATGCTGGTTCTCGCTCTTTTCCGTTACTTATTTTGTGATCACGTGCTAGGGTTAGGATATTATGCACCAGGAAATTAAATTAATAAATCCAATATATTGTACCCCAAGAAAGTCATATATACACTTTAGATGAAGAGACTTCATTTACAGATGAATATGATATTGCAAGTTTTAAATCATTGAAACCAGATGTCCAATACTTGTTAAAAGGATATTTCAGTATGTATACAGCATATGGAAATGATTAGTTAACATTGGTTCAAACATTTCATTCTCTTGATAATGTTGAATATGTTCCAAACAATGAATCCTCAAATAGATCAAATATGGATAGAAGGGTACCCAGCTATCATAGGTACGCACTCTTAGAACGTTGTAATCCAGCACACGTAGAATAGTGAATGCAAGCTCTGGAGTGTACAAGCCATTGGGACATATACATAGTATTGTAATAATTCAGGTAGTTGCGCTGATTGTGTTCTGGCAGCATTCAAATCATCGAGGTAATCAATGACTTTCATCCTATTTAGCGGTTAAAATCAATGCATATGTCATTACATCTTACTCTAAACCGTAATGTCTAGTGTAGCTATGATGGAGAAAGTACATAAGAACGGAGGAAGATAGCAGGTCTGAACAATACAAATTTATACGGTTAGGGGAGTGGAAAACCCGATTTCATCATGCTTACATGACCTATTTGTATTGTTCCTTATTGTCAGTATACGGAACAATTTGATAGCAGGTGATTTAATAGAGCAATAGACACCTTAGTACAAATCATTAAATCAGCCTCAGAAAAATCGGGTATGAAAAAAGTGAAGAAGTCTTTTTTTCAAGGCGTATCATTGCAAAAACAGGAATAGTTTAATAAGGAATTTGACGATACTAAAACGAGTAAAACTAATGACAGCGAGAACCCGAGAAAGACTGAGATTTAATGTCTTTAACCAAAACATTGAACGTATAAATAACTGATTTAAACTAACGTTAGTGGAGGTTTACCGCAGAGAATTTAGGCCGATATGGAAAAAATTTGCAGAATAGGTTAGTCTCGATTCTTAATAATGGACATTCCATACATTTGGAAATTAACTTGGATTGAGATCATGGCATAACCAACAATTTCCTTGATAACATGGTTTATTTGAAAAAATGTATTTGCCGTGGCCACCCATTCTCTAATAAAACACTTATTGCGATTGCTCACAACCCGACTGGAGTTCCGAAACCAGGAAAAAAGGAATGTTAGTGGATTCGCTTTCTTAGAACATTAGGGTGAACGATTTAAACCATGAAGACTAAAAAAAGACAGCCATTCACTAAAAAATCTTCATTTTTTGCAGCTGCTACATTTTCATTTAAATAATTCTTTCATTTTGGGTATTAGTCATCCAGCAATCAATAATTACTACTACAAGAATGAAATATCCGATGTATAATTTACGGTTACGCAAATGAACATAATCAACAATATGTTCCGTCGTTTTCTAGCTCGATATAAAACTATTATTCAACATCAACATCAAGCTGCAGCCAATGAGTCGAGACACCAAAACTTTCAAGCTTTTATTCCTGTAGAAATAGTCATGTAAAATTTTGTTACCTGAACGCATTTGTGTGTTTTATGTTTGTCTTGTTTGTGTTTTGAAAAAAGCCTCATTTCGGGTCGAAAGCGCTTGGGCTAATTGGAATCTATCTTTGCACCTTTCGTTGTCAGTTAGAGTGATTGTGGCATCAAAAGACTAATCTCTTCGAATTATATATTAATCTAATACATTGCAAAAGAGAATCATGCACAATTTGCATTATAATTAATTTTTAACAAAAAACTGTTTTATGCAAGATAAACTGGATTCTAATTTTATATAAAACACACTAATTTGAAACTTTAAGTTCCGTTGGTCGAAAACTGAACTGGCATGGTTCGTTACAATTTGCTTTCCTGATGACTGTCCCTTGTCATTTTCAGCTTGGCTTGTACGGCCACAGACTCTTCGTCCTGGGGTGGCAGATTCAATAATTGGCCATGACGGCCTTTCAGGCTAATCGTTGGGAAAGGCATTCAGCTCCGTGCTGACGGCATTAAAATGGCAATAAGCTGATGAAGGTGCCATCGAAAACCAACCAACCAACTGTTTTATCTATACGAAACACGAAGGTGTATTTGCAATATTAGCTTTTTATTACAGCACGTTAAAATGGTCCACATTTTCCCCATGGGTAGAAATTATATTTGAATTTTATTACTTACAACTATTAACGTTAAGATAACTAATCTTTATTCAAATATGTTGCTGTTTTAAAAACCTGGTTATTAATTGCAAAATTAACATAAAGTAGTCTCTCGTATTTGTTTTATGATGCACAGAATAAACATTGAAGCAATTGATTTCAGAATATATATTAATCGTCTTGCAGAAATATGGCAATTACACAGCCGCCAGTAGATTCGTACAATTTTGAACGTTGAAACTTTCGGTCAAAATAGATTCTACCAGTCAATTAATGGATATAGATTTTAAGTGAGTCTACAGCTATAGTTAAATAATGTATGCATGGCTCGTCGACAATGAATGCGTATTTATCATCAGATCTGTTGCTTTGCTATCATGAGTTATTTCCTTTAAAGTAATTATCATGTTACCCTGTATTAAGAAAAATCTTAAGCAAGCATGTAGTATGCATGCTACATTCCTATCTAAATTTACTTCCAATTAAGGCAAATTTCATTTCCACACCAAATTGTAATTAAATATTTTAACAAATTAACTTATTTAATCCAACTGTCGTAGGTGATTTGCATGTATTCGTTCATTAATTTTTTTCATTTCCTGTACGTGCCTAAATTCAAACGTCGTTGGATGTATTTTAATGTCATGAAGGCATATTACGAACGAGTCTGATTCTGTTAAAGTGTCCGTTGTCTGTCTACATTCAAGTCAATGCTGGATAAAAGACAGGAATATAATTAAACCCTCAGCGCTAATATATCTTTCAAAAAGGTAATTGAAGTTTCAGCGGCTGGCTGGTAGCCTACAGTTACACAAGCCATAAATCACGAAACATATGATCTGCCCTTAGAACATGTTTGGAAATACGTCATGGAAAAATCCTGATATTATTTCAATAACAGAAATAACAAGTCACAACATTTGAAGCACTCGCGACAATTTTTTTTAATTAGAACTATTCTTCAAGTTTATTCCTTGTTGCTTTACTGATTCAAATAAACACCTTTTTTCCAAATAATAAAACAAAACACTGGAAAGCAATGCACGTATTATTTCTTTTTGCTAATGAATCAAACACTTTACTGAATCATATCAAGTTCTCGATATTTGTTGAATTTCTGTATTTTGTTCCTCGATTTCAATGCAAACAAAAATTCATCTAACCTTATCTCCATTGACCCTATTGGTTTTGTACAGCACAGAATGTATGGATCCAATTTGGTTAAACGTCTCATTCTTTTCATCTTCATCTTGAGATATGGAAAACAGTGATTCCAAGTTTTGAAAAATAAATTAGTCGACTTGGGGAAAATCGGATTGGTTGGTATTTGTTCCCGCTATAGGAAAATAAATTAGTTTGTATTTGTTACCACCATTGAAAAATTCAGTTAGGCGGCATTTGCCACCTATTGTAAAGTTAAATTAGTCGGTATTTGTTACTGCTATTGGAACATTCAATTAGTCGGTATTTGTTGCCACTATTGGAATATTCAATTAGTTGTAATCTGTTGCCGCTATTGTTATATTCAATTAGTCGGAATATGTTACCGCTATTGGACATTCATATAATCGGTAGTTGTTACCGCTGTTGGACAATTTAGAGGCAAGCAATATGCCAAGCCGAAGATTTATTATTTTTGTCAGGTTGGAAGATAACTGAAATAGTCACAAAAACTTTTCAGAAAATAATTTTTTGAGATGGTTCCATTTGCTGCTGTGGCAGGTGAGGTTCCCTTTTCTGTTAAAGCTATTTTATTGCGTTTACAAAACGTTCTCTCACAAGGTGGAAAGTGATACACTCAAATGAAATGGCATCCACAAAAGGATGTTGTTTTGAAAATTAAACACATATGATCATGTATAACACTGGATACTATCAACGCATGGAACTATCAACAAGTCTGACTAAAATAGGAAATTGTGAATACGTTTGGCTGACATGGGGATGTATTAACATCATTTGAAAAATGCACGACATTAATAAGCAAGTATTACTGATATATGGTCCATCGATAACTATGATGGTTGTATGGAATGGTCCATTGATTAATATGGTGGATGCTTTACTGATATATAGTTAATCAACAACCATGATGGGTATAAGATTCAGTATCACTCGTATACTGATATTGTATTCCATGTTCACGATTAATGACGTTTAATGTCATGATTCAAAAATGGAACGTATGATATTTAATCTTGTGCAGTTATTTCGACGATGACGAGACGTTCCCAATTGTACTGCTCTCGTCCAATGGTAAATGAACGGTCTCGCACGGTAAGCTCCTCCACTCCTGCCGAAGGATTCATCGAGAGTCTCTTTATCCCAAAGAACCGTTGGTACAGAACCCTTCGCCCCTCACATTCGGTAGACATGACATGTCATTTGAACCAACGTCACCATCAATCTCAGCATCCGGACTACACAGAACATGTATTCGCTGACACCCTTTTAATCTACATGAAACACGGATACCGATGAATACATTGATATATAATACACATGCGCGCACATGAATTGACCTTGTAATTCATTAATTTGTTCAATTGAAACGACTGTACTACAACTGTATCTCATAGAATCGATAAGAAAGGAAGGAAGAACCATTTACACTTTTACATACAATTACTTGAAGATTACTTGCTTAAAGTGGACAGCTTCCTTACAAAACTAATATTTTTGTGACTTCACAGAGATAATTTGGGGTTATAAGTACCCTGTGTGTATCAAACTCTACAACCAGAGACCTGGAGATAATCATTTTTTTTTCACCACTGGCATATTGAACGTATAGCAATAGGCCAACCGAATTCAGTGTTTTGACTCAGCCAATGCTGAACCTATGCACCCACGAGCAATGCTGTACGCCACAACGAAACCGATTTGCATTTTAGTTCACGCAGCATAAAAAGGTATTTTGCTACACACAGGTTTGGGACATGAACTACAAACCTATGTTGTGAAGTATGCAACTGAGAGAGCGAACCAGTAATGTGTTAAAAGTCATCTTAAAAAAACAAATACAAATTTATTGGACACAAAATTTGATGTACTATCCCATTGTCAACAATATTTTTAGTCAACTTCATCAATAAAGTGGAAGACATAATTTTACCTAAAATCAATAGTTATGATCGCAAACTAAATTTCTTTCTTTTTACAATGTAGAGTTTGTTTGCTTTCTCTTCGCAATAGTCATCTCACTTTGATATGCTAATATGATATACTAATATGAACATGAAACCAGCCCCACTATACAAATAACAATCCGAAAGAAGGACTGAATAAAACAACTTCTTTTCGCAACCTGCCAATATATATTTTCCAAATTTATCTTACTTCTTAGTGGCATAATCATATCACATATTTAATTATAATGTCTGCAAAAAGGTTGTGAACTGTTTGTGCATAAGCCCCTAAGCAATACTTTACAGGGTCTATTCTTAATGTGGGATTATCTAGGTTGGCACTATAATCTTCAAAAATGTTGGACTGCCTGCCGAAACTAAGTACCTAGCTGCGCATATCTGTCACAGCTAGTGTACATATAGTGCAAATTCTCGATAAACAAATCACATCACGCCAAGTCTTGTCAGGACGCTCACCCCTTTACAGGAGCAAATCTCCAGCTGTAGAGCTGCCTAAATGCCATGCCGTGTACATCGTTTGATGTGGAGTCACCAACTGTAGAGCTGCTTTATACATGCCTGCCATGCCTTGTACATCGTTTGATGTGGAGTCACAGAACTCTGTGGGGGTTACTGTGACGTACGCGCTGTGTTTGGTGACGTTGGATCGGAAGAGGGAACTGGTTTTCTCGGTGCGAGGGACCAGGGCTTCGCGACCAACGGGTCTGTGATGTGTGGGGATCTTTCAGCAGACCGAGAGGAGCGGACCATGCGTGGGTGCTTCTTTGGCCATTTACTAGAGCGCGTGGAACCGGAGTTAACATCTTGGTCGTCAAATGGGCACCAAGATAGTTGTAGTGTTCCATGTTATTTCCACAATTGCATTTATGTCATTCATCCCTATTGCTATGTCGTTATATGAACGATCGATAGGATCATGTCATTCATCCCTATTGCTATGTCGTTATATGAACGATCGATAGGTTCATCATTCCATTCATTACTATCGTTATATGAACGATCGATAGGTTCATAATGTCATTCATCCCTATTGCTATGTCGTTATATGAACGATCGATAGATTCATCAATCCATTCATTACTATCGTTGTGTGAACGATCGATAGGTTCATCATTTCATCATGTCATTCATTCCTATTGTTATATCGTTATATGAATGATCGATAGGTTCATAATGTCATTTATCCCTATTGCTATGTCGTTATATGAACGATCGATAGGTTCATCATTTCATCATGTCATTCATTCCTATTGTTATATCGTTATATGAATGATCGATAGGTTCATAATGTCATTCATCCCTATTGCTATGTCGTTATTTGAACAATCGATAGGTTCATCATTCCATTCATTACTATGGTTATATGAACGATCGATAGGTTCATAATGTCATTCATCCCTATTAAGTTGTTATATGAAAAATCGATACGTTCATAATTACACATATTTTTATATCGTTATATGAATGATCGATAGGCGAATAATTACACATATTGCTATATCGTTATGTGAACGATCGATAGGCGAGTAATTGCACGTATTGCTATATCGTTATGTGAACGATCGATAGGCGAATAATTACACGTATTATATCGTTATGTGAACGATTGATAGGAATAATGTTGTTCATTCCTATTGCAATGCCTTTGTGTGAACGATCGATAGGTTTATGTTCATTCCTATTGCAATGCCGTTGTGTGAAAGATAGATGGGTTTATAATGTTCATTCGTATTGCAATGCCGTTGTGTGAACGATTAATAGGATTCATCATTTCATTCATTTCTATTTCAATATAGTTTTACGATCGATAGGTTCGTAATTTGCACTGCTTTTCAATATCGTTTTATGAACGATAGGTTAGTAATTTACACAGCTTTTCTAAATGGTTATTTAAACGATACATAACGATTCTTTTTCTGACTCGTTATTTGAACGATACATAAGTACATTCTTTTCTGAATCGTTATTTGAACGATACATAATTACATTCTTTTGTAAATCGTTATTTGAACGATACCTTAAAGACTTTTTATATTGAGGTGTAGGTCACTTTTATTTTGTTAATCAGTGATAGGAATTCACGTTTGTTTTGAAATTCCATTCGTTAAATTAATGTGAAGTTTTGTTTTCTTCGTTGAGTTAATTGTTGATAGTTCCATGTTAGGAACTTTACAATTTTCCTTATCTTTTGATTATAATGGTGTCAGATTTGTTATATTTAAATTGCGTTTATAAATAAACATCTTGTAAACGCAGTTGCTTTTGGTGTCTTCCCTAATCCAGTCCCAACCCGGCTTCATCCTGTGACAGGGATGTAGGAATAATTTATATCATACAATATATTACCCTGCTACTCTTGTGTTGTTAATTCTGAGGTTTCATGAGAGTCACTGATAGCATCTCCGATCAGAATAAACTGATTCAAGGTGGTAATTCTGACAATGTCTGAGGCGATATGGTCACTGGTACAGCCAGGTCCTGCACGCTGAATCAATATGTCTTTCTGCAAGTTTATTAATACGTTTAAGAAAATCATGAACTGTTCTCAACGATGACTGTACAATATCAACCGTGTACGTTGAACGTTGGATTGAGATGCTAGAGTGTAGGGTCATTTACGCGTATGCTGATTTTGGAATCTTGCTTGGTCGCCGTTGTGATCCTCAGTCGGAAATATTTATTGATTGATTGAGTCATGTAGGCGCCACGGGAAAGTCCAACAACAATCCAAATATCTTCTCGACCGCCCTTTTTTGAAGGCGAATATCAGGCTAAATGTGGCAAATGCACAATGACGATAATACAAACTCGAGTATGAGGCAGTGAGTGGTGTTTGAAATAGCAACCACGATTTTGTGGTTTCATTGATGACATTGTAATCATAGAGATGACCCGTAGGGTTGTGTTTGTAATGACATGCTTCATCGCTACACTGATTTCACATAACAAAAAAGAACTCATCAGTGCTATTGACATCACTGATATTTTTTATGAGTTCCTTGATCAAAGTGTGAATCGTCCCGCTTTCCATCATGGTTTTTGTGAGCAACCGCTGACAAACCGATACGGTCCCTAAAATAATCAGTGAAGCGGTTTTGCCCACACAAACTGACCGCACTATTTCATGGACTGTGGTCGTGCAATCAGCGATTGACAAACGTTACCAGCAACAACTTCACATGATTGATCTTTCCAAGCGAACTATTGTCTCTGGTCAGGTTTAAAGAAAGACCTTCCTGACTCTACCTTCATTACTTTGGCATATCAAAACGTTAGTTCCATTCTTTGACTGTTGACGAATGCTTTTAAACATTGCCCCTAAAATTCTACTTCTAGCAGTGGTCATACGCTACCTTTTCAGTCCCTTTTCATACATGATTCCATTATAAAATATTTCCTGTCTCTGGGGAAAGAGGCGGCAAATTGTGCGACATCCTTATGAAATTACTTTGCGGCCTAGCTCACTAAATATTTTAGGTTGTGGTTTCTTTCACTTACGACGGAGAGGGGGACATCGTTGACTGGATCGCTTCTTCTTGTACCACAGGATCCACCTGGAAAGAAGTCTGCTATTTTTCAATGGATCGGGCTGTCCTAACATTCGGACCAGGCTCTTTTTCTGCTCCCACCATTCACACAGTGTATTGATGGGGGCTATTTGGGGGTGGGGTTATTTTGCAAAATTCGTGCTTTGTCTTCGTCTTCGCGCGTGAGTTTCATCAGCGGTATTTAAAGCTTGCTGTGTGGTCTTCAATTTTGTATCGCAACGGAAAGATTTTTTGACGCGTTCTCTGTAAACGAGAAGATGTTCATTCTATCCTGTTCAGATCTTTCACGCAGGTCAGAATAATCGTCTACGATAGCGCAAGCGCTTGTCAAGATATATATTAGGTGTATTTGTTTAAACCAGCGCGATACCTTCGCAGCCCATCAGTCAAGGCAACCGAGAAGGAACTATGTGGGACATGTGCAACCTTCGCAAACATATTTGCAGACACATTCTAAGAGTAATTCACGATACACATTATTCAGTGAATGCTTTCGAGACCACGAAATAGTAACGCATTGTAGCAGTCTCTGATCACTTGGGCAAATGAAAGTAGCGTTGTATATTATTTATATCGCGTCTGTTTTCATGTATGGGAGAACATGTTTGTGGCTGTCGTGTTGTTAAGCATCAGATTGACATAAATGACAAGATTATTGCCAGTGGTAGTCGCTTCACTTACAGTGGACAATATTCTGCGGCTATAGTCTTAAACTAAGCAACAGAAAAGAGACAGAAGCAACAAGCTATGTAAAATTCAACACATAATGTATTTCCCTTGAAAACATTGCAAAAATGTGTTAAAAAATCACGGTATTGCGAAACAAATTTCAAATAATCATATAAGTACATACATAAGTCATAATGATGCAATTTGTGAACAGACTTTAGTAGAAATCCAAAGTAAATCCCAAATTAGATGTGCCTGTGGTAGCTTGTCTAGTGATGAAGTGCCAAATGTCTTTTTTTTTTGGATGAGAATAGTACACACTAAGTATATATCTTTTTTTTAAATGTCAGCATAAATTCAAGTACATATTTCCAAGAATGTTATTTATGAAGAGCACATTGTATTTCCTTTGCATGAATAATTTAAATAAATAAAACTTCAGCCTTAATGAACAACTGGGCACAACAATGATATATATGTTTCTGCCTTTATATCTTATAGCACAAATAAATATTTTTTCTTGTAACAAGATTTTATAATTCTTTACCTGACCTCTCAATTAACATTTTCAAGAAAAGAAAATATTACGTAATAGAAAACATTCATTATGGAAGGTTTCACATGTGTACAGTAAAATCTCAGTTATAATTAGAAGTCTATTACTAACATTATAAACTAAAGTGTAGTTAAGAACATGTAGACCCGGCATTTCATAGGGAATTTTCAAGGTCAAGACTCAGATTAGGATAAACACTGGCTCCTTAATGTAATTCTAACCAAGGAACGTTTGGTTTGTTTGGATGAACATGCAACTTAACTTCAGTTCATCTGATAACTGTCCACTCTGCCCCTGCATTGCTGTATTTTTCCAACATCTCAAAAATGTTTTAAAAGGCATTACCAGTTTCATCATTGATGGCCTTTGTGTCATTAGGGTTAAAGATTATAAGTGGACCATCATGAATCCATGGGTTTGCGACTTTTAATTTGTCAGCTTTATCACGGATAAGAGGATAAGTGGCATATTAAAATAAATAAAACTTCAGCCTAAATGAACAACTGGGCCATGTCAAGAGAATGGACCCAGGTCGCATTCCCAAGGACCTGTTATATGAGGAGTTAGCAGAAGGTGCACGACCAACTGGACGACCACATCTGCGCTACAAAGATGTTTGCAAGAAGGATATGAAGACAGCAAACATCAATGTCAACGACTGGGAGAGCTGTGCAAACAACCGTTCCAGCTGGCGTCTAGCTGTCAGGCAGGGAGTTCAAAACGCAGAGGAAAAGAGAAGAATAAAGCAAGCTGAAAAGAGAGCTAAAAAGAAGGATAAGCAAAAGCGTACTTTGGAGCTATGCCATCGTCTCTTGTAGACGGACGGATGCCAAGAAGATTTAGCTCTTGTGGTACCATTGTACCATGTCTTTGTAGACCTTGTGGTCATGGACTGGGTAGTCCTTGCGGACCCTAGATAGAGTAGTATGATAAAAGTAGTTCTGTCGGTTAATGATCACGGTTGATACATTGTACTCCACATGACTGTATTCTAACATGCACGCCTCAGTGTAACTTTAAGGATTACAATCGGAGGTTAATGCATGGTTTCGCATAATGTGTATGTGACGTGAGAAAAAATTATGGGTGTACCACTTACATCTTTTCAAGGTAAATATATTCATTTTCAGGAAGTAACCTAAAACAAGTTATGAAAAGAGAACTAATTAACATTTCGAATTAAACAGATGAAGTGAGCTCATCTAAAACGATCTGGTTGCATATGAATATTTGTCAATATATATAGGACAGGAAAAGAACCTTGCAGTAATCAAGAGGTTCAAATGTATTAAATATGATTGTATTCAAAACAAAATTAAGTTGGTCGTCATAATTAAAGGATTAAAAACGATCTTTTCTAAACGGAATTCTGCCCCCGCTTTAAGAGCGATCGAGGACGATGAAAGTGACATAAACGCTAAACATCGGTTTTGTGTGATCTTTCATCGTGTTGATGATACAAATCGTGACGGTTTCGTTCATAAATTTAATGATAACTCTTGATCGAAATAATCATTAAATCATTAATCATTAAATTATCATTAACGTCAACTGATCAAAACAACTGATTAATGGGGTTCATGAAGTTAATCAATTGATTAAAACACTACTCACTTTATTTTTAATGGATCAGGATTTCAAGAGAGGTAAAATAAAATAAATACTGTTTAAAATTACACAAGATATATTCATAGATATTGCAGCAAAAATATGGAATTCATGGAAAATGCAACGGTGAGTGGCAGTATTGAAGAATATTCTAATTGTATGGATTACGATTAGCTAACTAGGTGTAAACATAAAGTAACAGTATGTTTTAGAGGACAGCTGCTCTATTGCAAAAGTCAAAATCTTTCAAGTGAAAAATACTAATCGCAAACATCTTTAATGGAAAACTATAAGGAACACAATTCAATATTAATAATAAGTTGTTTTTGCTATGACTTATTCAGGTGTCCTTTTATTGTCCAATTTAATGGTGACCTTTCGCTACAAAAGAAAGCAGCTGCGACATCACATGCCCGACCGAACCTAACTGTCGTTTCCACAACTGCTCTGCCTCAAAAACTCCACCTGCGAAGTACACAATCTACAACGAGGTTAAAGAGGTCTGAACTCTGGGTCAACAGTTTTCTGACTGTCCTTCCCCGAGCGTAGCACTGACCATTGAGATACTAAACGTTAATGGAGAAAACACCCAACTAATCCATCCACACCATGGATCGCTTGGTGTTGGGTGACTACGTCGCTCCAAAGTAATACAATACCTGACGAGGAAAAGATTCCTCGTTCTAGAAGATAGCCAACTATTCCTATTCCTACATCCTGAGGGATAATCTTATCCCTTTTTAAGGCTAATAAACAATTGCTTCTTATTAAGAGATTTCACTTTGGCTTGAAACCACGACTCGATAATACATCTAATAGCAACCATCATCCTTTGATTAACAGTTCTAAACTAAAACTACCTATACTATCTAACTAGGATTACACGTTTAATTCGTCGCACAGACTTTGTTTAGAATCTTGGATGAATGGGGATACAAGTTGTGCACCAGATAATAAATTATACATTAATTATAAATGTGTCTTACAATACATTTGCAATACGAAACGCGTTTCATTCAACTTGGGCAGAATTTGACCTAAAACTTCCCTGGCTTTTTTTATTGTACCGTCCAACGTTATATCAGCCACCCAGGTCAATTGCACCCTTGTCCGGCTTGGACACTCAAAAACAAATCAAATGTCCCGATGAGCGTGTACGCACGGAACTGAGTTGGGGCCATGTGTGCGGTTTAATCAATACCCGGCGTCTCATGTGAGATACAGAGACTTTATTATGATGAGTATGTGTGTGGTTCATTCCCACTAATCTTGACAATTATGACCTATTAGATATAATTGTCCCGGAATTCGGTACAATTGACATGCCATTTTGGCGGATACGATTCTAATTTAAGCATAAGTAAGAAAGTCTTGTCATTCAATTCAACATATATTTACGGCAGTTAATAAAAACGACACGGGTGGGTAGCTCCTGTTTCCAGCTCGGCAAATATTTATGATGATTATATTCCTACAATTAACCAGTAGGTCTCACACGTTAATTCATAAATGTTGCTGCTAATGCAATCTTGTCATACATTGTCAACTAAATTATATAAATAGTATAACAAAGAAGATCAAGAGATCGGATACGGCGAAGGGTGAATTTCAAAAAGTCCAGACCGTCCAATTTGCTGTGCGTATTTCTTGGTTCGGATTTTATATAATATTTTATCATGTAAATTCCTGTTCCTTAAAATTGCAAACAAACAAATAGGCAACGACAACAAACAAGCCAAATAATCTCCCCATAATCATATTTCCACTGTGATAGGAATTCTGAACAATATAGGTGACGAATGGTTTATACATCTTTTTCTTGAATAGCTTTTGTTTTATCAATGCGGGGGTGTATGTTCGTAATTTACGGTAATATTAGGTACATTCTACGATAGACTACAATTTGAAGGTAACCATACAGTGTCATCTCTGAAAACTCCCAGACGTAAACGGTTAAGGTGAAATATTTAGAAGAACAATTAAGATGTAACGTTTGTTTATTTCGAGTTCTCCTTGCAAACATCATGTAAAGCAGGTCAATAAAGGTCACATTTCCATACAATTTGGGTTCTTTTTCGGTGTTTTATCAAGAATATCATAAATATAAATGCTTTTTCAGTTTAATAATATAAATCTTTAAATCTTTAAATAAATTTAAATTCTTTCATTATCCGACTCGCTGACTTTATCTTTCAGATGAGTCATAGTGACCAGTTTTACATTACTCTCACGTTATGGTATGTACCAAACTTTTAATATAAGGTATTAACTTATGCTGCTGTAATAAGATGAACTGATTGTTATGCTACTTGTTCGTAGCATGAATACCCGGATTAAAATGTATAATGTATTTTGCAAAACTTAAATGAATGAATTAAGAGCTTCATAACAAACTGTGCTCTTAGATTTAGTTTACAAAATCACTCAGATTTTACGGTACTGGTCCTATCAACGTATCATGTAGTTGTGGAAAGTCCCTTCTGGGTTTTGTCTAATAGATGAGGATAAGATATTTATGTTTTACTATGCAAATTGAAAACTACTTTACGAGTATGGTACCTTGACCCTGAGTGATTTTACTTGGGAACTTTGAAGCTATGCTCAAATAAATTTAATTGCATTAATAGCGAACGATTCACTAACTTTTAACGTTCGGATATATATATATATATATATATATATATATATATATATATATATATATATATATATATATATATATATATATATATATATATATATATATATATATATATCCATATATATATATTTATCTATCTATCTATCTATCTCTTGCTGTATACATACATACATACACACACACATATATATATATATATATATATATATATATATATATATATATATATATATATATATATATATATATATATATATATATATATATATAGGCTAGTTACACAGTTGGAAATGTAGCTTATATATACATGTACACCTGCTTCAGACTTGACTATCATGCAACTAACTGATGCAAAGTCACACGTTTAACGCACACACACACACATATATATATATTTTAGCTACTGATGAACTTAGTATTTTTTTCACTTTCGAATAGTTTCCTCTGAGTTGGAAAATAATTTGCTACTGACGCTTTTCTTGATCCTTCCCATGACTTTGAAATATTTCATGAAAATGAACAGGTGCAGTTCCAAATAATACAGCTTAAATTGATTTCATAATTATAGTCTCCCACTACGTGTAGGGTCAATACCAATTCTATATGGCCATTAGCGTCTGATCCAAATCCCAGCAGCAGAACAATTAGATAAATGAGTATTGCTTCCATCATTCACCGTCAAAATGTGCATAAACATGTGTCGCACTGAGCAAATTAGTCTGTTTTGATACTCATTTCGAAAAAATCCGGTCAATGACTGATCCGCTTCAATTATGAAACGGTTCTTAGCATTCGTATAAAGCTAGAACGCATTAAGTACTGAGTGAACGTGATTGGTCATAACTGATTGAAAGACTGGAATAAGTTTCCAACAGATGATAAAAAGATTCTCGAAGGATGTGTAGGGACTAAATACTAATATGCGTTAAGAGTAAAAAATTTACTTGAAAATATTTTGATGAAAATCTTGCTTACAACTGTATTTTTCCCTCTATCTTAACTCGTCATGAGTCTACATTGCATCACCCATTTACTAAACCCTAAATGCAATGCATATTCAGTCACTATAGTTGGAGATTGTAGTGTTTTTGTTTCCATTTTGGGCGGTGTCCTGGGCTACCTATGCCGATTATGAGACAAATTAAATTAAAAGCAGTGCTTAAACACTTATTGACATTCAACGTTTACTGTGTACTTCTATAATCTTCAGTAGTTACAGGCAATCGATTCTGTTGTTACAATATTTTCCGTTGCCGAGAGCAGGTAATCATAGTTGTGTTACATAAATCCTCTGTTTACATCTAGTAAATTAGCTTCACAAGACACTACACGTTTTGATATTATGAAGTACTATCAAACATACTGCAGAATATCTTTAATCAGTCCGACCAATACTTAGTTCTTTTTAATCTACAATATAGTAATAGTCATGCGTGTAAATGTCACAGCCATCAATCCTTCGTCTAAATAAGTCACTGCATTTGATGACGGCACATCCCAAATTCCATCAACACAAACACCATTATAATACGATGGCTTATTGTCTTCCCTTCCTAAGGTCTCGGATGATTTCGTCAAACATTTTCACCAGCAGACATGTATTGGCGACACGGATTAGATCTTCTAAATCTTTACCTGTACCACTTAAACCACCTCAAATTTGAATGTACAAATATCTGATTCCATTGCCGATGCCGTTTCAAAATATTGTCTTTATAAAGGTAATGGTCAATTATATTCGATTAATGTTCATTTATTGTGTTGTTTCAGTTTCGAGTTAATATGTTATCATATTTATTGTTATTTTTCGGGACGTAAAATACTATGAGGTTGCCAAACCTCTAATATGATCGCCGACGTAACAGACTATGAGAATGGCAAACATCTAATATAAAGTAATTAACAATGAGGTTAACAAAACTCTAATATAATGATCGCCGACGTAAGAGACTACGAGATTGACAATTAACCTCTAAAATAAAGTAATATGTTTTGAGACTTTAATTTATAAACTATAACTATAATGCAACACACATTTAATGATCACTGACGTAACTGGCATTGTATTGAGCACTGAGGTAACAGGCATTGTATTACATTAGTGTTTTGATCTTCAAAATAATTATATTACTACAATATGTTCTGCGAAAAACTAAAGCGGCTTTAAACCTAATCTTATGATCCTTTCATGAAATTCAAGTAATGTTTTGATTGCTTGCATTCTCAAACCATTTGCAGATTAGTACCATTAGAGTGCTGTACTTTGCCAGGAGAAAGAACTCTTTTTCAATGGCATATTAATGCGTCTCGGTATAAGAGACTCGATGTATTATTATGCCATGTTAAACGGGTTCTTCCTGAACGCTCAGAACAAACGCGTTTCGGAGTTTTCCATTTGTATCATCATCCTTAGCCGTTCTGTATGAAAGAGAAATGGCATTGCTTATATTTTGATTGTGATTAATGAAATGGTAAAACAAATTTATTAACTCAAAATGAGGTTTTTGTCATTTATTTTCAAATATAATTGCTATTTTGTTATCTCTTTTATTTTGTGGCAGTATCGCATATATGAAAGCATATGATTTGGTTTTGCTCTTTTTTGTCATGTCAAATAGGTGAATGGATGTTATGTAGTCTGTATATGAATGTTTAATCCTGTGCAAATTAGATTTTCTATAGTATTTAACATAAGGTCATAATTGAAACAAAATATTATATGTACGATGCATTTAGTGTCATTTCAAAGCCTTCACCCCTACTCAAAATTTTAGTGTTGGAACATTGTACATTAACCATAACATATGTATGTCCCAATTAAATACAGTCTCACTCTTTTGTGATTTCGTAATGAACATAAATATTACTTTGACATTTAGTGACATTTCAAAGCCTTCACCCCTACTCAAATTGTTATTGTTGGAACATTGTACATTATCTATAACATATGTATGTCCCAATTAAAGACAGTCTCACTCTTTTGTGATTTCGCAGTGAGCATAAATATTTCTTTGAAATTATGTATGTCTTCTTTTCGTTAGAAACAAACTTTCAGAATGTAATGCAGTCTGGGTTTGCAACAGAACAGGATGTAACTACAACACATTTTGGAACTTAATTTAGTCTGATTCAGTTGGATTTACTTATATAACACTGGTCTAGTTTCCGAAAGAAAATGTAGTCACACGTTACAAATTCTGTGTCACTGAGAACGAAATTGAAGATTAAAATTGTACATTGGTTACAATTTTAAAGATATGATATTGGGTCCATATATATGACCATTGATTTGGGAATCGAAGAGGATAAGTGAGTTATAAAGTGAAGGCATCTCAATATAAATATGAAATGACTAAAATGCATCATTGACTGGATCTATGAATACACTATGGGATTGGACAGTACTTGCTCTTTTGGCAAAACAATGAATGATGCCATCTAAAGCTGGTATTGCGTCATAAATGGCGTGAATGGTATCATGTTATTCCTCGAAGTCGGGACTGATGTAATCATAACTAAGCTTACATCACTCTGTTGCACAAATTGCGGTATCGCAGCTCCAGAAATCATACAGTGTCGTGCTCTCTTATTTGTCAGTGGCTTTTTTGCAAAGGGACGCGTTTCTGTTTAGCCAAAGTAAGCAGAGATGAATAGTACTTGTATGAACAATGCAAACAACTTCTGCTAGGTTTGTGGTGAAGTGACCTTTGCATCACAAACGCGCATTATAACCACTATGGTTAAGAAAGCCTGTCACGTTTATTTTGGCTGTAATGTTGGAGATCAGAAAAAGAGGTGGGCCACACACAGGTACTGAAACACTTGTGCAACAAATAGTTGCAGTAGTCAAACAGGGAAAGGAAATCCATTCCTGTTGAAGTACCAATAATTTGAAGAGAGCGAACGGACCATATCAGCAAGTGTTACTTCTGCATGGTACATCCATTCGGGAAAGGTTTGTTAAAGAAGAAAAGGTGGCTGTGCATTAACCGAATATTGCATCAGCTATACGCCCATTACCCCCTCAAGACGGACTGCCGGTTCCTAATGCACCATAATCATTCTCACTTGAATCAGACGAGGAAGAGGAACAGTATCAAACTTGTAGTCCTGAAACATCAATGTCACTTGAGCCATATATTATCCCATCCTCCTTTTCTGAAACACGCTTCATAACACAAGTTGAACTAAATGACCCTGGCAGTGCTTTGGAACTCTGTAAGATTAGGGCAGAGCTGTTGGGTTCCAGACAACATGCAGTGGAATCTCCCGGCAGGTGATGTTCTGATTTCCATGTTCCGTGACCATCAAAAGGATCCTGTCCCATTCTATTTCATGGAAGCTGATATTATAGCCTGCAACAATATCGATGATGGTATGGCAGCCCTCAACATCGTTCATCATCCAGATGAGTAGAGACTGTTAATTGATAAATCAAAAAGAGACTTAATTCAGTTTTGTTGCATGATGACAAAGCTTTGCCATCACATCTAGTTTGTCATGCAGTCTATATGAAGAAAACCTATGAAAACATGAAACAACTTTTGATGTACATGAACTATGACCATCATCAGTGCCAACTTTGTGGCGATTTCAAGGTTCTTGCTCTTTTGCTTCATCTGTAGACTGGATACACAAAGTACTGCTGCTTTGTCTGTGAAGGGGATAGTCGCGCTAGAGATTCCCACTACATCAAGAGAAATTGCCCACTCCGACAATTATTGGAGCATGGTTTTTCAGCATCCACCACTTGTAGAATCAATGATGATTGTGTTACCTTTCTCGCACGTCATGCTCAGTCTGATGAAAACCTTTTGCAAGGGCTTGGACGAATCACAAGCAGCTTTCAAATACCTCTTTGGAAAATCTCCAAGGTTAAGTCAAGCTAAGATAAAGGAAGGTGTCTTTCTTGGTTCTCATATTCGTGAATTTCGAGATGGTGCATTTTCCCGTGCACTGCGTGGCAAGGAAAAGACTGTATGGAAAGGCAAATTGAGTCCATCAATGTTGGCAGACTATTGCTAGACAGTGAAAAGGGATGATCCATTTAATGAATACAAGAGACATACCAAGAAGCGCCGAGTAGACACTGAATAAGGACTAGTCTAAAAGTGCGTCATTTTAAATTTAAATTAAGTTTTAGCCTTTTGTTTGATAATAAATTTATTTTTATAACCCATTCGCTGTCTCCTAAAATGTTGCAGAAATATGATAGGTAAAATATTATCATGTAAAGCTACCATAAACACAATAAAATCCTTATGTTTACAATTTATACCTAAAACTATATTATCTACAAATTATACACATTATAAAATGTAAAAAGTTAAATATCTTGGAACCAGTAGCAAATCAGTTGTTTTATTTGTCATATTTGAATTTAGAACATCAAAATCCATAACAATTAGCACAACTGTTTTCTGAAGCTGACGACTTCTAAAAATTGTAGACCAGTGAAAGTATGCAGTTTCTGCTAAATTGCAAAAAACAAGAATATTATTTACAAAATTAGGAAATTTAGAAGATTCTGGGATGGTTAATATCTATAAACCATGTTGTACAATTACAGTTCTTGAATGTCTAGCAGTCACCTGTTACTCAATTGCTGTTTCATGAACGTAGTCCAACACGAAGCTTGGATCATCTTTGTATAAATTTGTTCAAGGTTTAGCATGAGAGAAGAAAGAATATTATTAAACACCATTATGAAGATGATTTTAAACTTGTCCACGTTATTGTTTCATAGAAATAGAAACTGAAATAAATAAATAAACTTCATTTGCTTAATCGCCCAGCTATTTTTTATATTTGGAGACTATTTAGTTGTAGAAGGTCTTAAATGTCTGAAGACATTTCTGCTGATAATTTCTCAGCAATAAAACAAAACGTAATGTGCATGAATAATGCTCAGTTATTCGAATTACATATAAAGATGAATTCCATTCCTAATCTTAAAAGATGTTGTGCAACGTATGGTGTAAGGTTGAACTGGCGATTATGTGTACGATGGTTATTGGAATAATTTCGAAAACTAAATTTGGACTCTTGAACAATCTTTTGAAAATCTGAATGGTTACAAAACGCTTATGAGAATCGGAAGAGTTCCAAAGAGCTACAGTAATGATCGATAACATACTCAATAAGAACATTATACCAATAAGAAATGCCTTTATTTCCACTCATCTGTTTTACTTATTATTGATGATGCAGTGGACTGAAAGAGGAATTATGAAGCTAGTAACAGTTATTTTCCAGGTTTATAGCATATTTGGAATTTAGTGATGTATAGGAGGATAAAAATATATTTCCCTGCCACCCTAGATGACTAATATCCAAAATGTTCATGATTTGAAACTAAAATGTATGTTCATATTTGACAACATAATATTGTTTGAGAGAAATTGGCAAAATGAAAAGTAAGTAATGTCTTCTGTATAGATCGATGCTATCAACTATTTTGAAAATTTGTTTCCACTATCCTAAGAAAGAAATAATTTTAAAGGCGATTTGTGTTGCCAAATTTATGTTTTCTGTTTCTGCAATAATTTCTTCATGACCGTATTAAAAAAATCTAATTTGTTATGGTCAACAATTACATGCTAATATTTTAAGCATACATATTAGATGCAGATTTACTGACGAGACGTTTAATATAGTTCACTTTAAACGTAAAATAAACTCAAATATATGTTTTGAAAGTATTCTGCATATATAGATGTAAATAGAATAAATTTGATATCTAAATGGACGAAACATTTGCATAAAGAATATTACATCTACGTCTATAGTACCAGTAAATGGAAGTGCATGTGAACATGACTGTAATGATGTCATATTATAAAGTGCTGTGATAACGTACGTGCAAAGGTCGTGGCTCTGATCATTAGGTATGATTTATACATGTATAGAATAGACATGTATAAACATAAGATCTGGTTGATGAATGCTCGCCATTCAATGCAAATAAACATGCCAGACAATATTAATATAAACGTATGAAATAACCTTTATTGTAAGTAGTTTTATAAGACAAAACATAAATTAATGTATTCGTGCAGAACCAGTACGACGATTGTTAGACGGGTAGACAGGCAAACAGGTTGGCAGACCCACTTCTATAGGGATGTATTTCAGTACATATATAGTTAAATAATACCGTACTTTTACATACCATGTGGCGATTATGCTAAAAGTCACAAAACATCGATTTAAACGCATTCGCAAATGCGAATATCAGTTTGTGAAAGTAGTTTACCTTGCAAGGTTCGTCCCAAATCCATGACTTTGTAACATTTACTTGAATAGAAACTATGCAACATTATGCCTAGATCCCAAATTATATTATCTTTTATAATGACAAAGAGAGAATCAGCAGCAATTTCATCTCATGCTAGTACCTACAGCCAATTTCTTTATGGTTAAATTGCTATGGTATCTGAAATACAATAAATGACAGAAATAGGATGTCATTTCAGAACCGATAAAAGACTTGGCACAGCGCCAACACCGTGTAATAAATCTTACCATGATCATAGTAGTTTTATGCCAATGTATCTGAACTAAATGCAGCTTCAACGATAATAAGTTTAATCGGACCCAACCTGAGAACGAGTTGAATCTGAATAACTGTTACCTCAGTCAAGTCCGACATTAGTAAGGTGATAAGATTCAAGCATCAGTGTTTGAATCATTAAGACGAAATACCGCATTTATTACTTTCTTTTATATTTGGAAAACACAACTTATAGAACATGTACTCAACAGTGGCATGTTTTATAACTGTTTGAAGTATTCTCAGCTTATTTCGTGATTTCTAGATTATGACGTGCACATTATAGTAAGGCTACACCAATGAGGATAAAGAAGAATCCTTTTTGAAATATGGTTTAGTAAAACGCACATGTACGCACAGGTGTGTTCTACTGCGCTTAGCATAAAATCTGTTCAGAACAAGATCGTTTACATTTCTTCAGGGCTTTATATGTTATTTAATTCCAGTGATCAGTCTGAAACGAAAATATACCATCGTTTTCTAAAATACGCAATGTAGCCATTAATTTATATATTGTGTTGGCTAGGATTGGTTAATAAGAAAAATGAGATTTCTGAAATGTGAATGTAGTAGGAATATATAACCGTTTCTTTTGTCCTCCGTTTTTATACCTGATCGTTTGGAGCAATTTTTATTCCAATGTCCATTTTTAGGATGAACAATAATTTCCGCAATAGAGTGTATCTTGGTCAACGTTGCATATATTTGATGCAAACGAGCATTTCTGCGGTCTGTTCAACTTGAACAGATTTTCTAGATTTCTTTCTTAATAATTTGTTTTGTAAGCGACACATGATACGTGTCCAAGGATAACGAATAACATGTCCTATTATCGTAAGGGATTACTTATTGCTCGATTGCTTTTGAAACAATATATTAACATAGATGAATGTGTGTTGGCAGTGGGGTGAAATTCCAAGAATAATAATGAAAGTGATTTCGCTACTGCTGCAGCGCGTATAGCGTAAGCTTTTATTGTATCATGATATCTATTTCAGGAAACATGATTAACTGCTCCTGACAAAGTTAGATAATGTAATGCGCAGAATTGTAGTCCAGTTTCAAATCAGAATTATTATCATTATATTGACTTCATCATCAATATCATCATCAAACCCTTAACCAAAGAGGTCGTTGGGGCACCAGTTTACTTTACCACCAATTCTCTCCCTCTTTCCATGTTCTCTACTGCCCTTTGTGAATCTCGAAATCCCACGCCTGCCCACAGCTCAATGTTGTCTTTCCAACTCTTTTTCTGCCTGCCTCTTCTGCTGCACCCTCGCACGGTGCTTTGCAAGATTGTTTTCGCCAGTCCAGAAGATAGTGAGACATGACCGTACCACATCATTTTACGCTTTTTTATAGTGGTCAAGATGTCTTCATTGGATCCGATAGCTTGTTTGATCATGTTGTGGACTTCTTCGTTGGTTACATGGTGAATACACTGGACAACAAATTTTTACAAAAGTCATGTTACTGAAATAAAATTAGTCAATTCTTATCAATTTTTATGTGCTGAACACAAATATGACAGTCAAATTGCAAAATTGGCTCTAGTTTTTTTGTAATCTGCAAGAAATTAATGTTTACATAACGAAATGCATTCCAATAGTAAAAGGTCAACTGTAATAGCCTACCTATAAAAAATCAAGTCATTGACTACATCTTAGATTTCTTCGCCTGTCTCTTGTACAGCTGTTCGGGAGTATCTCTGAGGAGTGTCCAGCAGTAGTCAGCCAGCATTGTAGTGGACCATTTTCCCTGGTATCTTTGTTCCATTGTTGCGATATCTTGATGAAAACGTTCGCCGTGTTCATCACTAACAATACCACAGTTGCTAGGAAAGAAATCCAAATGGGAATGAAGGAAGTGAATCTTTAGAGACATATTGCAGCCAAGTTTCTTATACTTCATCAACATGTCTTCTACTAGTTCCTTATAGTTTTCTGCCCTAACATTTCCGAGGAAGTTTGTAGAAACTAGGCGAAAAGCATTCCATGCTTGTTTCGCGTCACCTTCCAGCAAGTTGTTGAACCGGTCATCTTTGAAAAGCTCTCGAATCTGAGGACCCACAAAAACTCCCTCTTTAATCTTTGCTTCGCTGAGTCGAGGGAATTTTTCATGCAGGTATCGGAATGCTGGCAAAGTCCGGTCAATGGCTTTCACGAAGTTCTTCATCAAACCTAGTTTGATGTGAAGGGGTGGTAGCAAGATTTTCTGAGCCTCAACCAGAGCTGGGTGTTGGATATTCTTCTCTCCAATGGCTACAATCTGCCTGTGAGTCCATTCCTTCCTCATGTAGTGCATTTCCCTTGCTCGGCTATCCCACTCGCATAAGAAACACATGTATTTTGTATATCCTTGCTGCAGTCCCATTAAAAGGGCAACTACCTTCAAATCACCACAGAGGTGCCAGCTGTACTTGTTATACTCAATGGAATTCAGTAGCTGCCTTAAGTTATCGTACGTCTCTTTCATGTGGACAGCATACGCTACTGGAATAGATGGAAGAATGTTTCCATTGTGCAAAAGCACAGCCTTGAGACTCAGTTTCGAAGAGTCCACAAATAGTCTCCATTCTTGTGGGTCATGAGTGATTTTTAAAGCATTCATGAGGCCCTCAATATCGGAACAGAATATCAGATTACTTTCCTTTCTGAAGAAAGGCTCCAATTGCTGGTGGCACTTTCGATATGCAGTAATTGTGACATCTTCTTCTAGAAGATTCCATTGTTGGAGTCTTGATCCTAGCAATTCTGCCTTGTTCTTTGATAAGTCCAAATCACGAATCAGGTCATTTAGTTCTTCCTGTGTTATTCTGTGTGGGGTTGATGATGCACCACAGTGAAAATCTGGATCACTGCATGCTGATGGACCAGGAGAAGAACAGGTCGACTCACCTTTGTCTTCGTCAGATGAATCAAGAGAATATTCTGCTGGAGGTTCTGGAATAGGAAGTCCCTCACCATGTGGAACTGGTCTCAATGCAGATGGAATGTTTGGGTAGACTATTCTTGACTTCTTTCGCTTCGTTATTCCGCCGGAAAGAGGAGGAACCAAGCAGAAGTAACAGTCATTTAGGTGGTTGCTTGGCTCTCTCCACACCATTGGGACTGCAAACGGCATTGATGACCTTTTGCAATTCAACCACTGTGAAAGCTGTGTTGTACATGTAGCACAGCATATATGCGGAGCCCAAGGCTTGTCTTGGTCACCAACCTTGCATCCGAAGTAAAGATGATATGCCTTCTTCACTTGAGAATTGATACTTTTCTTCTGGTTGGCAAATGTCACTTCCCCACAAATATAGCAAAAATTGTCCGCGGTATTAACACACTTTCGAGGCATTACTGTTCTTTATTGTACGTAAATGGATAAAATAATAAGTTTTATGTAACAGTAGCTTGAACTGTCTCGCACAACGTCTAAAATATTTTAAATGCTGAACCTATCTGATTGGGCTTTAGATAGTACACTGCTTACGTCGGCTTCAGCAGCCGCCTGGCATTAGTATAATAGGCCTACACATGTATAGTACACTGCTGACGTCAACTTACTTCAGCAGCCGCATGGCATTAGTATTGCATTGCATCAGAAAATGATGCAATCAACTGTGGATGATGTGAGCATGATGGTATTATGCAATGTTACATCATTATTCCGGATGTTGCTGCAGTCCTACTGGAGAAATTTACACAGTGAAACATAGAAAATGAGGTATATGAATATCTTCAAAACGAGAGCCAATACAAATTTTTCACGGTTATATTCATGTTCGGCACACCAAAATACTACAGATTAGGGCCTTTTCAAGTCAGTAATGATTTCACTGTTGACCAGTGATATATGAGATGCCTGATAACTGATCCCAAGTACTTGAACCTTGTGACTCTTTACAGCTTCTATCCACTGACCTTTCGTTCTGCACTGATGCCGTTGATTTTTCTTTCCATCACTTTGGTGTTTCGGCGCTAATCTCCATACCGTATGCTGTTGGTGTTGTGTCGATGCGCTCAACGAAGTCAGCTAGTTCTTTTTTATCTCCTGCTAAACCATCTACGAAGCGAAGGTTGGCTTCTTCTTGCTCCGATGCTACCAGTGTCTTTGTGGTCATACAAGACATCTTTCATGATCCTTACCAGGAAATTGTTTAAGAGTGTAGGTGACAGTATACATCCCTGTCTGACTACAGTCTTGTTCGAAACCAATACCCTCTGTTGCCATTGATGTCGACAATACTGGTGGCTTTGATATAGAGGTGCTCAACAATCTGCTCCAGGTCTGAGATTATGTTTTACTTCTTCAAAGTTGCCCATAAAGCCTTTTCGAAATCTATAAAGACGTGATATTTCTCGTAAATGAGTCTGACCTTGAAAACTTGTTCTGTGGTGTACCTTCCTGCTCGGAAGCCTGTCTGCTTCTCATCAATGATTTTATCTGTTTGAGGCTTTAGTCGGTTGAGAATTATCTTCAGCATGACTTTGCTCGGGTGACTTATCATACTGATGGTTCTGTAGTTTTGGCATCGCTGTCGGTTTCCTTTTTTGGGGAGCACGATCACCAAGGAATCAGTCCACGTGGTGGGACATTCTTCTGCCTGCCATATCTTCTTGCAGATTGTTGTCAGGACTGTGACTGTCTCTTCTCCTCCTGTTTGAATGAGCTCTGCTTGTATATTGTCATCACCAGCTGACTTTCCTTTCTTTTGTGACCTAACTGCAATTTCTACTTCTTCACAAAGAATGTGGATATCATCAGTTTCTTCTGCCTGAGGACATAGTAGTACTGCTACCACCTGTCATTGCATGGAAGGATTCTTCGACTTTTTGATCTTTCAACTTTCCTAGGTAGAATCTCATTCTTGGGTGGTTAGGCTTTTTGATCATTTTCACATGAGGCGTAACGTAGTCATTAATAAAACATGGTTACTTCCAATGTCTGCTTCCGGAAAACTTCGTATTCTGGCGATATTCGGTCCTGTACAGAATCTTTTTTAATCAAGATGTAGTCAGTCTGGCAGTGATGTTGTCCATCGTGACTGCGCCAGGTCCATCTTCTATATGCTTTGTGAGGGCCTAACGTGTTGGCCAGCACACGATTGTTGTAAGCAGATGACTCCAAGAGTATGAGTCCTCTTTCTTTTTTTCTGCATTTAGAATGGTCTACATTTGCTACCCCAGTCTGTGAATAAACTACCACCTTTGCAGTTCAGTCTTTTCGTACGAAGAGAATGACCTACTTGGGTGAGTTGTCAATGGCATCTTGCAGTTGGTTGTAAACCTTCTCCACCATAGGCAATGGTAGATGTGGGTATATGCCTGTATGATTGTGATGTTGAAGGGAGTCGCCCTCCGGCGGATGGTAATGAGCCTGATTGAGGCTGGGCAGCAGCACATATGCTGTTCACGATGTCCTTGTGGACAAGATATCCAGCGCCATGATTGTGTCCCCTTTTCTGGCGAATTAGAGCTTACGCCCTTATTCCGTTGTTATTTAGCCAATAAAAATATCCGACGTAACTCGCAGGGACAAATAATGTTCCAATTGTAACTCTCCAACTCATGTGTAAGTTCCTTAAACTTTCCGACAGCCCTCAGTATACTAACGCTCCATGTACCGATGGTGATGCTGTCTCTCCCACGAATCTTGGTAGTGGAGGCATCAGTAGCATACGTGTCACCTCCGTCGCTGTGTTCAGCAGAAAGTGCTGTCAATCATTCAATTTTTTGTACATCATCTAAAAATAAGGAATGGTGTTTAAAGTTTGAATAATATGAGCTTGTCCGTTGACATTAAAATTACATATATAATACAGTGCTCTTGTGTTTTGATATATAAATTACAATGAGAATATAATGAGACGCATCAGCTCAATTCGCAAATATCTTTCACTTGATGCCACTAAACCACTTGTGTGTTCAATAGTACTTTCAAGTCTGGACTATTGTAACTCAATTCTGTCTGGTTCATCTCAATATCTACTCAAGAAACTTCAAAAAGTTCAAAACACAGCTGCTCGGATCATACTAAGAGTACCACGATCAGAGCACACCTCCCCGCTGCTCTGTACCCTACACTGGCTATCCATTCAATCCAGAATCAAACACAAAATTTGTTCTCTGTGCTATGTTTCACTGTCGGACTCTAGTCCAACATACTTATCCGACCTCACCCATGTGTACACACCAGCAAGATACTTACGCTCCTCTTCTGACAATCGTATACTCATTATTCACACTATGAACAGTCATGTGGACAGCGTTCTTTTGTTCACCAGGGCCCAGCAACGTGGAATGAATTGCCCACTGAACTTAAACACAAAGACACAATGATCACATTCAAGAGGGCTCTCAAAACTCACTTATTTCGACTGCAAGAACAAACTTAAAGACCTAATAATGTTTCCTACCTGAAATATTCTTAGCATGTTTTTCTAATTTCATGGTGTTTGTTTCCGTAATAATATTATTATATGTTTTTTATCTTATAGGTGTTGTTTAATGTTGTAAAGCGCTTAGAGCTTCTAAAGATTAGGCGCTGTACAAAGTCCTTATTATTATTATTATTATTATTATTATTATTATTATTATTATTATTATTATTATTATTCTGCATGCTGATAATTACATTACAACGCGAATACAATGACCTGGGCTGCGACCGATCCGGTATGACGCTAGGAACTAGAAGAAAGTGTATTTCAAGGAATTTCCACTTAATTTGTATTTTTTTCTTCAATATTGTTTAAACATTCGTCATAGTCCAACGTAGTTCAATAAAAATTTAAACGTTTCTGATTTCTCTTGGCATTATGTGTTTAGTCGTGTCCTTATTCATAAAGATATGATTCACTTTTTTTGTACATCATCTAAAAAAAGGAACATACTTTGAATTTTTGTTTAAAGTTGAAAAAAAATGAGCTTGTCCGTTGTGCTCTTGTATTTTGATATCTAAAGTACAATGAGAATATAATGATCCTGCTTGCTGATAATTAAATTACAAAGCGAAAACAATGACCTGGTTTGTTCATAATTAAATTACAACATGAATACAATGCTCTTGTCTGTTGATATTAAATTCAGTAGTGGTTTTAAAGTGGTAAGATGGGAATTCACATTTTTGTCTTATATCGAATAAGTATGCCTGTCTAAAAAACATACCTTATTGTCTCACTGGATATAAAGTACAAAATATATATGTGACCATTGGATCGTTACTCCGTATCTCTCTCTCTCTCTCTCTCTCTCTCTCTCTCTCTCTCTCTCTCTCTCTCTCTCTCTATATATATATATATATATATATATATATATATATATATATATACAACATACATATTTCGTTCTGATGTAGGTTTTTGTAGTGTTATTTGACTTATCCGAAAGAAAATAGATATGTTGACATGCTCTCACATAATGATTCATCTTTGCTTCGTTATAATTTGTCTCCATGATGGTAAATTATCACTTAAATAATATTTTTGCTATCAAAACATCGTCCGTTTCAGCTCTAAATACAGTTAAATTAGTCTGCTTGAAAGTCAATAATTACACTTATTTTCCCCCAAGAAACCTATAATGTTACGTTCCTAAGGCAACGATATTTGAACAACAATTTATGCAGACACGAATTTTATATTTAATTTGATCGAACGTTTGTCCTTGTCATGTGGCAAATTTGTAAGTTTCACCTTCCCTCACCGCCAAAAGATGCAAATCTGAGGAAATGAACTATCAAAAACTTGACGTAAAAATCTTATCAACAGGGAAATTTTTACAACACCTTGAAACGCCTTTAAAATCCTCAAACTCCTTTCAGTGCTCTTAAATGATAATAAAAGTCAATTTGTTTAATTCCCTGATAAGGTTTGGGCTTGATTGCTTGCTTTTCAATCTACTGTGGCACCACACAATTATATATGTGTTGCTTTCAATGCTCATCAAACACATACCAGCTCCAATACGTACGAGCGATTAAAAATGAAAAAGTAACATTCATATTTAAACTTGAATCAACCACCAAAGGAAACGAAAATTGTGCCCTTTTAAAAAAAATTTTTTAATGGTATTGGGTAATGGACAGTTAGCCTACAGGGTCTCCATGTGCATATGTGTTGCTAAGTGCTCAAATCTTGTTGTCAACCTTACTAATTAATCTAACACACTTGTCTGCTTACAGTAAATTGCACTATGTCAACAGTCAGAGAACTTGCAAAGTGTTTATTATCAGCTATCATAGCAAAGGAAAGGATTATTAACCAACATGGACATTTCAAGCAAACTAAGAAAGAAATACCATTTCCGTATATCCTTCATATGTGTTGATTCAGACTAGCATTTGTGAAGTGGAGGCACCAAGACAACTAACTAGAGCTCAACTTCAATTTATCTAGATGAAATCCACTCGACAAAATGTTATGGCAAGATCCAAACATGAGAGACTGAAATTGGCATTTTAGTGAAATTGCAAAGCTGTGTTGTATTGATTTTGTTATATTTCTTCTCGACCAGGCTGTGGAAATTAATAACGACCCATACATAACACGGTTTCTTTCTATCAGTTTTCTTTTATGCTAAATGCAATACAATTAATCAAATATTTTACTAACGTCAGCAGCAACACACACACACACACACACACACACACACACACACACATATATATATATATATATATATATATATATATATATATATATATATATATATATATATATGATCAAATATAATTAAGTTCCTACGAACATTATAAAAGGATGCATAACTGCATGGCACTTTGCCAAAAGACTTTTCGTTTGCAAAACGGTCTGATTCCGTCAACATAAATTGTATTCATGTATAGTAACGACACCAGGTGCAGGACAACAATGTGCGTTAACGTCTAGTGCTAAGACAGAAAATATTACTTTGGAGAGCTAGTACTCAGGAAAACAATACAGTAACAAACATAACAGGAGAACAGCGGTGGAAAATGGTCATCAATGTGAAATAGCAGTGAATATAAAGCAAAATGGCAATTTTCATACATATATCGATAATTACATATTTTCAAAAGAAGACGGATACTTTTAAATGTTTTTTTAAAAATCATTTTGTGCTACAAATCGTACAAAGAGATAAACTTTGCCATTGGCACTCACGTGTGCAACCCTCCTCACCCATTCATTGTGTACCGAAGTTATGCACCCATTATTCAAACCAATTTATTTTCCAATGTGTAAATATCAAGAACCATTTTAACATTTGGCTAACCGGAAGTCGAGATATAGCATTATCGTTAGTATTGTTTTAGGTGATTACGATCTACATGTAGGTGTATATCAACTAATGGGCGTGCATGTTGCCATTATATTCCTTGTGGACATTGAGAATATTTCATGTTTTATTTAAATAAAATTAATTTTCTGAAATTCAAATCGTGACCTTATAAAAGTATAACGCAGACACCTTTCTAGTACAAACTCAAACAAACACCATTATGGTAAAAACTCAAATCGAACATATGCTCTAATGCAATCTCCAGCAAACACCATTCTAGTACAATATACTCATATCTGCAAATGTTCTTTCATCCCTTTTATTTCTAAAGAATGTAGAGGTAAAAAAAAAATCATTTCATATTCTGAAAACAATCGCCACAACTATGAACTTTACACTTGAGTATATTTTGTAACTTTTAGTTTGCCAAACGTTCGTGAATCTTTTCATTCCAACATTTATCGGAAAAGGTTTTATTAGTTTCAGGTATTAACAGAATATAACTGACATTTAATTACATGATTGTATTCGACACGTTACTTTGATGTATGAAACATTTTGCAAATGTTACTTGCAGTCACGTTGGTTCATGCCCAACATGTTTGGCAATACAATTCATGAACAATAACGGACAATAATGCTGATGTCGTTATGCCTTTTGTGTTTTCTTTACATTTTATGAACCTTTGAATTTTCATCTACCTCAGCTGGGATTACATAGCTACTTATAACCTTTTCTAACGTGAATGATGGTCGCACTTTCGCAAATGCACACGTATAATGAATTCAATAGTACGTATTTGTACTAAACTTAATTATGCACATACATGCATTTTCAATTTCCTACGAGAAGACACCTGTGTTGAAGACTCAAACATTAGTGACAGTGTACTGGATAAAATAAATATACAAATCACAACATATTGACTCGGTGGTCGTACTCTTATAATCTTAAGCGCATATAGGCCATTAATGGTGAAATCGTGAAAGGTTTTGAACAGATTATCAAAACACCTTGAATAATAAACTAATGTAGCAATCAGGATGGACTACTGACAAATGTGTACTACTCGAAATTCCTGTTTCTCCGTTATAAACTTTCAGTGGATCGAGTTATTTTTAAATGACAGCGTGTATTCTACCGCGGTCAGTGATAGATGTAATACACGACGATTCACAATGTTTCAAATTTGTCAGAGTTGTCTCGTGATCATACAAGTCAGCCTCGAAAATACCAACAACACATAGGTTAAGTCAATTATAGTAACTTTAAATATCTTGTACAGGTTACTGATATTAGTAAATATATACGAATCAACCTTGATATGCCTAGCAATGTGTTTGTTTCGAATAAAGGTCTCAAACGGATTCGGGTGTCACCACATTCACAAAATACTGGATATGCTTCTTGCGAAGTCTATCTTATTTATCTTCTCTCTTGGAAGTTCTTGCGCATCGCGTAGACGAACTGTAAATATTAATCTATTATAGCATAAGCAATATTCGTGGTATCAACATGTATAGTATTGCCGATCTCGATTAAACACAACATTTAGTAGGTTAACAACAATATATTAACCGATTATCTACTTCTAACGGTGTACTGATGTCTACTAATCAAAGTCTGGAAAAGTACTATATCGATAGAATTTATACAGCAGTTTAACCAAATACGAAAATATACTAGATTTTCTACTGGAGATCATTCATACATTCCATCACCATATTAAAATGTAATGATTTACTTAGAGTGGCAAGTGTCCGCTCTAATCACAAATCAGTATTGCAAAAATTATATGAGACAGAAACGTCATCACGTGTTTTATCTTTAAACAATCCCCTACCCCGCTACCAAACATACATATCTCTACTTGTTTTTTATATGGCCCCTATATATTTTGGTACAAAATCACATTTTCGCGACTCTTTACTAATACATAGCTCGTCGACTAATGTGGTCCAGACTAAGCCTTTAAAGTAAAGCTGAATCGAGTTGGTGACTGTCATAATATATCACTTTAGGGTATGTCAGTGAATGAATAAATGTTTGAAATGTTATATAAAGGCATCTAATACTCTTCCTGATCAGCAGTTATGCATGCCATCTTAGACCAAAATGTTGTTATGTAAGGGAACTGGTGGAACCATTTATACACTCCAGTGGGATATTAACATGGGAATGTCACTATAGCCTCCAGAGGGGCAATGTATTATAGCCTGAAAAAGGTTTATAGCCTACAAATGGGAACAGTCTTACAATGGGCTGACCTAAATCGGACAGGAACTTAGCAACACTGTTCAAGATGACCTATTTATACACTACTCTATGTAGTTATGGAAAATGCTATGTGAAATGTGTATAGGGATAAAGGAATTTATTGGGACAAACGTTTTTTTTTTATTCAGCGGGGTGGATTGTGACAAACAAGACATATGCATACATATACACAAATACTTGTACAACATAAAGACAAAACATTCATTTGGCAATGTTGATAGGGCCGTTACGGGTTGTTAAAATATTCGAGTTATCATAGCATCGCATTGGTCTTCCTCTCTTCCTCAAACTCCGTCTGACAGCCGGAACATATATCAAGATTATCTTCAGACGGCCTTGCCTCTCTACATAAATCATTGTCTTTCAAATAGCCTTATCAGTTATCAGTGTCATATTTCATGATGATTTCACATGCATATGGTAGTCAGGACTGAACAGTACCGCATATATTAGGGCAGACGACTAAACGTTTGTCCAGATCTTGTCATGAGAACAGGTGAATTAAATGAGGTGAGCCAAGGTCATTTTTAGTCTCAGACCGGATCTAAATAGAATAACAGCCAGCTTTCACCAATCCAAAAGCGTCTTACAAAATTCAGCCAGAGCGCTGAATCTTTCTTACAATCAAACAAGAGCTACATGTGACGTCATACCGCATTTAGGAGAACTGGTGAATCGATCCAACATAGTTTGAGCATGGCTTATGATACATTGGGATACGCCTGCTTTTAAAACGAGGATTGATGGCATGTCGGCTACTCGGCTACCAAAGTAACCACAGTTCTACTTCAAGAAGAGAAATATTTTAACTGGGATTTAATCGAGTTTCTGTCCGCATCACACTAATTTGTTCCAGTACTAGTAAACTTGCCATCCTCGCCTTCCCTACCTCACCTATAGGATTTCAGAGGAACCATTCTAGAAATGTTGACAACAGCAGACAACAGCAGAAACAATTAGAACAAGCTTTTGTCATTCAACAGGTGCAACAGGAGGAAAGATGAAAGCGAGAGAAAGAAGCAGAAAAGAGACAGTGCGAAGGAGAGATGAAGGACTGTGACAGTCAATGAGTAACGGTGCTACTAGACATTTTGGCAGAGTGAAGGTATCTGAAAAAAAATGTATCTTGCTTCTTTATTACGACCCGGGAGAAAAACACCTTCCCCAGTCAACATTCAAGCCCAATCATCACAACATATATGCTGACTACCCCTGCAAGAACATTGGCATCAGCAGCGATCACTACCAAATCATCGACAGTAGCAAATGAAGAAGTAGGACATGGACGTGGCAAGTGTATATGGAGTTAAAATGCATTGGCTCTTGTTCACTGGAATGTTTTCAATAACAACAAACACCCATCGGTCCTTGTTAGGGCCACCTAACTCTGTACAAAAGTGTGACTATTCAGAATTTGCCAAAATCAAGTAAAATTTATATCATTTTCTCCATGATCATTGAGTGTTGTACGTTTGGTATTGCGTGAGGGCAGTGTAGGTCTTTAGTATAGGCATCATGACCAAGAGACACGGTATTTTTCTGCTGTATTCTCTTTTGTAAGTTAAAATGAAATTTCACAACACATCATCACATATTAATTTTCCTCCTCTTTCATGTTCTCTGTTTCCAGCTTTTGAATGTCTTCACTGTCACAGGATTTTCATCTTCTTCACTCTTTTCTTCTCGTTTTCTTTTCGTATCGTTCTGGACTGGTATGGGTACTTCTTCCGTTTCGGAGAGTTCTTCTTCATTTTCCGAAATCTTCTCCTCCTCCTCCTCTTGTTTTTTTTTTTAATTTTTTGCTTTGATCGGTTTAGCTGTTGCAGTGGACTATGAAGACCAATGCTCTTTCTCCTGATAATTGTAATAGGTATCTTGACTATTGTTTCCCTTTAGTCGTGTCTGGCTGAGACGTTTTGGACATTATGTAGTCCAATGTCCTTTCTTCTGACATATGTAACAAGTATCTACCGTAATAATTGCCATTTGACCGTATTTCACAAGGTACGGATATCCGTTTGAGGTAAGCTCTTATGTAATTTCTTATCTTGATCATGTTGGTTGGTATATTATTGTCTGTGTGCTGCTTCTAAATAGATTAAATTGAATATTCACATCAATCTGGTATTAGTTAATTCTCCCTGATGAAAAACCCCTATGCAGAGCAGGATCAGATCACGAGTTGTGAGGAAGCACGGCGGGATTTTTAAATTTCAAACATCTTCTGACTTTTCTCGAACGTGCACCAAAACAAGTTTACATCTATTCACTAAAAGTGTGCATAGTACCCCCAAAAGAGATGCGCAAGAATTAAACGATGGTCAAAGTGACCTACAAGTGACTGTACGTTTGTGTAAATGTATGCTTTCTTTGCCTTTAGGGTCTCCTGAAACTTCGGATGATCCCCTTCTCAATCCCGCCCTGTTACGATACTTGCGTCACTCAAATGAATTTACTTTATTACAGCAGTGATTCCCAACTCCCAGGTCGCGACCCAAATTAGGATCGCAAGGATATTATCACAATATGGAAACGAGGTCGTGTGGCTCAGAAAAATATATTTGTAGGATTGTGGCTAGAAAGGTCACTCATATCTGCCTTGAAAACCTACTACTTGTATTTATTTTCTTCTATAAAAATACTAAATATCTGTAAAAGGTGTGCGTATGAACAAAAACTATAGTTTTTTTCAGTCTACAACATAGCCATTTTCATTTTGTAAAATACTATGAACACGATGTTCTATGTATATCCATATAATTTCTCTTGTATCATCATCATCATCATCATCATCATCATCATCAGTCCCGTAGTCTGTTAGACCGTTGGGGTACCGCTCAAGACCGAACAACCAGCTTCCTTAATTCCTCTCGATGTTTAGTCTTTTTCAATAATGTCAAGCCTGTCCACTCTCGAATATTATCTTCCCACCTCTTTTTGCCTGCCTCTCTTTCATCTTCCTTGTACAGTACCTTGCATGATTATCTTGGCAAATCCTGATGAATGTGAGACATGCCAATACCACTGCATTTACACTGTGGTCAGGGGGTCATCGTGAGGCCCAATGGCATGTCTTATCCTTTGCCGTATTTCTTCATTGGTGACATTGTCTTTGTATGTGATGCCGAAGATCTTTCGGAAACATCTCATCTCTGTGGCTGTATCATTTTCTCTAGTTCAGCTGTTATGTTCCATGATTCTCAGGCATAGACAAATATGGAGATCACCAGTGAGTGCATCAGTCTGACCTTTGCAATGTTCTTGTCGTTCAAGATGGGCTTCAGTTTTGTTAGAGCTGCTGTCAACTGTGCAATCCTGGAGAGTAATTCAGGCTTCGATCCTTCATCTGTTACAGTTTCCCCCAATTACTTGAAGCTGTAGACTGCATAGCGATAAGTAATAGCCCATTCATCGTGATACTTGCAATGGCAAGATGCAATTGGAAACAACATTCTTAGTATTAATTTCCACGCAATGTGCTACTAATTACAAGCACTGACAACGTTGTTGAGTCACGGAGCAATCATCTGAACTTTGCGGTTAACCTATAGTGCAAGCCAATTTAGTAGCAAGTGGGGAAAGGTAAGCCAAATTCGTAGTAAGTCGGCAAAGGCCAGTCACATTAGTAACACATTCTTAAATTTAAGCCAGCTTAGTAGCAAGTGGGTACAGGTACACCTACATAGTATCAACTTGGCAAAAGTAAAACAACCTAGTAGCAAGTTGGCAGATGTACGTCAACTTAGTAAAAAGTTGGCAAAGATAAGTCAACTTAGTAGCAAGTGGGTTAAGGTAAGCAAGCTTAGTAACAAGTGGTTAAAGGCAAGCAAGCTTAGCATCAGGTCGTTATTTGAAATCCGTATTTAACCATTTTGTATACTAAATTTTAATTTTTACGTTTGATACTGCAACATTTTAGAACAAGCATTGTAAATCTTTAGGACAGACACCGTAGCAATTTGACACGAACATTTAGAGCTCTCAAACATACACTGGAAATCTAGGAGATACACTATGGAACACTAGGACAGACACTGTAGATTTGTGGGGCAGACACTGTGGAGCTTTCGGACATATCATCATATTTACTTTTGCAGTACACGATGAACAATGGTAAGAAAAAACGTCGTTAAAAAGGTTGCAGACGAAGGAGAAAATTAACATAATAAATTAAATTGTATAAGTCGTTTAATCTTTAATTCAGTGGTGTATGAACGTTAGAAGCACTGTGCAAAGTATTTGTTCCACGTTAAAGATTTTATATATAACCTTTTCATTGTTTTTGGTTGTTGTTGTTGTTGTTCTGTTTGAATTGTTTTACATTATCTTGTGAAACATAACATGAATGTCGTTATCTCCTGAGTTATATGAAGCAAAGAAATCCGTTTTCTTTTCTATCTTACTCAGCATATTGTTTTCTAATTTACTGGGTGTTGTGGAACAATTAACCATTTCACCTGATCCAGATTTGGCAAAGCCATAATGTAATCCACTTGATGATAACAAGGTATATACATTGTAACCCAGTAAAGAAAACCAATGTATGTGCGGTTTAATTTAGTCGAGGAAATCAAGGTATGTACAGTATAATTCAGTCGAAGATACCAATGTCTGTACAGTGTAACTTAGTCGTGGAAACCGAGGTATCTACAGTTTAATTCAAAAGAGGAAGGCAAGGTATATACAGTGTAATTCAAAAGAGGAAGGCAAGGTATTACAGTAATCCATTCCAGGATACCAATATATGTAACGTTTAATCCAGTAGAGGTTACCGAGCTATGTACAGTGTAATCCAGTCGAAGATACCAAGATATGTATAGAGTAATCCAGGCGATGATATCAAGGTATGTTCAGTGTAATCTAGCCAATGATATAAAGATAGGTGCATAGACTTAATCACAATATTATGCCAAACTATGATGTAATCCGGTAAAGGAAACCAAGGAATGTACAGTGTAATTCAGTAGCAGACACCAAGATATGCACAGTGTAATCCAATTAAGCTTATCAATGTATGTACAGTGTAATCCAGTCGAATATATCAATATATGTGCAGTGTAATACAGTCGAGGATATCAGGGTATATGCACCATAATTCAGTCGAAGATACTATGTTATGTACAGTGTAATCCAGGCGATGATACCAAGGTATGTATACTATAGTCAAGGCGATGATACCAAAGTATTACAGTGTAATCCAGGCAATAGGCGATGATATCAATGTATGTACAGTATAAGCCAATCGAGGATACCACGTTATGCACAGTGATTGAAGCAAAAGATTCGAATGTGTATAAAACATTTGGCGGAATTATTGCTTAGGACGAACCAAACAGAGTGTCACACGAAATATTATGAGAAAAAGGTAAACATATTTGACCTGAGAAAATTATTTATATAAATGTTAATATTTTTTTTAAATATACATGCAGTTTAGTTACTATTCATCCATTTTTCATACAAATATATGTACATGTTCTGTATATATTTCTAACATGTTGCTCAATTCTAAATTCACCATTTGATTTTTTCAGATAATACAAGAACGAGCAGTGAAAGATCATGGTCAGTTATAGCAAAATATAGTCAATGATTTTAAATCGTAAACTGCCACACCACATACAAAATCTTCGATACCAAATCCACGCCTTTCAACCCAAGGAAGTAGAAAGGAAACAACCACAGGTACCATTATTATTTCCTATTGAAAGAGTTTTTTGTATGATCTGAGATTATTGAGTACAGTCGTGTCGTACTGTTTTGAGTATGATCACAGTTCAATATGTTTATAAATGCCAGCTTTCTCATTATGTAAAACGGTATCTTTTGGGGTCGATGGTATGGGTGGCTTTGAAACAATTACATGGTATAGCAATCCATCTAGTTGTCAGTTTCATTGTGCTCCAGTTGTTTAAAATATGAAACCGTGCTTAGAGATAGAAAATGTACGGTAAGGTCGATGTAATAATTTTGCTTACCTAAACATTTTGTTTTATACAAATAAACGTCTTATGTCTCGTTTCAATTTCGTCGCCTTTAATAATCTTTAAATAGGGCACTGGCATTATCTGTGTTCTCTAAGTCTTTTCAGTAGCTCTCCAATAGCTCAATTTACCTTTGGCAAATACCATTTGATCACAGGCGAATAACTATCCATCTAAGTACCTATCTACCTACCTATCTATCTATGTATCTATATATCTATCTAACTACCTACCTATCTATCTATTTATCTATCTATCTATCTATATATATATATATATATATATATATATATATATATATATATATATATATATATATATATATATATATACTGTTATGCATATTTGATTTAATTTAATTGTTCACATGATATTGTAATGCATGTTTATTTATTGGATTTGACATTGTCCAGAAATTCAGTTCAGTTCTGTCTGACCTGACTGTGTTTTAAAAGGAGCTAATAATACAAACTTTGTATCTGATGCTGACATAGCTCCTGGCCTTGACTGAGAACCAGTAAGAGTTGATGTAAGCAATTTGTGTGTATTATTCTTTTTCATAGTAAAAAATCATTGGTTTTAGTCCAAGCCACACTGTGAGTACGTAATGTTAGGCATGTAAAAAGCTTGTGTGCCGTTCTAGAAGGGTGATCATATGACCATCATACGACAATCTGTTTCGCATGTTAAATTATCGGAAATCTGTTTTCTATTGAAAATTTGGGCAGTCGGCTTTAAACCATTGACACTTAAAGGTGTTTTGATATGGCCAGTTCGAGTTTAATTTTTAATTTTCTTCAAATTATTTGGATTCCAAAACATTATGATTCACTGGAAATACTTGTGCTCTAAATTATGTCTTGGACAAGGACAATTATCGAAATTTACACAGAATTCAAACACTGGAATATTATTTTCTGTGATTCAGCAAAAAACTGTTAGCACATCAGTACAATGCTAACTGCAGCATACGTCATCCCCTTATATTTTGGTTTTCATCAGGATTCGAACTCAGTTTTATTATTAGTTTGTATTACTATGACTTCTATTTTCTATATTTTGGAAAATTCTTGGATTATTTTTGTATTTGATTCGTAAAACCGTAAGTAGTAGTTGTTAAATTTGTTTAAATTGGTGCTTATGTCATTTATTATAATGCTATGAAAAAATGGCTTTCTACTACATACAATAACAACACATACAATCAATGATAGTGGTCCGTTAATAACGTGCATGAGCGGAGGAATGGGCAGTAATCGTGTGAAAAGGAATTCTCTTTATATTAAAGAATGATTTAAATGTTAACTTATAGAAGAAAATAAACTCCCCTGTCTTCGTACAAGAAAGTAGACATGAACCGGTCTCTCAACCGACAGAGCGTTAGGCTTATCAAACCACAGTATTTTACGCATTACAATAGCTCAAAAGATATAATATATCTTATATGATGCAATTCCCACTGTGTCCTGTTCCAAATCAACTAATGCGAATATTCTGTCACAAACACATTACAGTAAATATGGTATTTCATCATCCGGTAATAATCCTTTCACATGAATATCGAACAACGTCCAGTACAGAAAGTGACATACCGTAAGTATCAACATTGGTGCCTTTATCGTCTAACCTCAAGAAATCAAACTATTTGACATCACACAGAACATCCATAAACAGTCTGTGAAACGATAATCTCTGAGTAAATTGTACAGTTCGGGACTAAATTTGTACTCGAGATAAATTAGAGTTATATTTAAGTCGGAATGAAGACATTATTTCTTCTTCTTTTTATATATTTTAGTTTCAATTAAAATAACGCTATGTGACAAACAGAATCTCAAATGGGTAATGATTTAATGATAAGCATGCAGCCTAAAAGAGTTGAATGTATGAAACTTTGAATAATGTCCAGCTTTTGCTCCACAAGGAACGCAGGAGTTTCGAACCAGCAACCTCACGCGTCTGAAGCTAACGCGATGTAAGTTGCTTGAAAAATCAAACAATTCGCAAGGAAGATCATTTTTTATGTGCATGGAATCTTGCTCATTAAGGACTGATATGTTATCCGTTTGATGGTTTGAAAACCATTACATAATTCGTGTATTTACTGTAAAGTGTATGCCATTTTCATAACATATATTTTAGCCGTTTACATGCCTACTTAACAAACGTGTTAATTCTGACTAAACCCTACAGTTAACAACGGTTATTTATATAAGCTTATATCACATAGACATTCAGCTAATTAAAATGCATTATTGTGTTTGGTACCTTCTTATAGTATCACACCACTCAAATGAAGCACCCGGATGTTGCAGTAAGCATTTAACCAAAACAGACGATATCGGATTACTGTTAATATATAATATATAAGCAGCCACTTCGTGCAACATTATTCAATTCTGACAACCTTACTATCAGCATCTTACTCTTCTTCGTCTCTTAATGGCGGAACCTGTACCAATACTACATGATGCATATGCAGGGATAGCTACGAAACAAAGCAGTGTGAAAATGATAAGCATGGAGTCTAAAAGAGCTAATTTGCTCAACATGTTAGGGATTTTTACATGTATTTTAGACCAAATTCCCTCATTAATGTCCGTATATATATGTCCACCGGCAGACACTTAACTGTGGCTTTGTAAGTGGTTTGTTCGATGGAAAGTGAGTAACGTTAACACTTGCCACTAAAAAGCTCATTTGTTTGCTTTTGTAGTTTCTTACTTTACACACGGAACTGTAAGTTTGAAGCAACAGAAAATAGTATAATGAATTCCATGTATTCACTGAGTAGACTCATTACGCATATGTTTGTACTACCCTCGATTGTAACGATTCCACTCGGCGCACTCTTACTTTGGCCCTGCTTTAGTGGATGGCCAATATTGTAAAAGTCCGTAGTGATACATATGTTTCGTCTGGAAGCTTCTTGGTAACATATAAGGTGCAGAGCATTCGATAATCAGGATTGAAACAACTTTGATTAAAGAAAATTAGTTTCCAATTAAGTTTGGTAAATAGGAAACTTGCTTTACCTCCCACAATGAATTGTATTTAATTCACCACCATCCGATGAAGTTTGCTAATGTAGGAAATTATAATTACAAATGTTGCATCATTGGAAACTTTAGAGCTTACGTGCAGCATGTATAACACATGGTAGGACCTTTGAAAGAGAAGCAACATATGGGCTTTATTGCCGCGTTAAGAAGTGTACTTTTAATTCTATTAAACTAACTGAAGCTCTTTTTTTCAAGTTTTTCGTTTTTCTTAGATTCCGATTAAAACTAGGATTTCCTTTTCAGACCCTTTATCTACATTGTTTGTATCAATTCAACGTACAAAGGAAATAGAATGCACATAAGACAACGGGAAACATAAGAACAAAACGAGCCTTATCATGTTCACAGAGGACCTCTGGAAACATAAGGTAAACACGAATCTTACCATGTTCACGGAAAGACTACCGGAAACATAAGATAAACATGGGCTTTTCCATGCTCACAGAAGACAACGGGGAAAATAAATGCCTTGCACGCAGACGACAATGGGAAACAAAATATAAACACGGGTCTTACCATGCTTTCAGAAGACTATGGGAAAGATAAGGTAAACATGGGCCTTATAACGCTCACAGAAGACTACGGGAAACATACATACCACGCTAACAGAAGACTACGGGGAACATAACATAAACAAATAAACAGGGGTCTTACATATTCACAGAAGACTACGGGTAACATAAGATAATCATAGGCCTTACTACGCTCACAGAAGACTACGGGAAACATAAATACCAAGCTAACAGAAGACTACGGGGAACATAACATAAACAAATAAACAGGGGTCTTACATATTCACAGAAGACTACGGGTAACATAAGATAATCATAGGCCTTACTACGCTCACAGAAGACTACGGGAAACATAAATACCAAGCTAACAGAAGACTACGGGAAACATAATATAAACAAATAAACACGGGTCTTACATGTTCATAGCACACTACGGAAAACATAAGATAAACACGGGTTTTACCATATTCACAACTAACTAAGAGAAATATAAAATAAACACGGGTATTACCTTATTCACAGAAGACTACGGGAAACATAAGATAAACATGGGCCTGATATCTTGTTTATAATTTCGTTAGCCAAAACATTATTCAAAGTGACATGGCTAAACTTCATGAATTACTCGAAATGGCAGGGCAGTTAACTAGTTTGTCATTGATGGACTATGTTTCACTTTTGTTTGCTATTTTCTTTTGTTGGCTTTTGTTGTCTCTGTCTGTATGGATATTACCTGTTTTAACGTTACATGGTAAACAAATAATCTTAATTTAAGAAAGAAAACATTCTCTTCTCCAATATTTGAAACATTGTTTCTCATGGATGGGTAATGTTGGAGATCAATAGTACAGTAAAAACTCTACAACTTGATTTACAACTTCAGACTAAATAGTCCTAATCGAGAGGACCCACGCTCTCTTGAAAAGAATCGTAACATGGCAAGCTAGAATTAATTTACACTATTGTACTCTCCATTCTCAATTGCTTTTCAACTTAGACATAATAATTAAAAAAGGGGGAAACAGGTTAGTTGTGGTTGTTTGAGATTTAATGAATGTTTTGAACGCATGAAAGGTAAATACATGGCTTCCAGTATGGCTAGTGCAGGAAGAGCACTGGAAAAATCCGGCAAGAATTGAGTCACGAGAGCCATTGACAAGCTTTCTAAATACCTGCACTGGCCGAGCCCGAGACTCGAGCCCACTAGGAAAGTAGAAAGATGGCAGAGATAGGTAAAGGTGAGAGCGTTAGACAACTTGACCACCCGGGGCACCAATGATGTTTAGACAGAAAAAATAAAGATAATATAATAAATTGTATTCCCTCAGGACGTACAGTATTTTTGTTTTTGGCATTTTAGATTTCTATTTTATTTATAGGAAAATAAATATAGATTGTTAAGCCGAAATCACCATCTAACAAAAGCACGTTTAAACACATAAGTGTAAGATAATAATATAAATAGCAAGCGAAAATGCCTCAAGATTATGCAGCCTCAACGTTTCGAAATGAAAAGCATGAAATCTGTTCCATCGAATCATAAGACTCGAAAACTAACAGAAATGTCTTCTTGCCTCTAACCAAAGATACGTTCAGGTCAGTGAGTCCACATCAGTAATTTGGCGACCTCCTTTTATCAATGAAATCAGACAAAATATTTTGTGAAAGATGAAACAGTATTATTTTCGTTCTTTTTTAAAAGAATGTTATCAGTTTGATGATTAAAAACGTTTGCTGCTAAAGAGCATTGAACAAATTTGTGGGGGGGGGGGGTGGTTAGTAGAGACTGAATTATTAAGCAAATAGGCATAGCGTCATTGTAACAAAACCCTTAGTGGGAACCCAGGGCGTGATGGTCCCGATAAACTTGTGCAGTTTAAGCATTTCCAGGGCAGAGTTTTAACCATGTCTCCCTAAAAGAAAACTTACTCTAGTAAAAGTTCTTTTTAATGTCGATGCTGGCTCCGCCCTCCTGGGTAGCCACTGTCAGAAGACTCAATACCAAACTCGTTCATATATATATGTCCCTCTTTCTCTCACAGATGTAAGTATAATATATTAATTTATTATAAAGTTTTATTTAAGTCATTTGGGTTTATGACTGATATTTTAATCCTTTTAATGTCGGTGGAGGCTTTACAAGAAAATTAAGTTTGCAATACGTGTTAAATGCCATTCATGAATCAGGGCCTATTGTCAAGGTCATGACAGAAACTATTTCGGTCAAAGAACGCCACTCATTAGTTTGAATGGAGATCATAAAATATATCACGTGATACTAGGAATGCATTTGTATTATAAGAGAAGGTCAGACCATGATAGGTAAGTATTTCAGAATATAATGATTTAAATATTCGAGAAAGTTTTGTGTGATTCAGGTTGTGTTGATTTGTCTACCTAGCATGTAAAGACTGGATTCGGCAGCCTGCGCGTAGGAAACACCAGATGGTCAACAGGCAGAAAGGCGGTTTCTAGCAAAACGACGTTGAGCGCTAAGAGTTTGACGAGACACGTATGACGTCCTGATCATCCACTGCACTCACCTCCGTCTCAGGCCGTCTCGACTTTGTCATGTTGCTTGAAACAGATAGTTTTGGGTGAAAGAGTGAGGTCGACGAACAACACAATTCTTTCTCACTTAAACCAAAGTCACCACGCAAGTCACTCTTGTCATCCACAATCCCATTTGATCACCCACTAAAGTATTGTGGCAACAGGCAAGCGACGAAGTGGCAGGTGTGGATACACTGGTAGCAGTAACTGCAAACCTGAACGTAGGAGGTTCAGGCCATTATGGTTGTTCACCACTGACACGGAGCAGTAGTAGAGTCTGACAGCCCTCTAAGCGACTGAGCAGCTCTCTTCAGTAATGCACTACTCACCTCCTTGGCATGAGGAAGGGGCTAGAAAAGGTGTTATAAACATTGTCTGCTCTAAAAGTCCCTAACCAGCTTACCGCTGCTGGCGGGGACCCTATTGCTGCTACCATGGCAGCACACTATCACAGAATGACACTATTGACGACGAAGGTAACCTCCACATTGCTAGAGGTAGCTCAGCTTTCGGCAGACTGTATGCCAACGTATGGAATAGAAGAAGCATCAGCATCCAGACCACACTATAGGTCCACACGGCAGTTGTGCTCCACGCAAAATGCATGCGAAACGTGGACGGTTTATCAACGCCACGCTAGGAAACAAAAACCACTCTCACACCACAAGTTTCAGGAAAATCCTCAACATCACTTGCAGGACAAGGTTCCAGACACTGAGGTACTCGCCCAAGCAGGTATACCCAGCATGCACATCATCCTGGTGCAGTCTCAGCTACGCTGGGTGGACATGTTGTACGCATGCCAGACCACCTGCTGCCTAAGAGTCTCTTCTATTGCGAGCTATAGAAAGGACAGGAATCTGAAGGAAATCGGAATAAATGATTCAAAGACAATCTGAAAGCTGCAAGGAAAGAGTTTAACATAAATCTTGATTCCTGGGAGCTAACAGCAAGCAACTGAGTCTCTTGGCGTTCCTCCATTAACAAAGGCTAAAAGTTGTGCAAATCTAGCAGGACAACTGAAGAGGCAAACCAGAAAAGCGCATGCCTTCAACCCTCCTGTACATGTCCCACTCATCCCTTGTCCCTGATGCAAATGAACATTCAGTGCAAGGATTGGCTATATCAACCACCTAAGCAGGCACAGGACAGAACCTGCCCGTCCAAACGTCGGATGACTAGAATGGTCCTCGTGGACTCGACGGACGAAGAACACATTTTGTCTCCAAAATAGAGGTTATATCATGACTCCCGATATATTATGTCATTTCCTTTCTAACGACAGTCCAATTAAATTTTCCTCTGTAGTTGAATAATTTAACTACAAAAATCTTAGACTAAACGTAGAATTTTATACAAGTGATTTCTTTATGTGGTACATTCAAGCATACTATATAGATTGACCAGATCAACACTGATCAACTGCTGTGGTGTTTCTCTAGTGTTGAATCGAGATACATAAGAAAGACTCCATAAATGGTTAACAACTGGTGACCGTACAGTGCGTTTATAAAGCAGCAACAGCAATTTATATCGTGAAAAAGTTTAAAGTCCAGACAGCTATTAAAATAGAAGCATTTGTGAAACAGATTTGCTTGTAAAATAAAATTACATAATAATTTTATCTGATTATTGTGAGGATGTCACTCGTTTGACTAAGTTGAAATGGCCTTAAGCCAATGATACTGTTTTGCATTTGAATATTTAGCTCTGTTGCATTTTAATCGAAAAGCACTGCATATTAATTATTCATTAAATTTGTTATGGCAGTATATTGAGCAGTTAAAAATTATATGATTCGTTTGTTTAATTAACATAAGAAATGATGGAACGTTTTATGTTTAAGTAGGGTACTTCGGTGTTTTATCGCATTAAATATAGTAATTTTGTACTTTATCGCATCAAATATGATACTTTGGTACATTTTGATAAAGCAAAAAAACAACAAGTAATGCAGTGAAAATATAAATGGCACATTTCGTCAGAAAGAGCCAATAGATGTTGTACATAGAACCTAATATATGTTCTAACATCTATGTGTGTGTATATATATATATATATATATATATATATATATATATATATATATATATATATATATATATATATATATATATATATATATATATATATATATAAAGAGCGTTTATCTAAAATTAATTACGGGATGATAATTAATGAATGAGTGTCGTGGCCGTATGCCTTCTTTCTGTTTCTGGGTAGTGTCACAGCGTTTCTTCTTAACGATGGTCCTTCCAGCAGCAAACATTTTCCTAGCAATCCTAAGCACGGTTACATATTGGATCGATGAATATGAAGGTGTTTGGTACCACTAAGATTCATGTCCCAGTAGCTCGACACTGGCTACCAATGGTAAGATTATATCGTGCTTTGATGTAGATAATCTGAATATAAACTTTAAAGGCTAGTTATACTACCTACGTGTGCATAAATGACTATGAAGATATTTGAAAAACAAGTAAATAACATTAGTGAAGGCAATTATTTTTCAAGTTTGCTAAATGTCGAGACATCCGTGGGAAGTGTATTGTGATAAAATACAAGCAAACCTACTTTGGATGATGTATGTATGTTAAAGAGAGGATACATGATTGAATAATGCCAATTTTGGAGATAAGTGAAGTCAATTTACAGCAAGGCTACGAATACAATATTAGAGAAGATGTAGAACTGGAGCTAAGGTCTTGTTCCAAGAATAATTCAATTTTTGATGAACAATTGTATGCATGTCTCGATTACATATGATTGTACTTAGTATAGGTGACCTCAATATGCAGGTGTCGACTGCTGTAACAATATTGAATCGGTAAAACAGAAACAAAATTTACTGAGATGGATGCTGAAAACATGTATTCTTTTTATATAATATTTGACGTTTTGGATGTCTTTTACATGTAAGTCTCCTTAGTATACTTTTTCTAATACCTTTTGACGTGAAGGGTGCAAACAACAAGACGTCAATAATAATAGTTACATCGTGAAAAAACAGGGCGTCAACTAATGAATAATTATGGCGTGCAAAAATAAGTTGTCACCTAATGAATAATGATAACGTGTTAGATATTTCTTTGAAGCAACATTACCAAAAAATGTCTTTATGTCGACCAAAAGCTTCCATCGATTACGTGTTTCACGATTATACGAGATTAAATCATTTATTTTAATAAAAGGTGATTAAGTTTAACAGAAAAGCACAAAATGGCGTGCAAGACAGAGGGTTGTCTATTTTCTTTTAAGCCCTATCGTTCCTATCATAATGCCCATGTAAACCGCAAACGAGAATTACGACATGAATGTCATGACGTGAAAAAACGAGCAGTTTTCAAATAAACAAGATTTCACAATGTAATTTGGGTACGGTGTAGGTCACCACATATGACATGGACAACTATGCCATCCATTTTTGTAATAAGGGGATTAAGGACTTAGGAATAGTATTTATTTCCACTGAAAATAAATCATGAATTTAGTTCAATAATTGTATACTTTATAAGCCTTGGTAAGCACAAGACTGATTATTTCAGTAATTTACAACTATTTTATTAGCAGTGTGATAAAATATATATATTTTCTTTTCTTACCTTAATACTGAATAAATGTTATTGTGTTGTGCCAGCAATGTGACCTTTTAGAAAGTGGCGAAGTAAATGTATTTCTTAAAATTAACCACAAGATCAAATATATCCGGTGTTTACAAAAATTAAAATGAAAAGATTACTTTTATTATATACGAAGCTTGCATCCGAGTTGAAAGTTTGAAGATTGCATTTACTCTTTAGCACCCAACGACAAGCATCCTATTTGTAAATCACTTCAGTTAATGTCATATTCATCACTGGTCATAAACAATTATGATCGATCTCAGAGAAATCAGACCACAAAGCAATGCAGCATTCTGGATGTTTTACCTTGTTAGAAACGATGATAAAGGGACATAACGTCGTAAAGAAGCAAACAACGGCAAATCAAATATCTTCGGGAAAACGTAATTCCATGACTGAAAGGTAATATAGTTCCTATTAATTGCTTAAGGTCAAAACAATCTCGTTTTTCTTGCTGTAAGTATAATTATTATAGGCATTCACATTCAAGCGTCGTATTGCAAGTTGGGAAATCTTGTTTACATATATTATAATGCAAGAATCTATTTTTCATATTTGTGAACATAGGAATAAAAATAAGAAACTATTTCACCAATAATTCTCATTATTTGACTCTTATGTATATAGTAAGTATACATATTATTAAAGTACTGAAAATTATTGGTTTCGAGATAATGTGACACAGAATATCCTGGCTTGCGAAGGCATTTTACGCGGGTGCAGTGTTTGTAATAATCTGTCAAAAACCTTTGTATCTTGTATAATTTTCTTATAAATAAGCATTTTAATAATTTTGTTACTTTATATGACTAGAACAATTGAAGAAAAGATTCTGTATTTAATATTTTATATGTCATTCATTTATGAAAGAAACCGGATCAAAACGCAGAAATATAAGTTTTTTTCCATCGCTTTCTATATTGATAACGATATCCTTACAGTTCGATATTAGCAAGTAGTACCTTTTAGATGCCTAATCTTCATACATATAGTGAATGTGAACATTCAGACGTAAACCCAAAACTAGATACACACACGCATACTCTATTAATAACCGCCAAACTGGCATACTAGGACTCTGCGAATCATTGCGTAATGATAATAATCACTAGGTGCCAATAGACGGTTTCCCGTTGGAACAGAAAGAGATTGTATATGTTGTAGGCCATCTACTTCTATGAAAATCAGATCGTGAGCAAACAATTATCAACCTACACCAGTTTTACCAACCGTATATGAAACGTTTGAAAAATACATCACCCTTAATCATCGCCGACCTTTAAAGAAATATAATCTCAAACAAAGGTTACAATAGGGTTTAAAAGAAGCATTTTTTGCAAACTGCCTTGATACCTGATACGGTGAAGTCCATCATGACTGCCCTTGATACCGATAAAGAGGAGTCCGTCAAGACAGCCCTTGACACTGATATAAAGTGGGGTCCATCAAGACTGCCCTTGATACTTGATAAATTGGAGTCCTTCAAGACTATATTCTTGTCCCATTACCTTTTTCTTTTTCATGAACGATTTGCCACTTCATATGACAGGCACTTAAACTGATCATTTTATTGACGACACAGCCTTACATGCCATCAGTGATACAATCCCCTCCCATGAACAAAACTTACTGACGTTCAGGATATTATGATGTAGTGCGGAACCACCAAAATGCAAAAACACGCGGACAGTTAACTGTTTGACAACTGCATCAAAGTCGAGAATAAAGAAATGGATATAAATATTTTTGGTCACGGAACTAGTTTAAATGAAGCGAAAATCAGAACTAGAATATATGCTAAAATCGTTTGCCTTTGGTTACCTAACCTGATGCAGCTACTCCTTCCTCATTTGCCAAATCTACATTTATGTCTTACATATGATTTGATATAATGTGTATATGCAAGTATGTGTGTATGTCTATATTTTATATTACATCTGTGTCGGACACCTAAGTATGTAAGACTTTTATTTGTACATTTACTCTACATTTATAGTTTTAATATTCAATTATTTGAGACATAAATGTGACAATGTTTGATTCCAATCCAAATGTATTTCCCTCAGAAAATATTATTATTTTTATAATTATTATTATTATTATCATTTACCGATATGAAAGCGTGCGTGTATATGAGGTTATTTGTTTTCAGCAGTGAAAGAAACAGGGTTTGTTAAAGAGAAGGAAATGTCAGTTGGCGAAAGAAAAACAAGGAAGTGTTGATACTACGAAAAAAATGACACAATGTATCAATAGCAATGAAGATTAAATATGTAATGATGAGCTAGAAAAATTCCGTCTAAGATGATCCTTGTGCCTTCGTCTTTATTCGATGTTGCTATCATACACAGAATCATGGTCACGCACAGTACTCTAGAAGCAATACTTACGTGTGCGTCAGGATTGGAGCATATAACATCTGTATGAGGTGTTATTCAAGACCAATGGGCCATAATATCTTGGCAACAGTCACGATGCACTGCACGTTTAAATGTATTTGTCACAATGGTAGCATCACTGAAGGTAACAAAGAGACAACCTTGTACCGAATTTTTCTGTCTCGTCTTTCCATAATATTATCTTCCATTGTCGTTGGTGTTGCGTCATTTGTTCCTGATATCACTGTTGGGTCGTATTTCTTTCATTACATGAAATTCCATACTCCCATACATTTAGTTGGATCCTGTGTACGCACGTGATGCCCTAGCAGAAAAGTAGTGTGTTTTACTGCGCGAGATTCATATTTTTATTCATAAAATGAACAACCTTGAAAATATTAAATAAAATGTGTGCCCAAATGTTGTTGCAACTGTTGTTATTCATATAGTATAACATATTTAGCTGGATTTCTGGTTTCTATGTTGCATTTTTAATATTTTACAATAAGTGTACATCCAATGATGATTGTAGTATTTACTTGTACGGTTTCAATTTAACTACTACTAGATTTTCAAGTTACAAATTTAAATAAAATGGATCTTCAAAATCTGTATTTTCGCACAGTACAGTTTGACAGGTATAAGAGTTGTACATCATTTTCATACCAAGTAATCTTGCAAGATCAACTTATTTTGGTCACCTTCGATGTTAATTCTTTATAATAAAGAAATTATGCATGTGTTAAAATTTTAAATGGTCAAGGCTATATACACGAAAGAAATACGAAACTGATGGTGTTGTCGGCTGATGGCGACGACAATGGCGTAGATGATGACGTAATTGATGAAGTGGCTGATAGGGAAGGTGATATCGTAACTGATGGCGTAGATAACGGTGAAGACGATGGCTAGTTTGCATGAGTAATATACTCTTTTATAATGAAACTCGAAAGCAGTTTAAACGTCTCTATGCTTGTATAATTATTTGTGGAATTTTTCCACTTTCAAAGTCTCGACTAGCTTAAATATTTTCATAGTATTTTCTCTGCTTTTAGATATAGCATAAATTAACTTGATATTTTATCAAATGTTATCCCATTTTATTTCATCTGTAGTGTCATTTAGTACACTGTTATGATGCATTTTTACATGTAAGGCACGTCCTAAATCATTCCATTACTGCAGAATCGTTAATTCCATAATTTTCACATCCAAAAAAACCGGTTATTTTTCAATATGATTTTTCTTGCACATTGATATACCTTTTATGTAATGTTCTTCAGTTGTTTTCAATGGAGTGGCGTATCTATCACGTTTTTTTTTTATCCCATACAGAAGTGTACTTCTATCAATGCCATAAGGTTTTCAGATGGTTTCCTTCTGTTAAATGATTCATCATCTCCTACACATTACAGAAGAACATACTTTTGAGGTTCATTATTTCTGTCCTTGAATGTTACGGTGTCCTAGTGGTTAGAGCCAAGTCATGCCAAGGATGTAAACAAAATGGTTGTTGTTGTTGTTGTTGTGGGGTTTAACGCCATTTTTCAGCACACGATAGGCTATATATGGCGGCCAATATTAATGGTGGAGGAAGAACCCGGGAAAACCCCAGAAAGAACCACCGACCCACGAGAAGCTACTGGCATGCTTTCTCACATACCTACATTGGCTGAATCTGAGACTCGAACCGGCGCAGACAGAGGTGAGATGGCAGTGATCCGTAACGGAGAACGCTTTAGACCACTCGGCCACTCGGGGCCCCCAAACAAAATGGTACTCACAGCTGCCTCGCTAGGTGCTCAGCATTAAGAGGTTTGTGTTAGGACTGTTCGGCCTGGTGTCAGGATAATGCGACTGGGTGGGACATCATGCTACATGTTTGCGGCATGTTACCGTTTAATCCATTTTAAATTTAGGCACTTCAAATATATTAGTTGTCAGGTAGCCAAAGATATTGATTTATACTATTGATATGTTGCAAAGGCATTGATCCATACTGTTGAATTGTTACCATGTAACCAAAGACATTGATCCATGTTATTGATATGTTGCTACGTTGCCAAAGGAATTGATTAATAATGATGGTGTTGTGTTGCCAGGTAGACAAATACATTGATCCATACAGTTGATATGTTGCCAGGTAATCAAAATATTGATCAATAATTTTGATCCATTGCCAGGTAGCCAAAGACATTGATTCATATAGTGGATATGTTGCCAATTAGCCAACGACATTGATAATGTTAATATGTTGCCAGGTAGCCAATAACATTGTTCAATAATGTTGATATGTTGCCATGTAGCAAATGACCTTGCTCCATATTTTGATCTGCTGCCAGATAGCCAAAGACATTGATCAATATTGTTGATCTTTGCCAGGCAACCAAAGACATTGATCCATAATGTTGATCTATTTCTTCTTTGTTTGATTCAACTTGAGAGTCATGTCCTTTGATCCGTGAAGAGTGTTATGTTATACCCCATTTAGCTTTAGTAAAACGTCAACCATTTATTTGGTTCATGTTCCAAGGTTCCGTTAAACCGTTTCACTACTTTTTGTCAGAATAAGTTAAAAAGCATTCAATGTTTTCTTTGCCAGCAAATCCATAACATTTTTGTTAGAAAATTATTTTCTCTCATTGAACTATATATATTCAAGTTTTCAGTTTCAGAAGATTTCTCTCAAAACATCGACCTCAATTTTTTCACTTTTTCAACCGTATTTGAGAAAACGTGTGCAAGCGTCGAAATATAATTAACATAATTTGCTGGGAACCTTGCTAAGGTCTGAACAGAGAATTCACCAGACAGTCTCAGCTGGTTTTTAATAGAGTAATGAATTGCACATGGCCGAGAATGCCAAATATTCTTTTTTATTGTAGTCTAGAAAGCAAAATAGTATAATGTTTGAAAACTCGAGAAAATTCATTGTGCTTGAAACACTCCTTTATCAGTACCAACAAGGAACCCACATCTAGGAAATTACATTCCCTTAACCTATCCTACCTCAACAATAAAAAGAGTTACAAAGACGAAAATAAATAAGTCGTCGACAATGAGTCTACTGCCTCTACCTGCGCAGTCTTTAGTGAGGTCAAGCAGGAGTAGTGTGTTCCTTACGGATCTAATCTACAATGTTACGTTCCTTGACATATATTTCAAGAAATATCATTCTTTGCCTAATTATAAAACTTCACTAACTCATGAGGAACGAGTTTGAACATGTTTGTACCTGTCAATTTATTTCACCAATTACAATTTTTATTTTTATACGTTTTACTTGCATGTAATAAAATGTCTCATGTCTAAAACCTATATGATGGCTGTTATATATGTTATGAAAATGCATGGCTTTGTTTTGTCTTGCTGACAGCAGGTGTATGACGTGTACGATAAGGTCATCGGTGGAAGGTTTGTGAGAAAATTCTGTAAAGAACAGTAAGGATTTCTATTCAGGTAAGTATTAGAGGTTGTGGTATTATTGCAAATAATTCAATCACTAATATGCCCAAACAATTTAAAACGGAATATGCTACGATTTTATAAAACAGCTAAACTGATGAGATTATACATGATAAGGTACGGCTAGCTTAATGATAACATTAACGTTAAACATTGCTCGCCGTAAAACAACACAAAAACACAAGAGACTTGTGCTTTTCTTGTGTTTGTTGTTACATAGAAAATCGAAGCGTTATAAACATACTAGGAATTAAACAATGTTCACCTCATAGAAAACTGCTCTTTTCTTCAGAACTTCGAAGCCTCAGATGAGTGACACCTACAAGTACCCAGATCCAGGTGACATATTTGAGAGATAACACTTTACTGTCCGTTTTAGAGCCCCACATACAGGTAATTGAGAATAGCACATATCCATAGGTCGAGGATGATACTTACTGATTGGGCACTCTGCTTACTTTTCATCTGCATGCCATGGCTACTCTAAAGGCACCGTAGTGGAATGCAAATCGGAAAGACGTTTCAAAACCTTGTGGGAATATATGGACAGAACTTCAAGCTGTGCCGATAGCGTATAAATGATATTGGTATCATGCAGATTGCTGGCAACATTTACCTTTAAAAGCTTTACGTTTCAACTTTTACTGACTTGGTAATAGTCCAACTAATAACCATATACTGACACTTGGCGGCCGTGGTGGCGATAGAAAAAGACGATGTGACGATCTGATAAATTTAAATTAAAACCTAAACAATGCAGATAGCGATTTACATAGATCTTTGGGCTATTATTTTGAATTCTGAGATGTTGGTGGAAAATATGTATGTGGAACTATTAAACCGTTGTACATGTGTTCATTATTTACAGTCTTGCTAGATGAAAAGCAGAAAAAAATAATATAATATTGAAAACTCAGGGGTCTATATTTCTTGGATCTTAAGTATGAAACGTCTCTATGAATATTTGTATATAGAAATAAAATTACCTCTTCTATATGCTCTTATTAAACGTTTAAAACGCACGTGTTTTACATAACTGGTACAATTGTTTTCATCTGTATATAGTTATTATAAAATGTAGTATGTTTTTGTATCGTTTCCAGAATCGATAACATGTGTTTCATGCACATGTAGATGAAACAAATGCCGAAGCTCATATGGTGTTCTCCACACAGAAGCTTGCACCAAGGACAGTTGTGCATGGAGAAATATAGGTCTGATCAGCAGCACCCATAAGTTTTAAATTATTGAATTTCGAATATGATGGTGTTTCTATATGTTTACTATGGCAGTTGAATTAGTACCGTGAGTCCTACATGCTCAAAGTAAGTTCAGATGCAGAACAAACCTAAGTTGACAAAATCGATGCCAAGATCCTTAAACAACACAATCCTTACTGAATAATAAACTAGAGACTGGCGATAATTCCCACTGTCGAATGTAACGTAATACATTGCGAATGTTCTGTTTAAAAATTGATAGAGAATAACTGACATTGACAAAAAAGAAAACAAGGAGAGCTTTCGTCGTAATGCTCACATGAAAAGTACTTTTCTTAATATGTGAGTTGACAACATAATGATTGTCATAATTTCTATAAGATTGGTGTCCTTGTCTCCTTCAGTTCAAATCAGTTGTCCCATATATACTTTATGTTGTTTTTCTCAATTTTCAATTTAAACTCTGAATTATAAAATTACTGTCATATACGGTATTTTACAAGACTCAGCAAGCGAGGTCAACATTCCTGAAATGATGGCTGATGTTTATTCAATGTGTTGTTACTCACTCTTTTTAAATATTTGCTTGAATGTTAATGCTTTATTTGTTTCTTAAAGCTCCAGCTTGACTGGTCCTTCCTTTCTTTTCCCAATTTGTACCATTTACTTTCCCAATCTATTGGTTTCTTCTTATCAACAAATTCCACAAAGTGCAGCTGTAAGTTACAACAATAAGATCGTCGCACTGAAGTGGAAGATGCTTATATTCTTATATATAACGGAACTTGATCTCTTAACTTTCAACGCGGCATCTCTAAAGTCCCGACCGATGCGTTAACTAGCCGCATCTACTTGTTGTGTACCTATAGACATATAATTAAATTCGTATTGCTTGCTAATCGTCATTCTTAAGAGAAATATAAAGACTTAATACCACAATCCACCTTCATCCTTCACCCACGTGTCATGGGTTTTATATCTAACATTTTATTCAACGTAAGTTTTATTGTCTGCGAGCGTCGACAATAGCAAAGAGAAAAGGTCATGGTTACCCTGTCAATGGTAATCAGCAGTCGAAACATATTAGGAATAACAATTTGTCTCGTTACATGAGTTTGATAACGGTATTTTTCACCCATTCGACAGAGCAATCTAGCTGTTTTGCTAACCGTAATTTTCTTATATCGGTCTAGTTATCTCTGACCAGTCGTCTCAGTCAAGGTGTCCACGCGCTCAGAACTATTTTATAAAAAAGAAACCCTTGTTGTCTTCTGCTCTGCCTGACGTAGTTGTACTAAATTCAAACAACAACAGCAACAAATCTATAACACAAATATAGTAAATTAAGACAAATCTATCTTTGAGAACACACCATAAAAAACTTATCGAGTGAGACAAAGACACAAACGCATACGATGTCGAACATTTTGGTGTTATGCTATTTCGTTCCACACAGTATGGTCAGTTTTATTTATATGCAGGCCTACCTCAGTACATTTTTCAGATCAGCGTCATTAAATGTAGCTAAAGCTACTTGACTAGTTTTAAATACTTTGTGTGAAACAAATTATATACTGTTAGCTAAATTTAATGACGCTGACCTGAAAAATGACTGTGCTACAGATAGGATAAAATTCTCAATGCTTTTTGAAATGAATTATAAACTGATCCATGCACATAGACTATAGACCTATACACTGCATAGCCTCCCAGCCATCTTAACAACTACGGAAAACTTAGTAACATCCATAAAAGTGTTCTATAAAACAGGCTTTTTTTATAATTTTGTTAAGCATCCCCTTTGTGCCCTGGTTGAATCAAAAATATACCTACACTATTTAATGACAAATAATGAACTTACTAGCCAGAAGGAATCATTTATCCGTCAACACATTAATGAATAAGCAAATTTCACTGTAGCACTTGCCATATTTCCAGGCCAGAAAAAAATAAATGTTTAAAGAATCCGAGAATTTGAAAGTTTAGCACCTGGTTATCCGCTAGAGTCCGTTTTTGGAGGGTCTATTATACACGGGGGTAATTTTACAATCAATATTAAGGACAACACAAGTATGTCACACAGTTTCACCTCCTCCAGCGAAAATAATAGTTATATACGATAGTGACACAGATTTCTAATTACCCATGAATAATCTAAAGAATAATCGTTACAGATTGTACTAAGTATAACTACAGTAGAGCTGAGTAGCCAATATAGTTTTATTATTTACAATATAACTTTTCAAAATTGGAACTCGTGAAAATAAAACAGCTTCTTGTAATAAATATTAATTATTTATTGTCAATTTCATATAACATCCATATATTAAATGTGATAATACTTACTTATTATGCGACGTTTCAATTTGTTATTTTTCTTTGCTCACGCGTATAAACTGTGTACTTCGGACGCAACGGCCACACCACAGCCCTCATTAACATATTTACAGTCATGCGCCACATGTAAACATTGGACGTAAACACTAGTGAAGAATTGTTTTTACATTAAAGGAAAATATTGGGTGAGAAAAATAATCTACGTTGGATTTTGGACCGAGGCAAGGAAATCCCAGTCGCGGGTTTATATTATATGTCTTCCCACTCGGGCAAGCCTCGTGGAGACACAAATAATATAAACCCTTGACTGGGATTTCCTTGACTCGGTCCTAACCCAACATAGATTCTATATATCCTGGTTTGCAGGATTTAATACGACACGAGCAAAGAAAGTGGACTTCAGGCTCTGGCGAGTCTTTCAAAAGACAATCCCCTTTTTCCTTATCTACCATTCCAATTATTTTCATGTCTCATACAAATTCAACTCATCACTACATAACACGTTATGAAAAAGAGACAAGGTGCTTATTACCGTTGATATCACTATGTTTAGCATCGCCAAGGAAAGGAATACAAAGACGACGGCGACGGCGTGCGTGATAATGGCATCATCATCTCCATTATCATAATCAGAAAAGACATAACTAACAAATAAGACGATGATGCCGGACTGCTAATCGATTGGTGTTTGCCCACGTGGGTTCGAATCCTATCCTCTTCGATAATAATGTATCTTCTTAAAATTAAATACTTGCATCATGAGAATGATACATATACATAGATAGTAAATGCAACGACGATAGAATACAAAAAAGAAAGGTGAAGATTTTATTCAGTGTATTTGTCATGATCGCGTACACGCTCACTTAATTTGCGTTTTGCAGTTGTATTAGGCCCATGTTACCTTATCAGAACAGATTCGAACAGATTTTTGCTTCGGTACGAGCTCGTGTCAGTCCACTGATTGTAAGACTGACGCTAATAACATACTGGGCATGTGTTTTAAGTTTGTGACACACACACATACACATACATACACACACACATACATACATACGTACGTACGTACGTACTTACGCACGTACGTACGTACGTACTTACGTACGCTTACACGCACACACATACACACACACATACATACATACATACATACATACATACATACATACATACATACATACATACATACATACATACATACAAACATACACACACACATACATACATACATATAAGTTATATACATACATATATATATATATATATATATATATATATATATATATATATATATATATATATATATATATATATATATATATATATATATATATATATATATATAGATATATATATAGATAGATAGAGAGATAGATAGATATATATATCGCTTTTTTAGCTATTGAAAGTTTGTTTAATATTGAAGAAAATATTCATCTAATTCTTTTTCTTTGAATGTATGTGTGTGTATCTATGATTTGCATTTTTAACGTAGCTTTAACAATTTTTCAGCAATATCGCTACGATGGCTCAGTGTGGCAGTTTACAGTGATTTCTAGCGCTGGGGCCGCAAACATGTAACATCATGTCCCACCTAGTCACTTTTTCCTGACATCAGGCCGACCAGTCCTAACACTAAACTCTTAATGTTGAGCGTCAAGCGTGGCGGCTGCTGCTAGGACCAGTTTTATGAGTGTTTGGTATGACTCGGTCAGGGTTCGAACCCGGGACCTTCTGCATCCTACCACTAGAGCAGTTTCTTTGAGACAGAGGGGGCAGAGTACTAACTTAATATTTTTATACCATTAAATCCTAATTGTTCCCAAGGGCGAGTGCTTTCTGCTTGCCAATTCTAGTTCGTTAAATTTCAATTTCATTTCCGTTTAATCCTTTTGCATTTGCATTTCTTTTTCTTCTTTCTGCATTTTAATTTGCATCTCACTTTCTTCTTTCTGCATGTGCAATTTCAATTGCCACTCTTCCCTTTCTCTGTCTCTTTCTTTTTAAGTTTAATGTGAATTTCACTTTCTCTTTCCACTTTCCGAATTTGCAAGGACCGTTGTTACTCTTTCTTTTCTCTTTTTTAATTTGCAGTTGTTACTCTTTTTCCTTTTTTCAGATTTTGGATTTCATTTCTTTTTGAAGTTGAAGTTTGATTAATTATATTTCCATCCGTTTGTTTGTTTAATTTCAATCCTATTACTTTCATTTCTGAGCCAGATACAAGTTTACTTTTTAAACTTGATACACTTGTATAAAAAATAGTCTTTTCCACCAAATATTTTACCAAACTATTTTTGATTTCCTGTTTTAGCAAAGATGGTTTACGTTCGAAAGAGATAGCAAGTTCTAACAACTTATCTTTCTTTAAACACTGCAATCATCCCTATGTTTGATTGGAAACAAACTCCTTTACCCTAAATTACATTGCGAAAGCTTGTTGGTTTCACTATATGAAATCACAAAACCAGTGACAAAAATATTAGAAACAAAATGAATTTAAATTTCGAAAAGAAATTTTAATTTCTCTGAAATATTTCTGAAATTCATATCCCTAAATACCTCCAAGTTTCCGTTTCGACTCTAATAATAATAGATTAGTCTAATTAGTGCTTTGCAATTCTAGTGAATAATCCTAACAAATATCTCCTCTCAAAATATCTAAAGACAGCATTAAATAATCTGCAGACTGATGCTACAACAACAACAACGTATGATATAAGAACCCAAAATAGGAAATTAAATGCTCAGTTTTCTCCTTATATACAAAACTATACATACAGCGCTAAATTGTATTTTTCTACTGCTCAGCGCCTGACATTTAGCAAATGCCCCACATCATAAAAGAAACCCACCTGATCGATCCATCTAATAGGTAATAACTTAATTATTTTAAGAAATCCCTAAACTTACCGACATATCCATTGATAAATAACCCAAAATATTTAAACAGTATTACGAGTCTATGCTCTTTAAAGGATACCGGAAACCAATGGAAATATAGAAAAATAATAAAGACACTATAGAAGAAAACCTTATTCTGAAGTATCATCTGCGACCATAATGCTAATATTTAAATATTGGCATATCTTCTAGGAGCTGAATTTCCGTAACCTCGTACTTTCGGGATGTGACGTCATATTAGCGACTTATGCATCCCAACTGGGAGTTGCCAGAGAAAAAGACAATGCCGTTTTGAGTTGCTTACGGGTGTAATAAAACATTAAGAAAAGCACGTAGAGAGCATTTGTTTTCTTTTCCTCAAAGGTAAAGGCATAAAGAAAGTATGGATACATTATTACAAGCGATTCGATTTCAAAGCAACACCGTACAGCACTCTGTGCTCATTACATTTCTCAATGGAATGTTACGAGAGGGATCCTGAAACAATGGCACCTCTAGGATACGCGACTGCTAGGCCTAGACTAAAAGTTGGCGCTCTTCCAGATATACCGTTGGATATTTTAAATCCTGTGAAAAGTGTTTAACGTAAGAGTTACGAAAATAGGCACAAGGCCGAGTAAGTGACCACAACATGCAACAATCAATTCACATATCTTTTATCTACATCAGCAGTGCTAAAAAAAAATATAGCCCGACACCCGGGGCCCTTCAGATTTTAGTTCGTGCCCATCCTGTATTCAAAGTCAGGTGCCTGTCAGACTTGTCGAAACAAAACTTATTTGCCTGAGGAAATTTTGATCGCGCTGATGAAATGAGTAAATGTATTTTCAAGATGTTGACATAATGCCTTAACATGGCACAATCTAAATCAAATCACCACTGTAATAAGTGAAATTGAGATCTGATTTCAATCAAATGGAAGCTTCGCTAAAAAAAATATTCCAAACCTGTCGTGTTTCGAGAAAACGCAATTTTCAGTAATCTTAAAAAATATTACAAATTAACAAAAAAGATTAGTATATGCCTGTTCCATGTACTATGTATAAACGGTAATCTATAATGACTGGAACTGATATAAAACTATCCCATGAGATGTTTAAATAACAGCGATTAAAAGAAAAGATCAAAGTTTCACATTAACAGGCTGACTATAGAAATGGGGGGAGCGACTATTGACCCCACCCCTTTACACCAATGTGCGAGTGCCCATGGGATGCGCCATTTCTTCCAGTGATACGCATTATTATCCCCTAGGACAAGCCCCGTTTTTCATATTCTGGTTGGCTGTAGCTAAACTGCAAAATAGCTAAAGCTTTGAATTGAGAACACAAGCAATAAAACCAGTGTGAATGGTTGACAGTTAATCCTTATCCCTGCATTTGTCGTGTGAAAAAGACTGCCATCCGGACATGCTTCAAAGAAACCATGTTTGACGGAGTGTGTATGTAAGCACCAGCAGTTGATTGGCAAATAAACAATGCTACGAGGAGGCGTAAGGGACAAAAGCTGGTCCAATTAGAAAGTTGAAGTTGAATTTTCGATATCGTATGTCGAGAACACCACTATCACGCATCGGATCAAATTGCATATCTTTAAAGTTCTATTTTCAAGATGGAGATTTTATGTTTTATATGTTGAATTTTACAGTGGTGGTTTAAAGTTCTATTTCCTATGTCTATGTTTTACAGTGTATATTTTGAAATACACAGCGGTGGTTGAATTTTCAATATCATATGACGAGAAACCCTATTTCACACATTGTATGTAACTGTTTGTGATGAAAGTTCCATTTCATATGGCGAGTATTTAGATTTCATTTGTTGAATTTCATAGCAACGATAAGCAGCCTCCTTGTTTAAAAATAACGCGGTCCGTTCACGAGAGCGAGTCTATCGAAGAAATTCATAGTAATTCTTGACTTTGCAAATCGTAACTTTCAAACTGTAAATGCATGAAATGTAATGGCACCTCATAATTGAAAACACGAATGATATATCTTAATTAAGGCTGTACCGAATAGGTGATTATCATTATTCGGCCGAATACGAATACTAATAGTGTACAAAATAGGTATACCGACAACATTAAAATTTTTAAATGTAAGCAAAAGTTTCCGTTCAGTAAATTTAATACATAAACTAAAAGTAAACCGTTAACTGCATGTAATTTGTGCATCCTTCTGCCAGTCTGTGTAAATTAGAATTGGAACTAATTTAACTAAACGTAGAAATTGTCACTTACAGTTCAGTTAACGCAAGAATGCTGGGTTAGCTTTCAAAAATACCAATCGTTCCATTTTGTCAGCATTAAGGCAGCTTCTCGTTTCACTGAAGGTATCGCCAGCTGTACTAAAGAGAGGTTCGTTTGGTAAGCTCGTAGGTGGTGCAGAAAGATAGCACTTTGCAGCGTGACACAAGGTGGGAAATCTTAACATGTTTATTTTCCACCAATCCAGTGGGTCAGTGTATCTTGGAATACACGACTCTGCCAGGTAGTTGTTCACTTCTGTTTCTATTGTGACAGACATGTCGTTGTTATGTGCCTCAACAGGCTGCAATTGGTCCCATGAAGTCTAAAATCGTCCTATTTCTGTTTTCTTGTTGACAGTTATTCGGTAGCTGCAGGAAAAACTTCAGACGGCTGGACTGTAGCTGTATATGACGTTGGCTGGCATAGAAATGTAGTAGTCATAATGTCTGTCTTGGTACATGCTATATCATACAAGCCCGAAAATCTCCTCGTTAATGATGCTATCAGATTGCTGACTGTCTTCTTGATGTCCCCATCAAAGATACAACAAGATGGCCTGAACAGCTGGTAGGATCATTGAAAAACATGAATTACTGCAGCTTATTTCATCGATCAGTTGTTCAAACGGCTGCAGAATTGCAACAATTCTTGTTGCTAAAGCCCACTGGCTTGTTGCCATGGATAGCGTCTTGTTGTACTTCTCGTCACATTCAGCGACATACACAGACATAGCTCTTTTATGCTCTATCAAACGATCGATCATCTGGTAGGTCGAATTCCATCTGATCACTACATCCTGATGCAACTGATGGTTTGGTACTCCGAGTTGTTCTTGAATGGCACGAAGGCTAGAGGTAGCACTTGAAGAATATCGAAAATGTCCCACAATTTTTCGTGAGAGTGTTATCAAGTCAGCAACAGATGGCTGTGTCAGAATGGAGTCATGCAGAGCCAGCTGCAGTGTGTTGGCAAAACAACTGACACTGGGAAGATCTGTATCACTTATTGCTTTCACCATCTTGGCGCCTCCATCACGTATGACCAAGTGGACAAGTTGTTTTTCAATATTCCAGCGATTCATCATGTCCAGCAGAGCATCAGCTAGTCGAGTTCCGGTGTGCTTTCCATCAAAATATTGACAATGAAGGACATCAATTTGGCGTGCAAATTTGCCATCGATCCAATCTGACGTTCAGCTCATGACAGATGTTGTCGTTGTCTGCGCTGTCCAAGTATATGTAGTTAGACACAAAAAGTTTGCTTCGCTGATGGCAGCCTGGATACGACTCCTCCCTGTATCTTACATGTCAGGTATGATTTTGTCACTGAAGAATCTGCGGCTTGGTAGCACGTATATTGATTTAAGTACATCAGTCAGTTATTTAAAGACACCATCATCAACAATTGAGTATGGCTGGATGTCAACGGCAATCATTTTTCCAATGGCCCGGTGTAATTTTTGCGCCTCTGGGCTGTCGATATACCACTTTGTTTTATTGTTAATGATGTCGCTTAGTGGTTGCTGAGTCCCCCCAGTCTGCTGAATGCCAGATGTCGAACTTGCAGAGGCTGCTGCTGCTACTTTCTGGTTCATGACCTGTTTGTACTCGTCCGGGTGTTTGTATGACAAATGGTTATTCAGTGGAGTTGTTGTGAATGACTTCGCTGAATTACAGTCACGAGAAATGACTGCGTTGCACAACTGGCACACTGCTTTGTTTCATCGTCGCAAATCTTGAAATAAATCCAAATTGGACTTATCCGTCACTGAACTAACCAACTTTACGTTGAATTTAATGTAAAATTAACCAATAAGTTTAACTAGCAAGTGACATGCTCGAGCCTCAAACGCTAAACGTTAACGTGCAGTCACTGTACACAAAGAATAAGAATACTGACACTGTGATACTGCGGTCCAGGCAGTAGGCTACGCCTGGCTCCAACCACAGCATATATTATATTAATGAGAGAGCTACTTCAGTCCACTCACTGTAGCAGCCGCATATGCAGAAAAAGATGTCACGTGACCACTATTCGTATTCCGAATACCTAATAGCTATTTGGCCCACTATTCGGCCCCGAAACGAATACGAAGCGAATGTTCGATACAGCCCTAATCTTAATACTCGATATTATTTTGAATTGTTAAAGTGGACACTGTGTAATGTTACTTTTAACACTAACACATCATTTCACCATATCAAAATAACAATTCTGACAAGCACAATAAAATGTCCAATCACCGCAGTTTAATTCAACGGATGCAATATGAAAACTCAACATAAGAAAGGAAACATTCAGCACAATCAATATGATTCAACATGTTTAATTGAAACTCTCGGCTTATTACAGTTTCACCAACTGCCGTGTTATTCAGAGGATACAATCTAAAAACTCGACATTGGGCATTGAATTTTCAACCAGCGTTGTGTAATTTAATAGATGAAATCTAATACTCAACATATGAAATGGAACTTTCAAGATAACTCGTTGAACAATACGTAAATTAGGAATTCTCGACGTCTGACATTGAAATTTCAACCACTGCCGTGTAATTCAAACGGCACACTCTAAAACCTCGTCATAGAAAATATAACGTTCAACGACTACTGTTTAGTTCAACAGACACATTCTAAAATCTCGACTTAGAAAAGGGAACTTTAAGGACAAGGTTCTGATACAAAAAGTGAAATAGGAATTCTGAACATATGACAGTAAAATTGCAACTGCATCATTCTGATTTGACCAGCTTTTGTCCACCTTGACGCCTTAGCCGATGCCCTATTTGATTGTAACTTACGATGAAAATGGCTTTATTTCAGCAGTTAAAATCTGCAGTCATACGTTACCATACATGTGGCAACTGTTTTTTCCCACATTTTATACCCCACTTTATTTCATTAGGCTTAACTCTTAAGGCATATAACACTGGTTACTGAATAAAAGATTTATTCTGAATTATTTCTTTGGGGGCACATATACCACGTGGTATCTTTTGTTTGATTCCTTCTTTTAATTTAATCATTGTAATTAAACTTTACATATCAGGTAGAGAATTGTCAGCTGTTAACTTGCCAAGTTTCTTTGGCGGAAATGGAGATGCAATTTGTTTTGCCGAGAAAATTACACAGCCTTCACAGTAATTATTCATGGGATTGAAGCTAAATGGTCATAATTTTATTTCTTTAATTTTTTTACGACAGTACTGTTTAAATGGTTTTAAAAAATCTTAAATTTACGTGAATAATGTTTAGTCTTGACATTCTATTTACTGAAGAAGAACAAAAACTGTCGTGTGATATTATTTCGTCACTTCAGTTTTCACAATTGATAAAATCGAATATAACATATGTGGATTGCATGCGCTATATATATTTATGTATTTGTTTTTTCTGAGAAATAAAAATTGACAGACATTATGTAAAAATCTGAAGTTCTCTGCGAAAAATCAGGAGATATCACGAGATCGTGCGGTAGGTGTGGAAATACCCCCCCCCCATCGGGAGGTTTTTCTCCCGGCTTGAGAGTTGACAGGTATGAACTGTTCTGGCTTGTGTAATTTCAGTCAGGACTAGTAAGTTTATTTATGTCACCAGCCCGTGGCCCGTGCCTAAAAAAAAAATTCCTTGAGCACTGACCAATACAGTACATAAACTATTTATACCATAAATGTATATGTTATCAGATTTGTCAATACCCTAACTGTAGCCTGCATGTAAAATGCACTGTAATTGAATCCTATGAGGGAAGCTTTTTAATGTTTAAATTAATTACATATGTACTTATGACATCTGCTTTGCAAATTTATTTGAGGGAAGGCGGGGGGGGGGGGGCTTGTGGAAAACAAATGCTTAAGCTACGACCGATGAAATCCGTTCTCAATGCCTTTTACACCTCCATGGTAATAGATATTGTTTCACACACAAGTCGGTCCCCGTTCTCGTCTCTTCGCCCAGATTTCAGTATAATGTCTCAATGTTTCAGTGTTGGATGTATATTTTCAAGATATTAGTCCTTCAGTGGCGTGTGTGTATATGTGTGTGTGTGTTTGTGTGTGTGTGTGTGTGTGTGTGTGTGGCTATGTGTGTGATGGGGTAGGTAATGAAAATGGCATTTACGTATAATTCGATTGAACCTGATCCTTCTCAAATGAATTTATTGCATTGTAGTAAATTTTTTATTTTTACATTGGGCACCATCACATAATCCTCTTCACGTTTTTGAACATCACACAATATATAAGTATTTATTTTAAAATTACATTGCTTTTTTTTATTCCAAAATATGAAATTTGACCTTCTTCTTACTGTTGTACTTTTCCGTTGTCAGGTCTTAAACACGTTGTTAACACACAAATCAACAGAAATAGTCATGAGCATATACCGGAAGCAGATTCAACTTTTGAATGTGCAACCCAAATCTGGTCTCCTCCTGTCTGTCTCACTCGCTATGTTTCAGTTTGTATCTTTGTATTCGAGGACTAGCTAGTATTGCGTCGCGAGACCACGTGATCTGTCGTCTCATCAAAACTCGGAACAACTCAGCAATTTACGGACTCGTGCTACCTTCCGGGTAATATAATCACTACCTGCCTACGATATTTAATTTATAAACATTAGTCTAATTAAAATCTGTAAAGAATTACATACATAAAGGAATTTTTTTATTTATGTCTCCTTTAAATAAATAAGAGAAAAGTGTGCAAGTCAATATGTTTTGTAAATGTTAACAAATAAATTTTTCCCCCGAATACAAAGTGAAAATGAGGGAAAGAACTTAATTGCGAATTACATCCCAAAATAGTCCAAAAATTACAGACACAAGTCCTAGTTATTTAAAGTCCTCATTAAAATTCAGTAAAAGTCCTGAATAAATCCAATAACTAAAGGCAATGATGTGTATGTTAAAGCTTATAGTGTTGATGTGCCAACAGTCTTTTCTTGAATCGCAAAAATATAATTCCAGGTTTGACTAAACCATAAATTCCAGTGAATGTCTCTATCCAAGTATTTTATCAGAGCACTTTTGTATTTCCAGGGAAAATAAAATAATCACTTGAATTCAGTAATTTGAAGAAATACGATTCAACCAAACTGGAAGAAAAAAAATAAATAATTACAAGGTGCTAGATTTAAAATAACTGATAAAATCCTATCGGTTACACTATATATATATATATATATATATATATATATATATATATATATACAATCTGCATTACGCCCTTGACACAGTACTGAAACTACTCTTCTAAAATTAGTTGGTGACATTGTCTCTGCTTTGGATAGAGAAAGATTACAGTCCTCACCCTCCTTGATTTGTCTGCAGCATTTGACACAATATACCGTGCTATATTACTTCACCGTCTCCAGCATGTAATTGAAATTCATGATACAGCCTTACTGTGGTTCAAGTCTTACTTGGTCAACAGGACATATTGTTTCTGCAAATGGAATGCACTCCAGCCCACTTGAGCTATGTTGTGGTGTTCCACAGGGGTCTGTTCTTGGGCCTGTTCTCTTCATTCTATACAGTCAGCTGCTCTCAAGTGTCATAGAGCATCATCCAGTGTCTCACCAATTGTACAGTGATGACACCCAAATATACAAATCTAGCCACCCAACTGAAGTTGATACTACCACCCAAGATGTAGAGAGGTGCATTTCTGATGTCAAATTATGGATGACATGTAACAAGCTGCAAATGAATGATAATAAAACTGAGGCCATTCCGATTACAACACAAAGACTTTCTCATTCACATCCTTTACCTCAAACGATAAATATCAGCAACATCAATATTAAATTCACACAATCAGTACGAAACCTAGGTGTCACTCTGGACAGTACTCTCATATTACACCAACATGTCATGAACATATGCAATGCTGTATATCTTGAGCTGAGACGCATCAGCTCCATTAGCAAATATCTTTCAGTTGATGCCACTAAAACACTTGTGTGTTCATTAGTACTTTCAAGACTGGACTATTGTAACTCAGTTATGTCTGGTTCATCTCAATATCTACTCCACAAACTTCAAAAAGTTCAAAATACAGCTGCTCAAATAATACTTACAGTAGCACGATCAGAGCACACCTCTCCGCTGCTCTGTACCCTACACTGGCTATCCATTCGATCCAGAATCAAACACAAAATTTGTTCTCTGTGCTACGTTTCACTGACGGACTCTAGTCCAACATACCTATCCGACCTCACCCATGTGTACACACCAGCAAGATACTTATGCTCCTCTTCTGACAATCGTATACTCATTATTCCCACTATGAGAACAAAGTCATATGGACAGCGTTCTTTTGCATACCAGCGCCCAGCAACATGGAATGAATTGCCCACTGAACTTAGACACAAAGACACAGTGATCACATTCAAGAGTGCTCTCAAAACTCACTTATTTCGACTGCAAGAACAAACTTAAAGACCTAATAATGTTTCCTACCTTAAATATTCTCAGCATGTTTTTTCTGTTTTCTAATTTCATGGTGTTTGTGTTTGTAATCATATCATTATATGTTTTTTATCTTATAGGTGTTGTATAATGCTGTAAAGCGCTTAGAGCTTCTAAAGATTAGGCGCTATACAAAGTCCTCATTATTATTATTATTATTATTATTATTATTATATAGTTCTCTACTTTACCTCAGATTACAATTAGCATTTTTTATATCAAAAAAAAAAATAATTACCTAATGGAAAATAAACTTCTAGAATGACCTTGATGTTTATAAAACAATAACCTGAGTTAGGTAGGAAATTACTGAATTACTTAGGATATTCCACAAACTAGACCCAAATAAATATATTTGCTTTCTCTAATAATAATAATACTGACTTTGAGCCCATATACAAAGATAATAATTTAGCTATGTCTTAGTTGTTACAAATGAACAAAACAATATTCAAATTTGGGTGAAGCAGAAATGATGTGAATATTTTACAAGGTCAAGTCCAACATACAATGTTACATTACAATACAATGTAATGAAATAATATAAAATAAAGAAAATAACTAACAAACAAAGCAAATTAAATATACATGACAGAAGGCTTTATTATTATAAACTGTTCAACGTCTATTTTCTATATACTATGTATTCTACATACACTCTTACTATCTTGCAATAGAATATATGCCCGTGTACAAAATACCTACGTAATATCTTCTTTATAGACAATTTCTAAAACTTAAAGCCATGAACAAAACTGAAAAGGATTATTGATATGCATAACAAGAAGAACACTGAATGTGCGTGAGTGTAACTAAGAAAGGAAAGGTCCGGGTTACAGCGTGGAAAGGACTTTGTAAATATATTTAGGAATGATGCCTTCTCTTGTGTGATGACTTTTAAGACAATCTGTCAATAGCGTAATATACGCAAGACTCATGCAATGACAATGGACTTGAGGACGCCAACCAGACTTTGAAAGATAACATGCAAATTAAATTCCTCGCCATATAATACAGCAGCAAAAAGTGCTAGTCCTCTTAGGTCAACATATGCGTTGTTAATTTTGCTTATTGTAGAAAGAATTTGTGCGTCATAAAGATATGATACATACATACATACATACATACATACATACATACAAACATACATATATATATATATATATATATATATATATATATATATATATATATATATATATATATATATATATATATATATATATATATATATATATATATATATATATATATATATATATATATATAGATATATATATATATATATATATATATATATATATATATATATATATATATATATATATATATATATATATATATATATATATATATATATATATATATATATATATATATATATATATATAAGAACGTTTATCCTTCGGGATCTCTTGTTCGTATTTTATTTTTATTTTTTTTTTCAATAAGACAGATCGGTATGTATTACCTCAATCAAATAGGTTTTAGTTCCAAGGCGGAAAACGTGACGGTTGTTAAGGAATAAGCAATCAAAACTAGTAACAATCAGGGCATGCATGCGTTTTGCTTCTTGTGGACAATATTTAAAGCGATGGACTATGTTACGTATATTTGATTTAATTTATATTTGATTTAATTAAATTGTTTGTAAGTTTTAAAATCTTTTTATTTTAATTACATTTCAAAGTAATGTAATTTTGTTTACTAAGAAATTGATATTTTCCGGAAACGTCTGTTTAACCTGACTCTTTCCATAAACACCTAATAATATAAACACTGTTTCTATTTTTGACTTAGTTCCCGACCTCGATTCAGTATTCACTGAGGCAAGTGAAAAACTTTTTTTTTAAATTTTATTCTTGGATTTAAACGATTGATTTTTATTAAGGTCATACTGGGAATACGTGATTGTATATGTAAACAGCCTCTATTTCCCAATTCTGGGTTTTCCGAAATTGCGCAGTATTCAGGTTTTATACTAATGTCTATAGAGAAATTCATTAGTTGGGGTTTTACACTGGAAAGTGTGTATTTTTGACCAGTTTGGGGTATATTTAAATTTTTAATCAAATTTTTTTGATTCTAAAACATTAATTACTTTTCCTGGAAATATTTGAGTGCTCATAGAGAATTCTTCGACAAAGGCATATATTTAAGTTTTATCCGGAAATTCAAACACCGGAATATTGTTTGTGGATCAAAAAAGAACTGTACACAAAACTGTACAATAAAGCTACATTAGACGTCATCGCCTTCCATTTTGGATTAATCCTCGGGACTCGAGCTTGAATTCATTAGAATATTTCATTACTAGGACTTCTAAAATTTAATTTGTGGATTATTCTTGGATTATATTGGATTTGATTCTTAAAACCGTAAGTACTTTCTTTTTTCATTTTTGCAGTGTTTCCAGGGAAACAAATTATTTGTAACATTTTTCAAAGCTTGTTGTTTTCACTCTTTCTTTAGTTGCTGTTTGTTAGAGCCTAAAAACGTAACAACAGCTTCATTTCAAACTGACTTACACACAAAGCTTGCTTTGCAGGAAATAGCTCATTCAAAACTGCTACATATATAACCTTTATATAGCTAACCATTATTTATTTGCTACTGATGGCACGTGACAATGACGAACAGTTTTGACAAATTTAATTATGTTTCTAAAGATGCTGTTGAATCATGCTTATTCGCCTGAATTCTTGCAAAATTAGATTTTTTATGAAAGCCTTTTTTCGTATTTTTTAAATTAGCTTTTGACACTTTAATGAACCTACAGAGTTAAACGTTTTGTTTTTTCATCAAGGTAATGTGATATACACCCTATTCAGATGGAGATGAATACTCTAGTTTTCTATGTTTCCAATAACTAGGCAAAAATAACCAAAACCAATTCTAAGCTTAACTGATTCAATTTTACATATCGTTATAACATATATTGATGTAATAATTCAATATAAAGAGACACACATATTGAAATGGCACAAATCATGACCATGACGATTAAAATTAAATTTTTCATGACTTATCAAATAGACGGAATTACCTGCTTACTTACTTACATTGATGCATAAACAAAATGCCATCTTACATTGAGATACTTTAAATACTAGAAACAACAAAAGTACACCGAATGACGGTGACAGAATGCACAGGTGAGACCCTATTTTAGATGTTTGGAAAGACAGGAATCTTCCTGCATAAATAACTTAATTTTACCAAAGAATATATCATAAAAGTGATTTTAGTACTGTATATAAATATCTCAATTCAAAGAAGATTGGAAACTAGCTTGCCAGCAATAATAGGACGATCTAGAAAGCTGTTAAGATTATTCTGTATACCTAATTTTCACAAATTTCGAACATTGTCTTAAGCTAACAAAATATTTTTAAATGCCAAGTGCTGAACATGTTTGTATATCTGCTTTCAACGTAGCATACCTCTAGCAAATTATTATTAATGTGGCACGTTTCGAAAGCTATTTTTAATATTGTACAAACACATAGTGTATCTTATCTTGTACTAGAAATGACCCATACGCCTATTATTTTGTATTAGTGTCAGCTCGTACTTACCGGATATGGTTTATTATCACAATTTTATGTTAGTTATATGCGTTCTTAGTAAAATAACAAAGAAAGAAACAACAAAAAATTAGCTTTTGCATTTTAAATCATTAACTCCTCACTGAAATCAATGAAATCAATAACTGAAAAGCTAGCGCACAGGATACGCTATCGGGCAAGCTGCCTTTACAACGTTTACATGTTATGCATCCAGTTTAAACACAAAAGAATGTATGATACATTCGGATTTTTGCTCACTACTTATTTACGTTGCGTATGTCGCTCATAATATAATATTTCCGTTTATAGATGGGTAGCTTACAGTTGCAGCATAGCTGTACCCCACCCCTAAAATAAAAACCAAACCAAAATAAAAGCAGAAAGTTTACACAAATGGTTCACACAAGCTTTTTCTAAAACGTATGGATGAATATTCCAATATCATTTCTGTCTGAAAATTAATCCCGATGTTGAACGAATCTGTAAGCCATGTCTACATATATTTTTCTTCTTCATTGACGGCAACGCCAGCTAATTTGATTGATAAAAAAATACTATATTCTTGGTGAAAAGTTAATTAATTATAAAAATGAGTGACAAACATTGCAGATAGATGAATTGTGAGAAATCTCATTGATCAATTTAAATTAGGTCATAATATGAAAGGTCCGGTTGTTTAGCTACGTAATATTTAAAAGTTATAGAAATTCATCGTATTTAAAATAAATGAATAAATAAATGTACAGGCAATTTCCTTGAAGTAAGAAAGAGATCAATATATCATGGGGTGGGGGTGAGATATTATTAAAATTCACATTGCATGGAGAGTCCATTCATCCCTGAATATTGTTACGCAAAATATAATACTTTATCACGAGGCGTACCATTAAGTTACTTTTACATCAAAAGTGCACCCAGAAATTTGTGATTGCAGAACATTATTTCCTAACACCAAATACCACCACCATTAACCCCTCCACCACACATTTATACAGAATATTTCCTAGGCCATATTACCATAAATAATTTCGTAAATCCAGTTATTCGATTCTTCTACCTGACTATTGCTCTCTAGAAATATACGCAGAAACAATGTGCTAAATAAAAACTGTGGAAAATTTCTGCCTTGTAATAAAATGTTATGATAGCAATGATTGATGGTTTGCTTCCAAACATACAGTATTATCCCTTGTATTCTATATAGAAAACGAGGTCGTCCTGTTAGCATTTGAATCTTCGACGGGACCCTCTTCCACTAATATAAAAATTAATACAGAAGATAGAGTACAGGAATCGAATGTAAGATAGAAACCAAACTATGAAAACAATAAGTAACGTTGAAGGCTGATTTAACAGATATGTGTGGAGAAGGTGTTCAATGTAGCATGTGCTTGACAGAAGTAAATTATTTAGCTTGATGTGTTTAACAAAACGAAGAGTGAGAAAGGAGGAAGAGGTTCAAAAATGGGCGTATCAAGATGCCAGTAGGTTGAGCAGATACTTGAGATGTTCTCACTGCAGCCTCTTCATTGAGATGAGTGCAATGTCGAATTTACCTTTACATCTAGAGACAAATGTTCCCTGAGGCATATGCAAATTTTGATATAAAAAGGAAATGCAGACGAAACAAAAACGAAAGAAAATGACACAAAGTAAAACAATAAGAGATGCAGATGTTACAGCAACATTTATTTATCCTTCGCAGATATCAAGGTAATATATATCAATTCCCTACTTATATCAATGTAACATATGCCAATTCCCACGGACATCAAGGTAACTTATATATCTCCTTCACAGAAATCAAGGGCTATCAAGGAAATTTATACCAATCCCTTACATGTAGCAGGGTAACTGATGTCAGGGTAATTTAACACTTTCCTTTACAGATATCAGGGTAACTTATATCTATCCTTTACATATATCAGGGTAAATTAAATATATCCTTTACAGATATATCAAGGTAACTTGTATCTATCCTTTATAAAGATCAAGGTAAGTTATATCTATCCTTTACAGACGTCACAGCTAGAAAGAAAAGGAAAAATGAAGTGACACGAAAGATAGAAACCTAAACGTATATCTCACATGATGCAGCAACACGATTGTATGTATGTATCTTTATACCAAAATGTCTTGTGTGTGTGTGTGTGTGTCTGTGTGTTTGTGTGTGAGAGAGAGAGAGAGAGAGAGAGAGAGGGATTCGTAATCTTTAATAAAAAAAAAGAAAATGATTATTCAATTAAACGTGCCTCTCTGATGTGTACATTATTCAAGATAACACTAATAATAATAATAATAAGAAGAAGAAGAAGAAGAATAACAAGATCAATAACAAGTTGAACAAGAACAACAACAACGATGATATTTTTAACACAAAAGAACGACAAAAGAAATCCCGAGATATATTATTTTAACTTAAATTTCAAGAGACAGCCAAGATAAACACACCAAATTCATTTATTCACTCAAAATGGAACCAAGACGTGGCTCAATGACTATTAATTTTGGTTATCTACATGAATAAATTCTGCCAATTGACATACTTAAATGTCTTGTCAATGTCTCTGCGTAATACGTATTGAAATTAAATGGACCTGTCAAGATTATCGATATATAAGCGTACTATCTATTGAAATCATATGGACCTGTCCAAGTTATATATGTCCTTGATTGTCTATCTATTGACATGGAATAACTGATCACTTTTTTGTTTTCAGTGTATTATGAGCTCCGTATGGACAGAATAATCTTTATATGGGTGATTTAAATAAACTTTCCCTTTTTAACACTAGCTCAACAACTTAATTATTATCAGACAGCACTTCACAATTTGTGTTCCTAACCGCCACTTTTATTTTAAAAATCGATGATATCTAGGTTTTTTTTAAAAACTCATTACAGCCCACCCCTTCCCCCAAAAGGAGTATTACCTTCCAGGAATAGATTCCGTGCATATAAGCAGTTGAAAATGCCGTATAAAGGAAAACAATTCTTTGTGTAATATGCATTCATTATAATTGTAATACTATACATAATAATAATAATAATAATAATAATAATAATAATAATAATAATAATAATAATAATAATTATGATATCAATAATAATATTACTAATAAGAATAATTATTAAAAAAAATATTTTAAATATAAGGATTCTCAAGGCAAGTTCTGGTTTATTGCATCAATGTCGATGCTAAACATCATTACCACACACTTAGCTTCTTGATAATAAACATTAACAAGATAAATTGTCTACGAAGTCAAGAAAACACTTAGCACTAGCAATAAAATATATGCAAAACGTTGACGGGTTTTGAATGCATATACAGCAGTCCGATGTGTGCCCGAATGTAAAATTCTATGATGAACTAATTCTCATTCAACGAAGCCTCTCACGTGCTCATTGAGGTATCCGCCAAACGAGGGTGTGGTAAAAATTTTACTTTTCCTTGTAACGTTAGAATGAAGCGTACCTAAAAATTGGAAAAGTGATATGATCAGCTCATGAGATGAGGTAACATAATACGACATTGTGATGAGGAAATGGAGTCATATTTTCGTAAAAATGAACGTTTAATTGGCTGAAATAGACACGTTTTCTGCATATCTTTATAATGTAAATATTTAATTATATTTAAAAATATAATATTAGCTTTAATAATTGAAGAAAGTATGTCTTTATCGATGTTGACTTAGCGACTCTTTTCAAATCTAATTCATTTGACTCCCAAAACAGGAATGTCAAATACAGAACTCAGACATCTCAATCACGCGATACAGCACTTGTGCTGTCTATGCGTATTGGTTTCACTTGCCAAAAAGTTCACAAACTGCAAAATCATATTTAATTCCGCAGATTCGCGCAGGAATTTTCAATTAAATTTTTCGTGATATCTTTAAACACGATATAATTATTTTGAAAGCTACCGTACTTATTATTCTAGTACACTAACATACTCCAGTTCGTTACAAAGGTTGTTCTCAACATATTATCGTCACATAAGGAGCAACTCGTCTTATACGTGTTCTTACAAATGAGACTCCAAGTCCTACTTAAAATAAAATGAATCTTACCAGTTTACGTACTCGCTAAAGACCTATGCTGTCCCTAAAATGTTGACCATTTGTTTCCTCATTCGATCGATGTTCCATTAAATTCAGGTCGATATTTCCCATCATCTTTCTTACAATACTTCTAAAAACACGATAGAACATTAAAATAGTTGTCATTGGTAGATAAAGTTGAAATATCTACATACCTTTAAAGATGTGCGACTGACAATTTCCGCTATTACTACTGCTCTACTGCTACTACTACTACTACTATTGATAATATCGGCAAAGTTGAGATAATTCTAAAATTTTCATAAAGGTTGAAACAAAATTATCTTTAGACTATATATATATATATATATATATATATATATATATATATATATATATATATATATATATATATATATATATATATATATATATATATATATAATCATATCTGCACAAGTGGACAAATGAGTAAATTCTCAAGTCGAAGAACAACATTTAGGTGTATTGACTGGTTACCCGGAAAAATCATCCTCCCGGAGCTATTCGTTTTGGACTACACGGGGCCACCGCATTGGATAAACTTAAGCATTTTGCAAGTAAAAGTGCCATATAATGACCAGGTCAGAGTGAAAAAATAAAGCCTAATGGCGCCCTCAAGGTACGAATCAGTTCTAATCGAATCGCGTTGGAGGGAGCAATCAAGAGAAACAAATTGTATTTATCACCCCACCCCCCGAAACTCTGAACGAAACTAACTCCTATCTAAAAAAACTATAATGCCCTTGTTTGCATACTGCTCAAATGAACTGGATGTTTTAGACTAATATAGACGGATTCTAGCGCTTAATAACGACAGATCTTTTAATGTTTTAAGAGATCGAACCACGTGGACTTTTAATAAAACAAAAACTATTTGAAATGGTTCAAGCTAAGTGTAACGTGGCCCTCTTAGTAAGAGGGGTGGTTAATTGGGTTTTCCTGACGTTTCTAGCGGATGACCTTCCTCAATATTATAGCCCGGCAGAAGGGAAAGAATAATGGAATTTCAACAGAGAACTGATGAGCAAGAATACTGAGAAGAAATCAAACAATACGAGCTCCCTTTTGGCAAGAAAATAACAAATTTAATCAGAACAAATTAATAACGGCAATTCCAACTCAAGTTAGTTTATATCAATAGAATTTAACAGGTGTGTCCAATTTGGATTCATTTCATCATCATTAAAACGAGAGATGAACAGAGCACAATGTCCACGATTGATGTGCATCACCTTCCTTCCCTTTGACCGTATGTAAATGTCTCCTAGTTCATCCTTCCTAAGCTCTGTGCTTTTCCCCTTCATGGACTTCCTGGTCCTTCTCTTCTGACCTCGTCCTTCTTTCTTTCCCCGGACATCTGTCTTCAGACAGTCCCGTCTTTCTCTCAGGAAGCTGTTCCTTAAAGGACAAAATTACCGCTTAATTCTGTATACCCCACTCTCTAGAGGTACATAAATTCACTTACGTTATTCAGAGCATGTTGATATCCACACACTGCGTAAATTCTGACTTAGTATTTTAGGACATTGACTACGCTTCCATCGGCAAGTCTTAAATTACCACGTGAGCATCTATCAAATATTACCGTATTATTTTACATGTTACTGCATACAAATTCATGAAATTCACAAATTGTAACTCAAAGCAATCGTTAACATGCAAGATTATTCAAACATTACAAAATCAGATATAATTAGGTAAGTATCATAGCCTCACGATAATCTGTATCGTCCTAACAAACAAAGGAAGTTATTTCATTTAACCCTATGAAATTCTACACATATGAACATTTGGATAGCATGCAATCAATTCTGCCATGGAACTAATAACTATAAAATTAAAAGGTAAATTGCATAACAATTGTAGCATCAACACTTTCCATGAACTTGAATAAAATAAATTGCATAATGGCTCTAACATCAACACTTTCCATGAAATTGAATAAAATAAATTGCATAACATCTCTAGCATCAACACATTTCCATGAATTGAATAGACGATACATAATATAGAAACCTAATCAAAGCAAACACATTTGCATAAAGCAAACAGTCAAATAATAGTATATTACGTGAAACTAAAAATGCGTAACTTATTGCTGCTCTCTTTCAGAACTTGTGCGTCCTAGCACTAAACCTGTATCTCTTTTTACAAGACGACCACCTGGTCCCTTTGTTGTTTCACGAGGAAAGCACTAATCTCTTAATGCTATACACGGAGTCGAGACTCCTTTAGACTAAAGAATTTCGACTAAGGTCGTCACTTTAAGGTCTGATGGCTCTAAAGTGTACGCCCTAATTTATCCTGCCCAATCGTAAACAGCGGTCCCTGATAATTCCTTTCATCAGATTTAGACAGCTCGGAATCTGTGAATGACAGTGCGTAACAATTTCCCTTTGAAAAAATGATAAGTGGACATAAGTTCCTGCCAAGTGGTTAGGGTTGGTAGCTCAAATGTTTACTTTCTAAGGATCGTGTTAAGATACCTCGGTCAATGTCAGTGAGTCGGAATGCTGCCCCTTTGAAGTGTAAACTGACATGGGGGAGATTAACGATGAAAGGTCGAAGCAAAAATACAATTATCAGTTCCATGCTTCAAAAACAAAAAATTGTCCTAACTATTGTTATATTCCATCTGTCTGTTAGTCTGTCTGTTCTTTTTTCCAGATGATCTTAAACCGTTGGGTAGAATATCACCATACTGGGGTTTGTTTTCTTGTGTTTATGGTAACCGTGCTCAAGACGGGTGTTAATTTAGTCTCTTTACGTAGAGTTCTTTGCAGAGAATTAAATGTTCATGTGCAATAACAGTTTGAATATATTTGACGAACTGTTATCAAAACAATAAAGCTGAAAACATTTAACGTATCTCAGATGATCACGTTAAGAGGTGGTGGAGAGTGGGATTGGTATTATATAAAATCTCCTTGGGACTTTTTTCAGTCGACAGAACAATCATGGACCGTTGTAATCTTGTAACTTGTTTTAATTTGTTTTCTGTAGATCATTTATTGAGACTCTCTCTGCATGAAACTCAGTTTCTATTAATTAGATACGAATATATTCGTGAAGCAGAAATGCCTTTCCACAATGATTCAAACACAAAGCAATCAAAGTAGCGATTGTAACGTCCACCTTCATGTTTATGTGTGTGTGATTTGAATTGTTAGCGTAGCTTTAACAATATTTCAGTCATATCGTTACGGTGTCTGCAGTGTGGCAGTTCGTAGTGATGTCTAGCATCCGGGCTTTGTTGTTCTTCTGGGTTTAACGCCATTTTTCAGCACACGATAGGCTATACATGGCGGTCAGTATTAATGGTGGAGGAAGAACCCGGGAAAACCCCGGAAAGAACCACCGACCCACGAGAAGCTACTGGCAAGCTTTCTCACATACCCACTTTGGATCAATCCGAGACTCGAACCCACGCAGAAAGAGGTGAGATGACAGTGATCCGTAACGGAGAGTGTTTTAGACCACTAGGCCACTCGGGGCCCTTTTAGCACTGGGGCATCATGCCGCAGACATGTAGCATCGTGTCCCACCCAGTCACATCGTCCTTACAAATGGCTGAACCCGCGACCTCCCGCACCCTAGTACCAATGCTGTCCGAATGTATTCATTTACCTTTATCCACCCTTCTCTCTCTCTCTCTCTCTCTCTCTCTCTCTCTCTCTTTCTCACGCACGCACGCACGCACACACACACACACACACGAAAACACTTCTTTTCATAATGTACAATCAAAAGTTAAAATCTGTGCATATAAAGATAGTATTCATGCGAGTATTGTCCCCTTAATTCTTCTACTTCAGAGTTGAATGCAGTCGAGAAATAGTAACGTTTCTCTTCTTATGAATATGTCTGATTGAATTTATTTTGTCGTTTATTTCGCAGAATATCTGAGCTCTGTTTGAACTAGTTCGTACAAAATGAGGGCAATGTAGATAAGGTGAGAGTAAATCAGACGTGTTCATCTTCCTTTAACATGAGATCCTTTGGATCGCAATTAGTCATCTTGTGGTGAATTATATAGTAACTTCTCGAGGCGCTTCCAGCTTGTCAATAATATGTGATTTGTGCCTGTGTCAATAAGCTTTAGTCTTTTTCCAAACTCATAAACACAAGACATATATAATTTTGAATGTTTGCCTTTTACTCTTCACATATCTATTTGATATTCTGTTTTAATCCATTCTTATTTAATTGTTACCATAAGTCAATCATTCATTTGTGTGTTTTTCTGATACACGCCTTTCATACTTGTTAGGTGATCGCATGATATACTCCTGCATGGTTTTCATACTCACTGGTTATCGCATGATATACTCCTACATGGTTTTCATACTCACTGGTTATCGCATGATATACTCCTACATGGTTTTCATACTCACTGGTTATCGCATGATATACTCCTACACGGTTTTCATACTCACTGGTTATCGCATGATATACTCCTACATGGTTTTCATACTCACTGGTTATCGCATTATATACTCCTGCACATCTTTCATACATGTTAGGTAATTGCAGTATAAAGTCCGACACGCAATTCATACTAACTAGTTAATCGCATTATGTAGTCCGACACGCCTTTCATACTCACTAGGAAAACGCATTATATACTCCTACACGCCTTTCATACTCACTAGGAAAACGCATTTTATACTCCTACACGCCTTTCATTGTTGTTCTTGTGGGGTTTAACGCCATTTTTCAGGACGATAGGTTATACATGGCGGCCAGTATTAATGGTGGAGGAAGAACCCGGAAAACCCCGGAAAGAACCACCGACCCACGAGAAGCTACTGGCAAGCTTTCTCACATCCCCACATTGGCTGAATCTTAGACTCGAACCGCCGCAGACAGAGGTGAGATGGCAGTGATCCGTAACGAAGAGCGCTTTAGACCACTCGGCCACTCGGGCCCCTCACGCCTTTCATACGCACCGGTAAATCAAATGATATCTGTTTACACACCTTTCATACCAAATGACTAATCACATTTTATAATAATTGCTATTATCTGTACAGTATTTAGCAAACACTGCGTTATCTAAATAGATGAATCTTCCCTCTGTCTGATGCCAAAATACATTTTCTGCCTTAAATGGTTATACAGGCTTCAGCTGAATTAGTTAACATAATTTTAGAAAACAAAACTCCTTTTTCGTTTTCAAACACATATACTTTGTTCACGACTATGTTGTTTTGCATTATTTTCGGAAGCAACGGGTAAAGGAAAGAGTCTATTATCACTATAATGCAAGTGCTATCAATTAATAAAGCGTATCAGTACCATTAAAAAGTGTACAGTAATAAGGACCATTAATGACCGTACATTGACAAGGGTCATGACAAGTGCGCACATAGAAAATGACCATTAAAAGAGCATACAGTGATAAGGACCATTAAAAGAGCGTACAGTGATAAGGACACTGGTTTTCTCTCTTTATTCAAGATGAAAGAGGAAACCTTTTGAAGTCATTTAATTATTGTTAACCTAATATGTTGCTAAAGCTTCATTCTGACATGATTCCAGAGATCTTCGTTATCTGTCAGTTGATTCAGTTGATTACGCTTTTATAAATAGAATAATGTCCTAAATTATAATTCATCTAATTATTGATTGCTGTTCATATTACACAGTACCAACGCGTTTTTCATATGCCTTCGTTCGTATACTCCACAACCGTTATTCGTATACGATTTTTCTATCTGAAACCTGATCATGTACGGAACGTCCTGTTTACCTGATAGTGTACAGATTTCGTTGTTTACATAACCGTGTACAGAGATTGATGTTTGCCTGATCATGTACGGAAATTCCCGTTTACCTGATAGTGTACAGATTTCGTTGTTTACCGTACAGAGATTGATGTTTACCTGATCGTGTACGGACAATTGTTATTTACATCATCTTGTACATAGATTTTTGTTTACCTTTATCAATTTTGTTTATCGTAGTCACTTAATACAAATATTGTTTCGTGATTTCTTTTGTTTATTTCCAATTATAATATTTGAACCATTACTTGCATTTCTTCTATTATGTTTAACACGTTTTATTTCTTTTCTAAAGGCCCATTTAAATTACATAACCATATGTTACCTGCGTGTGGCCGGAGAGAATTGCATAAATAAAGAGCCACTCTGTTATGTTGCTAAAGAGCGGTTTCTTTGTAAATAGTTCGAATTCAAAGATTCTATTCATTACTGTAATGTTAGGGTAACAGCTCTTCACTAACGTTGTGTGGCAAATAGTTAAATGGTCGAGTCGTAAGTTCTTAATATATTGTAATGGATAAAGTGTATATTACAGAGAACTTAGAAACGAAGAACAGTCAAGAAAAGAAAAGACTTTATCTGGTTTTAAGAACATGCTTTAATGTTCTGCTTTCCTACCGCTCTAATTCTCTCTCTCTTTCAAGTAAATAACTGAAGAAAGCTTATTATAACTAACACTAAGATTATAAACTAAGGAAGCAAAGAATAAAATAATAAACTCCGTATCTAACAAAAGAATCATAAACTGGCAAAAGAAAGAGCAAAGAAACTACGTATGCAACAAACCAGCAAAAACTAATGAAGCAAAGAAATAGTAACAACTCTATATCCAACGAACCAACATAAACTAACGATTAATTAATAAACTACGTAGCCGATAAACCAAAATAAACGAAGCAAATAGTAACATAATGAATTACATTTGAAAAAACAACAATGCCATTATATTTAAGACATAACTATTTCACTTTAGAGCAAAATGACCGTACAAAAAAGAAACAATCTCTTTTATGAACGTTTAAAAATTGTTCAATTCATAAATAATTAACTGCATGAGTTAAAAAAGCAACGAAATAAGTGATACATAACGTCCTTATTTTTGCAATGGTCTTTCTTGACTAGAATGATTACAAATATGCTTATACTTGTTCTGGAAGTGAATTTTCAGTAATTTATTTGATATTGGCTATATTAATATTTTGCATCGTAATATTGATCAGCCCAAGAGAAACTGTGAAGGGTGTTCTGAAGCTGGAATACTGTAAATCAACGTTATTTCTTCACTTACTATAGTCAAACGTCAGACATCAGTTACTTAACTATATGGCATCACCTAATTATTAGGTCATACCCCATGTTAATCATTCTCATCTCGTCAAGCTTGGAAAACCCGAAAAAACAACTGAAAACTCGAATACAAAATTGGTGTTTACAGAGCTTCGTCTTTTCAAGTTTAACTGTATTTTTTCGCGGTGTTATCGTACAATTCTTCCATGGTCTACTGTAAGAATTCGTTTCTCGTATATCGCTAAGGGTAACAGGTAGGGTATCCGTGAAATAAGCATCCATTAAATTCGTAAACGATCTTATAGCCTTCTAAATCCCATCCATCCACCGAATATTTTCTAATAGTCTTTTATTTTCGCCCCTTCCGTTTCTGGCATGTTAATCCATTGTCTTCTTTTTAGAGTAATAGAACCAGCACACAGCTTTGGTGGCGCATCGTCGTCTGGTTAACTCCGTAGTTTGAGGGCGAATGACCGCTAGGGCGTTCCAGGGCATGAATCGGTTGCGTTACACTAAGGAGAAAACTTTTGCGCCTGTGCAGCTTCCCTCAACGGATCGATCCCTCCGTGCTCCGAAAACAGTTCTCGAAATTTTCCACAGCAACGACGTACAATGTCCACGTCGGATCGACAATATTTTAAGATTTCTTTGTGAAAGTCGAAGTGGTCCGAATAGTGAGAGCGGTATCAAGCGTAGAAGGCTTTTTGTTGCTAGGTACGCATGTTTTCTGTGTCATAGTAGTGGACGTCAGGCAAATGCGGCCAGACTGCGTATTTAGTGGAAAAGTGCGGAAATATCCATTGGCTGTTTCTGTTATTCCAAACGTTTTTGGTATTTGGCTCAAATGCATGGCCATATAACTCAAAGAGTCTTCAAAATATACGTGTCCTACTTTCATCTAGATGATTATGGCTCCGTTAATGGTGACTTGGTTACATTTGGTTCCTTGTTCTGAATAGGATTTCAAAAGAAACGTTCCATCGCATGCGGAAGAATTGTGAGCCACCACGTGACATACCATGTTGTCTCCAAAAACGTTAAATGTCCTCTTTGCTCCACGTGTTTGTAGATAGGATCTAAAATACAATGGGCGAAGTCGGAAAGCGTATTAGGTCCTCGAAAGATTTTTTTCACGTAATAAAAAAAAAAAACGATAGGTTCTTGGATGCATTTTCGATCGCTGTTGGATTTTTGGAGATAGTCGTCGTAAGGGTTGTGGCGACTGGGTTGGAATCTTGGGCTCGGGAGGGCCTTTTTCTCTTTGATCGAGTTAAAGAAGTCTGATTAATTTGTCTCAGATACCTTGGCTCCGCCAAAATGTCTAGTAGCAATATTACCGTTTGACTTTCACCGTCCTTCTTCTCTCCTTGCCACTTTGTATTTTCGTCTTCTTCTCGTTTGTTTTGTTTTTGTTCTTGTTCTTGCTGTTGAATGAGAAAGAGGTATTCAGCTTCTTTATGCTATTGCAAAAATCTCTTCAACTTTTCTTTCTGCCTGTGTTCAAAAGAATCAACCCGAGGGAAAGAGTGGGAATGGTGAAGGCCTTGGTACCGGTACAAGTTCTTGTGAAGAGGAAAGAAAATCGGCCAAATTCCAGTTAAAATCGCTCTCTTCTGGAAGTTCAACCGAGTTTGTTTTGGTAGTCCTAATGTCATCACTCCTCGCATCCGCCGCAGGCGAACCCCAATACGTCATCTTCTAAGTTTCATCCACGCTCAAACTACGTCACAGCTATATACTGCACAAGTCTGGCGCAGATATATAATGCATGTTACGTCACACGTTGCTCTCTTCTGATTGGAAGATAGACACCTAACTCTGACTGAATTTTGTAACGCGCCTTTGGTTTGGTGTAACATGTCAGTCATCATCGATCCGTCCTTACACTAAAACTAAAATTAGCTAGCCGCCTGAATTCACCTTTTTCATGACAAGATGTGCATTTACGTTGAGTTTTCTTTCCTCATTTTAGGCTGCTGTTCAGCTTGGAATACCCGTGTATGTGAAATCATCATGGACAATCGCGATGATAATATAAACAGCTACTTGGAAGAGAATGATGTATGCGGAAAGGCAAAGTTTTCTGAAGAGAGTCTTGATTTAAGGACCCGCTGTCAGAAGAAATTTAAGGAAGAGAAGAAGACCGGTGCAATGTTAATTAATATGTTAATTAACTTTGCTTAACAATCCCCAATAGCTCCTTTCAAGGCCGCTCACTTGCCTCAAAATGATATACTCTTATACTCTTGCCTCCATATTTTTGTCTTCATGTTGTAGAAGCTTTTGTTTGTTTGTGTATGTTGCCTTATAAAACTTTTGGACCATATAAATCCAATGGATCCTAAGGATAGTTTGACCCTATAAATCACATCACGTCACCCACGTTAATTACTAGCATGACCGCCGAGTGCCATTCTCATGCTAATTCCGAGTATGATCCTATAACTGTTTCCCCGCCATTTTGAATGGTACGTGTCATTTCCCAAGTCTCCATATATATCTAGTCATTATATTCGGAAAACACTTTTCCTAAATCAGGTTTGTCTCGCATCACTAATAAGTAAACATATATGAGGAAAGGATAGCTTTCCGTTTTGATTACTTCTTATGAGAAGATGATGTGGAGTGTGATTTCAGGTTCACTTAGTTCGTTTGTTTCGGGGATTAATTGTTTTGAAAAGGATTTAGCTTTTAGTTCCAGTATTATAATTCAATTTCAGGAACGAACGAATAATTCAATCCCCTAGGGACCCACTTCCATCTTCATTCAAGATGAGTTGTTTCTTTGTTTGAATATTTAAACGAAGAAAACCTAATTACATCTTAGATACTTTTTGTTTTTACAAAGAATAAATATAACAACTTTGTTAAATGAGGAATGTGGACATTTTCGTGCACTAACGAACGTTTTGTCAAAGTTATAAATGGTAACGCTTTTTTGAAAGCGGAATGAAATAAATTTGGAGGCACGTTTGCATTTATTTGTTCGCGAATGCCGTTATAAGTGCACGTTTAAATTCGTAAGAGGGTGAGATTAAAAGTTATTGCTGAGTACTTTCAGAATTGAAAGAAGTGAATCATGTTTTCTATTATTGTTTAATTTGCCTTTTGGTAGACGAGAAAAGGGGAGTGACTTAAATGACTGGCCTTACTTCTTGATTCCATTGATCAAATAAATATGTATGAAACTTCAAATAGTCTGAAATAGTAGGCAATGAATCGATAAGCAAATATGCAAGTGGTATTCCTAATGTTTAACCAATAACACTATACAATTGACATGATGGTGTGTTGTGTTTTATTGTCTTGCAATTATTTTAAAGTAATTTAAATGTTATAAGTATTTCCATGATATCCTTATCGTGTAAACCAAACATTTATTTCTTTAGACGAATGTAACTAGAAAAAGATACACTCCCATCGTCTTCGGGAGAATCCCTTCTACAAAAGAAAACGACTCTCATTGATTTTCTTTTCCGAATATCTTACAGGATTGCAAATATACACCGCGTACCAACTGTAATGATGTGAGCAATTGTCAATCTGTTCGGAAACGATGGATTCAGCCATAACTATTGACTAATTTTGTCACTTTTTGGTACAATAATCAAAACATAAGACATGTTATAAAAGTCTAAAATATTTTTACGGTACTGCTATATGCCTACGCTCTCAAGATCAGAAACAGAAAAGAGCAAAAAGCAACAAGTTTGTAAAATCCAACAAATAATGAATTTCTCCTGCATACAAAATGAATATGAATAAAAGAAACTTACGGTATTGCGAATTAATTTCTAAAATAATCCCAGAATAACAGACACAAGTCCTAATATTTTAAAGTTCTGAATAACTTTAGTGAAATTCCAAATTGAAGTCCAACGCTGAAGGGTTCATGTGCCTTAGGCGACCTGTATTGTGGTGTTGTACCAATAGTATCTTGTTGAAGCACAGTAATATAATTTACGTTCTGAATTCATTTTAAATCCCAGTGAATGTCTCTGTCCAAGAATATTATATTTTAATGAGCACAATATATTTTCAGAGAAAATTCACTTGAATTGAACAATTTTAAAAAATAAATTGTGGACACAACAATAACACAAATTGATTCTGCTAGATTTTAAGCACGAATGAATAATTTTTATGGTGATAAGATTCTATAGTCCTTTAACTGACTCATTTGTAATGTTTACAAGATGAAATGTTTTTTATTATTAGAAAGTCTATTATTAAACGTATAGTATATAACTTGGACAACGTTAGGCATACCAGATAAATTAATGGGGAATTCCAATAAACTAGACCAAGACCCACATAAACACATTAACTTCTATTAATAATGATCATCATATTAAACTCATACACAGAGAGACCATTTTAGCTATCAATTATCTGTTTACAAAACAAAATAAAAACAATCAATCATTCAGGTCAGGTGGAAAATAAACTTGATTTCGTAAAGGAATAAGTGCAATATACAATGTTACATAACAATAGCATATAATTAAAAAATTGAACAATTGAAAAAAAACAAAGAACTAACAAACAATGCAAATTAATATAGATAACAGTGCAAGAAAATTCGCAACATTTTATGAATGTCACATGTAAATAGCATAGCAAATGACAAACATTTCCAGTCACTTGCATCATTCCATTTATAAATCTGTTGGTCTATCGAACCAGCCGCAGCCTTCTTGGAAAACATGAAGGGTAGATAAAGTGAAACTAAATTTCGTCTTCACTCAGGGTAGAGAAGTTTTATTCATTACCTATCGCATCACTGTTAATACAATGTGATTTTTGTGGAAAAAGGTTTGGATACTATGTATGTGGATGGACTGGTTGTAAATTTGCAACAAAGTTTATGCCAGTACAAGCGGTACAAGAAAATCGAAATAACACACACATTCACACACACACACACACACACAAACACACACACACACACGACAAGTCATCCACATTTCAAAGGAATCGTATTACCATGTTTAATTCATTACTTTAAAAGCAGTTGATAATCCACTAAGTCTCGAAAAGTATCGTAGACTTTCTCACACAGATTTCCACGTACAACTGACTACAGAACTCGTATAATAGCAAAATGTATGTGTTAGTAAAATAGTCTTGACATGTGTTGTAAAACCTGTCTTTCCAAGTATGCTATAAGCTTCTTCAAACAGTTTTTTTTATGGCATTCAGATATCAGCGGTATTCGTTTCATGGTGTAAGTGATGTTATTGTTCTTTGCATTTCACTTGAATCCTTGCAGAGTTTCGTAAAAGCATTATTACAGCTCCAAAGGCTAAGCAGGGATCCTCTCGTCATTTAACGTAATTATTTATATAAAGATTTTTGCTATGAGAACTTGGAGACCATCTGGCAATTAAAAGGTTAGTTAGTTGCATGTCTATGCTCTCATTCACGAAGTTTCTCACTGCAACCAAAAACACCATCACCATACTTTGTCTGCTTGCCTCAGGTAGACAAATCCACCTCTCTCTCTCTCTCTCTCTCTCTCTCTCTCTCTCACACACACACACACACACACATGCACACACACACACACACACACGCACATTTTTACATGTCTGGAGTGGTTGCATGACATTAGTGAATGGGCACACGAACGGCAATCGTCTCCATTCTAGACAGTCAAGATCTTGGCTCATTGCTAATGACGCAGGTTACATATCACTATTTTTTTTTTACAAGGAACACCATTGCACTCAAACTTATTCAACCGATAACCAGTGGGTTTATCACAATATTCATGTGTCGAATTCAACTTTGGCGCTGAAAGATTCTAGTCAGAACGATCTTTTTAACTTGAAACTCTATAACATTTTAATGCTTGAGGACGGTACGCGTATGGTACCTCGCTGTGATAATGTATAATAACATTCATATAGGTCATGTATGCTCATTTACTCATCTTAAATTAAATCATCTAGTCTAATCGTTAATATATAGGTAATGTGATTATTAGCACGGGAAGCTTTCACTGTGACATCACAGCAGGGGACATTTAGTACGGATTATATTGGATCATGCGTTTAGTCTAAATATGTCCACCTACTTTATTACTGATTTACCCGATTGTACTTGTCGGGGAGTGAAAATAATAACCTTCTAAAGGAATATGAATGTATGGTCTTTTCATCATGGAGCAGAACACCAGGAAAGATAGCCACTAGCTTCCTAATTCAATTTCAGAATGTCAATGACTTACTCGTCGACTGACCCTGTACTCTATACATCTGACTGCCATATTTAGTAACATTTAAGCAATTGGTATCCTCAGTCGATTCGTTGACCTGGTACATCAATCCGGAAGCTATATTCCGTCCTCCAAGCAAAGTATCGTGCTGACTCATTGCTATCATTTAGAGTCTTTGACATTCTAAACCCTGGCGTACTTTTTGAGTTTATCCGTATAAATCTTCGACAGTAAAGCGTGTTAAATGATTTTTCAAAAGCAATTGTCCATTGTATCCACGGGACTTGTGAGCACTGATTGAAGCGTATTGGCCACAGTTCATGTTCACATAACGATAACCTCTTTTTCGCGACAGGAGACGTCGATTCTCTAAAAACCACTCGTCAAAATCTGAAAGAGCATTGCATCCACGAAATATATTTTGATATCTCCCTGGAATCACAATAGAATTGCGACGGTGAGAAATAAAGTTCCCTCAATACAATCGTCCCAGGCTAAAGGAGCCACACAACCGATAGAAATACGACTTGCAGCCTCTTGAGAATATTTTTAAAGAAAATGATAGATAAATCAAAATGAGCGTTTCTTTTTTCTTTTTGTTTTTGTTTCCTTATCTAATCAAAAAGATCGTTCCGTTCCTTTTCCTTATCTGGTCATTCAATAAATGTTCGGGTTCTTTGTCATATCTCTTATTATAACACTGATGATGGAACTCGACAAACTTACCATTGATAGAATATCATTTCTGTCCTCGAAGAAAACGTTTGACATTTTGTTCTTGGTACTAAACATTTTGTACATGTTTTATTTATTGGCTATCTCTTTCAATATTATGGAAGTTTCTTTTATCTGCAAAGAGAGCATCAAATCATTCATGTCCTTCAGAAATAATGTGCGCTAAATCACAATGAGAGCACATCTTGAAGAGTTTGCATTTCATGAACTCCTAATACGGTATTTTTGGAAATTCCCGCCTGTTGCAAAAGGATGTCTTTTTCTGTTCATTGTACAGGTAAATCTCCTCCTTAATCATTTCCGTTTTCGTGAATCGTTTCCTATGTATACGTTTGAACCTTTACGATGGCACAGACTAAGCACATCTGACATTGGTCGTGCACAATCTTGAAGATAAAACGTTTGGTAGACGGGATGTTAAAGGAGTGCAATACTTTATAAACCATTTATATTTAACGTTTAATATGCATTCAGACAAAAGTGTGAAAATATTAGTGCTTAATCTAATCTGACAAATGCAAGTTCAACTATTGAAGTGTGTATAATTTGCATGTATCTCCCGAATAACGTAGAATAATTTATTAGGAAAGAAAGATGTTTTAAGATGATATGCATGTTTACTTCATTTGTAACAAAAGAAGTTATACGTTGATCAAGATGAACTAAACGAAATATGGAAATACTTGTTTGCAGAGTAGGTGGTCTTGCAGGAAGCAGGTTGTGTGTCTTAAACAGTAAAACAATAATTATTTTCAAATAAAAGATAACAGAATAGCCGTCGAAAAGACAGAACACAGTTCATAAATACCTATAGAAAAATGTCTTCTGTAGCAGCAGGATGTAACTTTATGTTAATGGAGAGAATTAAGCATCATGTTGCAGTAATTCACGAAAAGAAAAAGAACATCATTTGCAAAGAAACTTGAAATTCATAAAATATAAATCGTTTAAAAATGCAAAATTTGAAGCGTTATAACTTGTTTCTGGTTGATATGTCAAAATACGTCACGGGATCTAAACTATGATGAACTGGATGGATTAAATTAAATCTATCGAGCCAAAATAGGATTGTCACAATAGTGCCTGTCTTCCAGGTGCTTCATTGTATCGATGCAACCGAGTTCTCCCATCAGTCGCACGTAAATATTCATGATAGTTTCATAACCTATTCTGACAGAATGAGATGATTAAAGATAACTGTTTTGATCAAATTAGTGCGTTTGTTTAAAACGTGAACTGGATTTAGTCGAATAATTAAAAACTCGGGTATATTTTCCTGTTTCCTATTTTTCTGTTAAAGCAAAATATTTAAATCACCAAACAAGAGGTATGCTATTTCTTGTTGATAAGTTCGTTATTTCCAAGACACGTATCGCTCCCTCTTCCTGTCATGTTTGCTCAATCGACGGTAAAGTTTTGTTACACCATGGGCAGAAACATGCTTTCAGTTTATCACGACCAAAGTGACCAAAGCGTTGGAGCAGAACAAGAACACAAAACATGCACCTACGTAGTACATTTCCGACTCTTACGTTCTGTATGTGTCACGAACTGTCATGTTCTCATTTTGAAAAGGTATGTGAGATGAAGATATCTTTGATTGTACAATACATGGCAGGAATGTAACTGCCCGTATTCGTTAATCATGAATGTTTATATTTCTTAGCAGCAATGAGCCAAATAACTGCGTCGAGTGGAGAAAGATAAGTAAATAGCAAGTACAATTAACATATTCTTTAACCTGTGTAGTGGTTATGTGTGACCTGTATCAAAATAAAAATCTGTTAATGCTAAATGCTGATAAACGTAAACAGTAGTTTATTCAGTGTTATAATTGTTTCATTGAACAAAATAAGTACAAGAAGTACTTCATGACAGACACCTGCAAGTTTCTGGATCTACGTGAACTAAAATTCAAGAGTCAAATTTGCGGCATAAGTACTTGCAATTAGTACAACTGACTGATGATGAAGAAATATTTATTGTGGCAGAATTATGAGGAGAATTATGTAGATACAGTGTTTGAAGTGAATATCATTCAATATTGAAATCTATCGATACACCCAAACACCCAACAAAGTAATAAAGCAACAATTAACAAGCTGTGTGTACATTAATAATAATAATAAACTATCTTTAACGAGGATAACGCATTTGGTTATGGCTAACCCATCTGCCATGTGGTCCTCACTTTTTGTAATAAAATAATAAAAACAGAAGTTCATGCACATAACCATGTATCGTCGCACACTCATTCGTACATATTTGACATGAATGACTTTGTGTGACTATACTGGGAAACATACAAATATATATCAATTATGGATATGATTTTAAAGTTTTCTATTAAGAGCTTTTAATATGTCATTCCAGCTGGTCTAGAAGGAATTTCTTTAATGATATTTTAAAAGAAGCAAGGGAAGTTGAATTACGTATTCTCATTGGTAAGGAATTCCATACAGTACGTGCTGATACAGAAAATGAGCTTTTGTAATGATTAGTTTTCGACCAAGGAATCTGGAGATCGTTGTTTGTCGTCGATCGGAGATTACGCTCAGTATTCGATGATCTTGGTTCAATTATGTTAGAGATATAATCTGGAGAAAGACCATTTAAAGACTTGTATGTCATGATTCCTTTAAAATAAAGAATACGTTTCTGTATAGGTAGCCATTTCAGACGTGAAAACAAAACATTTGAGGGAGCAATAACAGGAAGTTTCAGTATTATTCGGGCTGCCCTTTTCTGGAGTCTATCAATTCTGGTCAGATTATAATTTGATTTGTTTCCCCATGTGGTACAGCCGTAATCTATCAGTGGTAGTATATAACCCGAAGAATAAATTTCAAGCGATTGTGGAGGTAGAAATTTTGAAAGCAATTTTAATAGAGTTATTCTTTTGACTACCATTGCACATTAGTGATCGATATGCGCATTCCAGCTGAGGTGTTGATCAATGTAGATACCAAGAAGTTTTTGATTGTCGACAATAGATACGTCTAAACCATTCTGAGTTAGAAGTAAATCCATGTTAGTAGAAGGACGCTGCCTTAGAGATGTTAATATGCATTTTGTTTTGATGACACCAAACTGATATATTGTTGAGGTCGGTTTGAAGTTTATTTTTAATGAAGTCTAGAGATTTATCAGATAAATGCAATGTCAAATCGTCAGCGAAAGATCTGTGTTAGCGTGCGCTGGATACAAGGCTAAGTCATTGATAAATAGTAGAAAAGGAAGAGGTCCTAATATAGATCCTTGAGGAACACCACTTAAGATATGACTTGGTTCGGATATATGTTTACCCGTGCAAACAACCTGGTGTATGTTTGTGAGATACGACGTGAACCAGGCAACTGAGTTTGGAGAAAACTTGTAGGCTGAAAGTTTTTTAATGAGCACCGAATGGTCAACCAAATTGAACGCTTTTTTAAAATCAATGAAGATTGCACCAGTAAGTTCACCTGATTCTACTGCTAGTAGCCATTGGTCCATAAGTTTTGTCATTGCAGTCTGACATGAATGATTCTTTCGAAAACCTGATTGTGATCTATGGAGGAGTTGGTACTTGTCAAGATATCTGAAAATATGCTTGCTGACATGCTTTTCCATAATTTTTGAAAGTGCAGATAGAACAGATATGGGTCGATAGTTGGATAGGTCATTCTTTTCATTTCCCTTATAAATTGCGAATACTTTTGCTAACTTCAATGACTCCGGGAATTTATTGGAAGTGATACTACAGTTAATTATTTCTTTCAACGACTCTGAGATTGATAAAGCCGACATTTTCAGAGTTTTGGGGTGAATTCCATCTAGACCAGCTGATTTGTTTGTGTCAAGTTTATTTATAATATCAAAAGTGTCATTTATTGTTATTAAGGGAATGTTGAAACTAACATGATCGGGTACCCTTTCATTCACGAATTTAGTAAGTTTGTCTAAATTAGGCTCTGTATTCTTAGACCTGTCAAGCGTTTGGGAGATATTAGTAAAAAAAATGGTTCAGCTGGTTTGCAATATCGAGCTCTTCAGTATATTTAGTGCCATCAACTATAATTTCACATGGAGCTAGAGGCGCAGGTTTCGTTGAAGTTAGATTTCGTAAGTGATTGCAGATGTATCTGTTATCGGAGTTTAATGTGATGGCTTCATTGAAAAAGGAGCGTTTGTGTTTTACAATGATTGATTTGACTTTTTTCGCCATAAACGATAGTTTGTGAAGTCCTTATGTTTATGGTAGTAGTTTCGTTTGCGTTGTGCCTCTGCGATTTCATTAGTATACCATTCTGGTTGTTTTGATCGTTTAATTCTCTTGATGCGTATGGGGGCGTGTTTTTTTAGGATAGTAAGAAAACAGTGATTCCAGTTAGACAAGTCATAATCTGGGTCTATGTTAGGGAAATATATTGCGTTAACGTTTTGTGATAGTTCGGAGAGAAATTCATTTTCAGAAAAGTTTTTGAAACATCTGTACTGCATGAAGGAGTGTGAGTTGATTTTCTTTGCGCTTTGTTGCTTACGAGTTGCACATATAGGATAGTGATTCCTAATAGGGAAACATGGTACGTTTATCTTGTACAGATTGGTTGGATGGGTAGTATATATGTGGTCAATCAGAGTAGAAGTACAGGCTGTTACTCTTGTTGGAGCATATATTACCTGTGTAAGGTCGTGCAGTTGTATCATATGTAGCCATTTAGTGTTAGTATCAGAGATGAGGTCAATATTAAAGTCTCCCATGATAATTACTTTATTGTTGGAAGATAAAGCAGCCCCTAACTCGTGTTCAAATTGGTCAGTCCATGAGGAGAGGGAGTTTTGGGGTCGGTATGCTGAGCAGATACAGAGTGATTTGCTATTGAGGAAACTTAACTCGATTCATATTGATTCGATAGTAGAATTTTCAAAATCTGATCTTCTCTTGTATGTTAAGTTATTTGAAACGTACATGACTATCCCTCCTCCTATGCCTCGTCGTCGATCATGTCTTTCCAAAGAAAAGTTGCTAATAGAGATAGCACTGTCAGGTACATTACAATCTAGAAACGTTTCGCATAGTCCAATTACTGCAAGGTTGGGTTCATTTTGTATCGTTAATCTTAGTTCATCGATCTTTGGTAAGACGTGTCTTACATTGATATTGATAAGTTGCAAACCTTTCTTTTTCAGACCAAAGGATGTACAGTTTAAATTTTTCTCAGTCGTTATAGGAATGAAGACAGATTTATTAGTTATTCCCGAGTCCGTGGGGAGACTTCATAACCTTGGCATGTACAATTAGAATTTGTACTTTGGACAGAGATGCAGTCGGAACAAATAACTCCAAAACTATGATACTTGTTATTGGTTGAGGTGTATGTATAATAATCTTTGCATCTAGATGGACATACCTAATGGTTATAATTATAGTTTGGTACGCCACGTCTGTCATGTGCGTACTGTTGTATGATCGAAGTGTCACTTTTCCAAGGCCTTGTATAACGTTCGAGTCTGCCTCGATAACCATGCCATGTATTCTGTGTATTATGTTGATGATTCTGTTCCCACCCATTTCGGGCTTGCATTGCAAGTCTGTGGCTTTTCTGTTGCTTATGTTGGTATTGAGCAGTTGGGTAGTGCTTACTCACGTTGGTAGGTGTTGTTTTGAGTTCAGGAGTAACACTATGTATATTTTACAATAGGTTTGCTATGCCCGCATCTTTCAGGTGGATCAGGTCAGAGTGAAAGAAAGTAGATGGTAGCTGACCCGACGCTAGCAAAAAGCTGTTATGGTTTGATACGTATGGCAGGTTGAAGGATCTACTAATATTTATGAGGATGTCATCATATTGCGTCATATCGACGTCACGTCTTGGAATAAGACCAGATATAACGACATTGTCTACTTGGGCTAGCAACTGGTTAATGAGGGACATGTATTTGACTTCAAATCGGTTTATTTCCAGATCTCTATCGGCGTCATTTTCAGTTACTTGTACAATAATCGTATGGTAATTATTTAGGTCAAGTTTGTTCAGTTCTCTTTTGAGACTGTCAATGGTGGCACCAGGGTATGACTTCACATGTACCTCACGTGAAAGTCCTCTGGTGTTGATACCTTTCAGGAGAGATGATCCTGTAATCAGTGTCATTGATAGTTTTGGAAGAGAACGACTACGTCGATTTTGATCTGTTTGTGGTAATGGTGGTGGTATGTAGTTGGATGAAACTGCACTTAATTCATTACATATTCTGAAACTCTGTATGGTTAGCGTATATGTATGTTATGATTTTAATGTTTTCCATACCAGTAGTGTGCATCAGTATGATGGTGTTTATTAAATATGTAACATTTTGAAACATTTGGTCAAGTTTTGACAAGAAACGATAACGGAAGTTATCAAGCATATGGGGGTTAGCACAGTCCTCAAATTGAATAAGCTCATTATCAGCATAATTTGCGGTGTCCTGTAATAAAGCACCATGGCCTTGTCTATTACCGAGATAATATAGTGGTTTGATATCTAATGCACATTTCTGGCAGTAAATGAACGTTTAGACTAATCAGTAGATATTTTCGCACTTGGGGATAATGTGACGTGTTCTAGGTCATAACGGAATATGCAATCTTTCTGATTCATACATAATGTTAGAGACAATTAAATCGTGCACAGTGGTCATGAATTTAATGCATATTGTCTGGATCGATGATGCTACATATTCAGTATTATGGTTCAATGCTTCAATCGTTAACACCACTTCATATGGGAATAATTTCCGCCTAAAGAAAATAGGATTAATTTATATGGTTGAATTTAATAAAGAAATCGCAATGCTTTTATAGTAGTGAGTCGAATTTATTTTACAACTTTAAACTAAAACGAGCAACAACTGCTTTATAATATTATTAAAATTTTAATTACATTTTTTAAATACATTTCTTGTCAGTTTAATGATGTAATACTCCTACTGTTCAACTTAAGGAAAGTTTAAAGGAAAATATGAAAGGTTTTAAACGTGTCATTTAAATTAATGTCTGATAATAATTTGGTTGAAATTGCTAAGAAGCTGGAAACAACATTTTTGTAGTGTGATTCTTCCTTTTAAATCTCAAACGGCTAACAGTCCGAAAATCACCCGAAAATTATCAAAGCTTAACGCTTAAGAATTTGTAAAATAAGTCCGCCGTCGCTGCCTGTTTTGATCATGCTTAGATATGATGCACTTACAATACGTATTTACTATTCATCTACCCAGGTACTCAAAATGTACAACCTTCGAGTTCTGTTGTATATCATGTTTGTTGTAACTACAGAACAAGTAGTCTGTAGAAGCAAAACGATTGCTATGACTGCAAGAAAATCTGTACAAGTCATCTTGAACATGAACAAGTCAAAACAGTTTTAAATGTTTAAATCATACAGTTCACAAATGTGACAATAATAAGTAGAATAAATAATTTATATATTGGTTTGGAATTGTGTTCATGTAATTTAGCTATAGCTATTTTAAAATGTGTACCATATCATGGCTTTAAAGTTAATAGGCTTTGTGTCATAGTACTGAAACGTGCTTGGGGTGAAGGACAGATATAAAGGCGCGGGAACGGACGGAAGTTCAGACGGACAGCTGCAAAAGAAGATATCTCCTTTGGCTATCAAAGTCGGAACAAGGGACTTACAAAAATAAAAGGGCCATATTCATGTCTATTTGTTTATCATTTTCGAGGCACAAATAATTTATACCATGCATGGATATATCAGCTTGTTCTACGTTCCTTCTTGGCACTCTTGTCTACTATATGACAATCAATGTCATTAATGAGCCTATCACAAAGGTAGGCAAATAGCTGGTTAATACACCCATACATATTTACTTCACCTTTAGCAAAACATACACTAGTACTAAACTATAAAACTTTATTCATTTGAATTGTTTATCAAGCTCACTTGCTGTTTAGATGGAATGTAATGTGCAAGGAACAACATTATATTTTACTCTGGACCAGATAAAGAAACCAAACGTTTCAATCTATCACCTGTATATGTCAATCCATAAAACAGTGGCTCGTGATACTGAACTGAATAAAGTCAGGATGCCCTTTTTATCAGACTACAGAGCAAATCTTTTTCTTTTTTTCAACATTGTCATGCTTTCTTTCTGTATTAGCTTTTAATTTGATTACTACGCATTAAAAAAACAATTCCCCTCCACAAATCATTAATCGAAATTAATAAACTTGAAATGCGCTGCATAGATTCGTCATTCATCTTGCTAGTGTTTCTTTTCTTGGATTATACAAAGATGAGATTAATAAGAAAAACAGCTTTCGGCTAATGAAAGGTTAGTTTTTAAAACATTTACTGTGATTAAAGAGAGCGCAGCGATGTTCGGGAACATCTCGCAAAGCTCGACGGATACCGATATCGAAAAGAAACGTGTAAACATTTGTAGAATGGACAAATACGGAGACATTTTACATCATTTCTCAAGTTTGCAAGTATGATGTTAGAATTTAAATTATAATCATGGTTACATCAATTTATTAATGTATCTTTGCTAGAAACGTTCGTATCTGTTAGGTAGACTGTATACATTTCTGTAATGACACAGACATATAAGAATTCTCTAGAAAGAGGAAGCAGTCGAATATGTGTTAAAGAATGTCCTTACTTGTAATATTATAATTGATTTTCTGTCGTTCTTTGTAAAACCAAAATATATTTAATCACCTTTGAATATTGATAATACTCCTTTGGTTGTATAATTTTCAACCCATCAAGAAATCCATCATCTGTACAATGCGATTTATCCTGGTCTGCACAGTTTCTATAATTGAATACGTAAAACGAATCAATGAGGAAACATGTTATGCAATGAGGTAAGCTCAGAAACTGTCCATTCAAATGCACATGAATCTGTCCTTCACTATTTAAATAAAACAATCGGAAAGAATACTTCAATATTTTAATGATTATAGACCTCCTAAGGGATACCATCTCTCCAGAACATACTCAGTGCTAGACATCACTATAAACTGTCACACTGCAGATATCGTAGTGATTTTACTGAAAAATTGTTAAGCTGCTTTAAAACGTCCAACACTCACGAACACATCTAGTGTAAATGTATATCAATATAGTTTCCTGAATGACTTCAACCTAGCATTGGAAAGCAAAGGAAACGTAAGAAATCGAAAAACTCACTGCTGATAGTGGTGTAGTTAAGCGTAATCAGAACACAACATTGTCATCCACCAAATCGATATGAATACAACTCATCAAATTGGGAACCATACTCGATTTTGTGCCTCTTCATCATCTCTTTCACCAAGTGCCACAAGTATTCCGTTTTATCACAAATGTCATATAATAATCTTGATATGGGGGTGTTCACTATTACTTCCCGACTAGCAACAGATACAATTGAGTTTTCTAAGAAATCAGAGTTTTGTGTCTTGTGTGTAAGGGAAAAAATTGTTGTAAAAATCGTTAAGTTTCTGAATGTCATACAAAACATTGAGGCGATTATCATTATGTAGGGGACGTCTGGTGAGACATCTTAAAAAAGCTGCATAAGCTCTAGCGTCTATCGATTCAGTCTAATCTTTAAGATTCTGACCATGTATCTGGCTAGAGGACTCACAATATATGTGGCTAAAGGACTGACAGTATATGTGACTAGAGGACTGACACTATATGTGGCTAGAGGACTGACAATATATGTGTCTAGAGGACTTACAATATATGTAGCTAGAGGACTGACAAAATATCTGGCTAGATGACTCACAATATATGTGACTAGAGGACTGACAATATATGTGGCTAGAAGACTGACAATATATGTAGCTAGAGGACGAACAAAATATTTGGCTAGAGGACTGACAATATATGTGACTAGAGGACTGACAATATATGCGGCTAGAGGACTGATAATATATGTGGCTAGACGCTGAAAACGTATCTGGCTAGAGGATCTATGCTGTATCTGGTTAGAGGATTTACGATCTTTCTTGCTAGAGGACTCGCGATGCATTTGGCTAGATGACTACAAAGGATAATATATGTTCTTCAATTTTGTACTTGAAGTATGCACTGTTAAACATTATTTGAAATGTGTTTTTGTTTATTTCTTCCAATAAGTAGGGATAAAACATATTCGTGAATGCTTGCAAAGCATAGTGGATATTTTCTAATGTAACAGAAACAGTATGTGCATAAGGATTATATATCATGCATATGTACGTCATAATGAGTTTGGTTCCTTTGGTATTTTCATGCATTATTTGTCAATAAAATATCATCTAAAATGTAACATAAATGAGTGTGTACATTTAAACTTCGATTACTACTTGTGGAAATTCTTGTTTCAAAATCATCTATATAATCTATCCAGCCATCACAGTTACACATATGTATTGTATTATATACTATAAAGTTCATCAAGAAATAAATAGTGTTGACATTTTTTATAATAAATAAAAATGACCCTGAAAAAGCAGTAAATTTATCCAGGTTATCACTTGAACAATTATGAAATAGAATTGTCGCAGGCATTATGGATTAGATAGATAGATAGATAGATAGATAGATAGATAGATAGGTAGGTAGGTAGGTAGGTAGGTAGGTAGGTAGATAGATAGATAGATAGATAGATAGATAGATAGATAGATAGATAGATAGATATGCTTATATATGCGTATAAGGTATATTATCAGCCAAAAATTTAGGTTTATTTTAAAGCGGTTTCTAAATGAAATTTCCTGAGTTTTAAATGTTTCCTCGTAATATTGAAGAGATATAATTCACCCGAGTAGCATTGAAACACACTGTGAAGTTGTTATTACATCTTTTTGACGAAAGAGGAAGACAAACCTGTATAGGTTAGCAGTAAGTTGCGTTTTCACATAATTCTTTGAATGGTTTTAATTGATAAACGAGCAAGGATATATTGCATGTACAATATCATGTAGTGAGTATACTGCCTCATCGATGTGGAAATAAAAATGTATGCATGTGATGGCGTTATTACATAAGGCAGAATTTAATAATTGTTAAGATGATTAACAATGATAGCAATAAGCCCAGATTTAAATACTCCACTCGAAATGCATCCTTAAAAAATAACGACGGTACCATAATGAAAATATTTCTCTCTAATATTTATTCCTTCTTCGTGCCTTCGTGTCAATATACTTGATAAAGATTATGTGAATACATATGCAGTACCACAAATATTTATAACAGACAGTAAATAAAATATGGCCGTTTTCAAATGTATCATAGTTGTAAAGAATCCTAATTTTCATACTTTCCCAGTTACTGAATATAAAACAGAACAAACAGATATTCATCATAGAAATGTCATGCGCAAATTGACCTCCACGTGATATGGCCATAATCATTTACCGTAATATTGTCTTTGTCATCTGCAGTACGCTACTGATTGTACTTCGTGGTCTTTATAACCATTTTAATTTACAGTGGAAGAAATGGACAACTATCCAACATAGGCACTTACAGGAGACTGGCAAATGCATCGTGTCGATTTTTGAATATTGTGGATGATAACACACATACAAGTTTGGTTTCTGCATTAAATCTCTGCCCCCATTGTCGACTTACTCATCGTGTGTTTGATGGCTTCCACTATTATCTTATCGCTATATAGGGGTGATGAGTACACATGTTGACACGAAAGGAAGTTATCTTGTGTTACGCCTAGGGGCGTAAACAAGATAATCAGCTGTTGTACGATGATACGTGCATGGCATGAACATTAATTTTATAATATCCAAATTGTAAACTCCTTCAATTTGTGGAAGAAAAACTAAAACGTTACACACAAAATCTTGTAATATGATGAAACGGAAAACTATAGGTTAGAAGCCATCCATCTTGAATCATTTTGATGGAATGTCATTTAATCTAAATTACATTGTGTAGGGTTTTAATGAAGAATATTTGACCGATTTGACAAGTACTTCCAAGATATTATCAATGTGTTGGGAGCATGAGGCCTCTAAAAGTCTTCCAGTACTATTAGAATGAAGAAAAAAGAGCCTAATACCGGTTGATCATAAAGCAGTTGAAATTTTGTATTACATGCTAGCTAACTACAAAAGAGACAAAACACTGATGCTGTTGAATATATATATATATATATATATATATATATATATATATATATATATATATATATATATATATATATATATCCGCGGGATGAACTTTACTATCTTCTAAGCAGGGAATACTTGCTAGTAGCTTTCGTGAGTGGCCAGGTGAAAATGTTACATTTTAACAAATGCGATACCCACATAAACAAGCAAAGACAATAATCAAGGACAACAAAATCAACAAAGACAAATTTAGTGATATCGAACTGCTCGGAATATATTAAAATATACCGGCCATGACAAAAGCTATCATGTTAATATAACAACATGTACAATTACATTAAGAAAACACTTACCTAAGGTCTGAATTTGGGGGCAATCATATATTAGCTTCTTGAATATCTGTGCTATATAGTGCAATCATAAATCTTGCACATTACTTTTATGTGGTTCATCTATTAATTGAAGCAGGTATGTATAAAACTAAAATATTGTTACCGTATGTCCTACATTTGAACGGATCCTACACCGATCATCTGCTGATTATGTTGTCTTACACAAAGTAACATAAAAAATGAAGCTACTAAGTTGATAAACTTCACCAAATAATTTATTTCTATAAACAAGAAGTGGAAATTTGCAAATAATTTACATTATTGTTACATAAATCCCAAATAATCCTGAAAGTGATATCACAAGTCCCAATGTACAAAGTGTTCCAAATGAAATTTAGTTTTTAATTAGCCAATCTGGCCATATCCTTGAATCAGCTGTTGTGTCCGTACTCTTGATGTATCACATTGATAAAATATATATATAGAATTTCTATAATTAATTCACAAAATCCTAAAATGTTGTTTTAGTCCAAAATGCCAATGAGCACTTTATAACGTTTTGACCAATTTTCATTATATGCATCCTCACTACTTCTGTTTGAACACAACGATTTTGGAGAGAAAACTTAAAGCTGGAATAAATATATTTATCATGATAAAAAAAAATTGAAGGACCAATAAAATGGTCAGGCTTCTCGTAACCCACATTTGTATTTTGACGTAGAATCCATGGATTTCACGGTACGATATATTACAAGTGATACCAAATCTGATCCTGGTCCTATATTTGATCCTGGTGAACTACGAAGAAGAGCCAGAGTTTGTACAGGAAGACGAATTTGGAAATATCATCATTGCCGTCTATGTCGCGTCCCACGCTCGCTTAAAATTATAGGAAGTCTAACACCATTTAGGATATTATGTCCTGTACTTTGACACGGACAGCTGAATCTACATCAATCGCCCTGATCATCCTCACCCATCCATCGAAGGAAACCACTTGGGAGCATGGACAGATGAGAACCCCGAAAACAACAGTTCTGCTAGCAGCGGTCTTAAAACTTTCGGCTACTAATACCAAGACATAAGAGGACAACGGTACATCGACTGCAAAGTCAAAGGATAAACGCTGAATCATCGAACGAGTCAAGTGATGATCTTATTGTGCTGAAGGATCTTTATGTCTCAGGAGGATCAACACTTCAGCGTTCCAACGTATCAACCGCACAAGAGTGTACAATTGCCCGCTCACCAAATCATCAGTCCCTTTAACAAAATATTATTTAAATCGTGTACCAGACGCTAATGCGAATCCCAAATCATTTCATCTCATCACACGGACTCGCCGATATCGCCCGGTATGTAAATGGGAAGACTGACTACTACATTTACGGGGAGAAACCCAAAGATAGAAAGATGAAACTGTTCACACAAATAAAAGTGAACGAGAGGTTCAAGTTCAGTTAAAACTCGAGAGTGATGGTGTGCCTTATGATCACATCGATGCCGTATATTGCAACATCATCGTTTCTGCACGACTTGGGAACAAATCTCTACTATGACCACTGTAACCACAAAAGAAAGTGATATTGTGCATGTACCCCTTACGGATCAAAACTAAGTGCCATTTATTTCCGTCAACCATCAAACAGATGAAATGCTACACGGCCATTCATTTGTACTCATAAAAGTGATACGATGCGTTAATCACACTAAGGATCTCATCCATGCCTGAGTACACTAATTTGGATATCACCACCTTCTTGTTGAAATGCACACGTCAAAGAGGAATTCTTGTTTCTTCTGGCTTGGCCTGGCTACAATGAATTTCAAAGTCGATTTCAAACGTTCAAGATAAAGTGGTCCAAATATCTGGGGAACCTACACCCAACGAATAAGCCAGAGTTACATTTTTCTACTAGAGAGGAGATACAGTCAAATGCTTTAGTGTCACTACACCAGTAGGAGCAGAAGGACTTGGCTTATCTGGAATACACTCATTGGTCTTCGCACTGTTACTTCCTACCGTTAGTGCGACCCATGTAATGGATACTGTAGAAGTAAAAAATCAAGGAACTATTGCATCCTTTACATGACCAATGTTTTACCCACTGGTACCTGAATGCCATAAGACAATTGATATTTTAAAAGTGCTCAAATAACAAGACATTGATGAACTAACCAGGATTCAGAAGCTTTATGTTGCTGCGACTTCTACTTACAATGTGACAATACTACACAGAATTCCAAAGGAAGACTTGTACGATTATAACAAACGTTTATAAGAACTAATATTGCCTCAAGAGGAAACTTCTTCTCAGCGACTGATGTTTGAGTTCGTGACTTAAACATTTCGGTTCTACTTTGGAGTAAAAGAGGATCAGTGTAAAATAGATTTATTACCTTTAAAAGAATGACATTTTTGCGAATGACTAGTTTAGAGGTGCACGTTCAGAATCTACATCTGGAGCTGAGAGAAGGCATTTATAAAGAGTTTGTCAAAATACAAGTGAAACGCAAATTCAAAGTATGTTTGCTAAGTATACGAAGACTGTTTCTTGGACGATGCTACTTCAGTAACAAGAGTAAACGAGAATATTGAACACTACCCTACGACAATGAGGAAAAAGAAGATTGATTCTTGGAGTGCATGCTATAACCAATACGAGGTTGTCAAAGCTTTATGACATGCCACTACCTTTATCAATAGCGTTGCAACGGATTTCGTGCAGGGATTATAATGTCCATAATCAGACATTGGAGGAATACTAAAGTCATTTACACGAACTATTTCCTTTTTTGTGTTAACGCCATGTAGTGTGCGTCTTATTAACAACATTTGTGGCATTTATTTGCAAACAGATTAATTTTGGTTAATTTACGAAGAGTTCTTGAAAAACCGTCTTGAGCTTTTCAACTTTATAGTGCACAGACTCAAAGAACATTGTCCCCATAAATTCTAGGGCACGACACAGTCACCAACACTGCACATTGATATTGTTGCTTTGCATTTTAGCCATGTACTTAATCATTGCGCTCTTATGTTTATTTGTATTTTGTGTCAAGTTTTAGCTTTGAACACTAAATAAACTTGTACTGAAAAGTAAAACAATCTCTTGTCTGATCCAGGTTATTTTCAAACGTTTGAACATGTTTCCTACGGTTTCATCATTTTAACTTCCTCTGTTCTCAAAGTCATTGCCGAAATGTTAGATTGTCCAAGTTGGCAGGGACTGTATCTTCACCATCACCTTAACGTGTTGATTGCTGGACCAATTGGTTCAGTCAAAACCACATTAGTCATACGTTTGATCGAGCACAAAACCCATTTGGTCAATCGTCTACTCCAATGCATAGTTTGATGTTACACAAAATGGCACTCGGCGTACAAATAATTCAGGAAATTAAAGGAGATTACATAGTCTTTGTGGAAGGCAGTCTTTGCGAGCACGATGGGATCAAATATCACATCACACAAACGCATCTAATCACCTTCGATGACATTTTAGGAGAAGGCGAAGAAGAAACTATTTTTTGTTTGCACGCAAAGGATATCATATTAATGCCCTACCATTCACATTACCTTAAATTTGTTTCAACAAAGTAAAGTCCATTGTAACATCAGTCTCAAGTCACATTACGTGTTCTTGTTTAAAAGTCGCAAAGATAAATATGCAAGTGTTAGCTAAGCAGTTAAGAACTCCATGGCAGACTTATGCGAACAAAGATGCGACTTTAACGATTCATGCCAATTTACTTGTCAATTAAAAAGCAACCACAACCAACTAGCTGCGATTTAGTATCATCTGTATTACGATTTGATCCAAGACTGAGGGCCTGTCGAGTATACGTCACGGTCGGCTTAAAATAACTACGATAACCTCCAACATGCCTTGTCTGACTCACAAATTTTCAATTTGATTTCGATATAATCTTATGTTCCATCTAAATTAATTCGTATCATGTGTGGTATCAGTCTGTAAAAAAATTAATAATATGCAAGTGCGTGCTCTTGTGTTAGTAGCCAGTCTCTAAGAAATATTATGGAGATTGACAGTGATAACGCGTCAATTGCTTGAAAGCATCATTCACATCCCTCATCAAGCCAAACGCTTTTCTGACACTCACCAAGTTGCCTGTTAAAACTGATAGATCCTAGAATCGACAGTCAAAACAACACGCAAGTCATTTTGAAACTGGAGGCAGTCGTACTCTTGGATGTGTCATAATGCTTTCCGTCCTAAAATGGGATTCATATATCGCAGCAGCCACCCCAAGTAGAAACGTTTTTCTCCAAAGACGTTCCAAGAAGGAAAATGCTAGACATGGCTAGGTTACATTCCCCATGTAAAGTCTCCATAATATAAGAAAAGCCTCAAGAAAAATGCTTCTAACCGAAAGAGATGCAGTGTTGTCCGAACGCAACCATATTGTCCCAAACATAAACCCTCTGCACTGGTCTCCTGCAGCTCCACTTCACCGTTGCTTCTAATTCCGACCAAACCTTATTTAAGACGCGTCATTTCCAATTTGATAAAAACATGGACATCTGTTTCTAAAGGAACATTTCCTCCAGCGACGACTTCTTCTTTAGCAGCAGTTAAAAAGTACCTTCCCCCAAGCACAAAGTCCAAGAGAGATTGGGCGTGTTACATAGCTTACTAGATTCATTTTAACAAGAACTGCACGATCTAATCAGCTGCAAAGCCCTCAAAGTCGAGTGATGCCCAACAAGAAGATAATAAGGCACATCAACAATCAGTAGAGACGCGAGTATGTATGAAAACATGACTTGTGTCGGGCGATTCGATTCAGTGCTTTTGTGGTCTTGAAAGAAAATGTGTCATTAAAATGTACACGCCACCACAACTCTCCTGGCATGATGGAGAAAAGAGAAATCTCTCCTCGTTTAGCAAATATTAGGACGTTTTGTCGGTCCCGTTGAATATCCACTGACTATGACTAAAAAGCTCATTTAAACCATCCGGCAAGAAATCATCAATAACGCGTGTGAATGTTGTTTGAATGTCTTGAAAGGTACATTATATTTGTCAGAACACCAGAAAAAACGCTTTGCGGAACCTCTAAATATTCTTTGCGAAATGGTAAAAAAAGAAAATACTCATAAGTCAAAAGAACAAGAGGGTGATATAACGCGGAGGACTTTGGCTCTGGCTCAAAGGACCATTGCCCAAATGAGTGATTTGCCCTTTGTTTGTGAATGTATTGGAAAAGTTTCAGCCAACATCTTCGAAATATGGAGGAAGAAAAATGTGAAAAGAACCCCGTTTCCCGGAATGACCCCATACGTGAACTTTGCAATCTAATGGAAGGACGAAAGCTGAAATTATTACCCTAAAACCGATGGATGGTATTCCATCGTAAGCAAGAACAACGGAACACTCGTTGACTTATAATCTTAATCCCACCGAGTGGTCACAGTTACAGCACTAATTGATGTATTTGATTGATCGCACCTGTATGTCAGAAATAGAAACATCGCAAAGGTACTGTCAAGTTTTGCAATGTCTTCATCTCATTGGCCATAAAGCTTTAGGACAAACGCTTTGAAGACTATGATGAAACCTACATCACCACCACCACCAAGTGCCTATGACAGACGTAGCCACATGAGTGTCTAAAGACGAAGACGCACGAGACGTCTTTAAAACACCTTCAGATCCCATCCATAATACTATTACAGCGGTCTTGTTGACCACTTCCCCCACTCCCCAACGAGAAGAACTCAAAGAGTGGGATGAAAAGATGATGCTAATCCGTTCTTCGACAGAATGTGAAAAAACTGAAGGCTGAAGCGAAAAACGAAAAAAGCATTCTCTTCACCACCTCATCCACCACCTTTGGTCCTACTCCGTGGCAGGTTGAAAACGTCAGGCAGTTTCCTAACCCTAGGAAACCAAGTGTAGCATCAGCGAAAAGTGGATGACTTATTGAAGATAATCCTGATGGAGAATCTTTTAGCCAGTGTTTACTACAATATTGCCCATCCATCAGGTTACGAGAAAATTAAAAAATGTATCGTGCTGACAAAGTCCATCTGGAAACCCAGTAAAAAGCTATCCACAAATATGAAAATAAACGTCCATGTCTTCTCCATCGAGAATCCCAAAGCATTGTGGAACTTTTTATCCCACCATAAAAAGACGCATGTGGAAATATTTTACACATCAACGGACCTCACAAACATCGAAGTCTTTCCTCGCCTGGTCTAAGCCTCCAACCAATCTTACCATGGGTTTATCGGATGTTTTGTATTGACACTGAATGAAAATATGCTCCTTCATCTCTTTCTATCCACCCGGGCCAAGCTATCAATAGCGTTCCTAAAGCCATGTATATGTTTTCAATCGCGTCCGTACAGGAGGAATATTAATCGAGGCTCTCTCCACCTGATCACCATTCTGTCCTTAGCAAAAAGATCTTAAATAAAGCAGTGAAGCAAAGAGAATAAATATAGCGAGATACAGACTGGAACAGAGAGTTGAGCATTAAGACGAGAAGAGACAATAGCAGCAACAGCAAAAGGAAGAGAGAGTATTTGTTTAAATTGACGAGTGGACAAGAAAAAGACCTTATCTCATGGGAAGACAGTATTCAGATGGTATCTTCCTCCCATAATTTAAGGGGAGGAATTGCCTAAAAAAAAGAAGCCATTTTAATAGTCAGATCTATAGAAAACAGACTAATCAATTGCCAAGAATAAGTTCAATTTTGTATGAAAGTGTGTTTATGTGTGTGTGTGTGTTTGTGTGTCTTTATCCCCTAAAGGTCCCTCTCCCTCCTCTAGTGTGTTAGTATGAGTTTAAAAGTGTGGCAATAAACGCTAACTACGTGTGTATATGATTTTATGTGTTTGATTAGTTTGTTGTATATTTCCAAGTGTTTGTTGTATAGTGTGTTTGTGTGTAAACTGAAGACAGCGCTTATTATAAATTCGCTCGATTGATGTTTTCAATGTTAGGACCTTGTGTTTTTGTGTGTGTGTGTTTGTGTGTGTTTGTTTGTGTGTATTTTCCCCTAAAAGTCCCTCTCCCTACTCTAATGTGTTTGTATGAAAGAGTTTAGAGGTGTGTCTATCAACACTAACTACTTTTTCATATGTATATCAACACTAACTACTTTTTCATATATGATATTGTATTTTTGGTATGTTTGCTGTATATTAGTAAGTGTTTATTGTAGTACAGTGTGTTTGTTTGAAAACTGAAGACAGCGCTTCTTTTAAATTCGCTCGAGTCATGTTTTCAATGTTAGGGCCTTAATTGATGTGTGTATTGTAGTTACGTCCGTGCTTCTGTCATAAAGCGAAGCATACCAAACAGTAGGAGGCCACCAATAATTAAGAGAATGTTTCAGCTGAAGAGCGAAAACATGAACATAACACAACAACAACAAAATGAAGAGGGAACATGTGACATTTAAGAAGCTCAGGAAACTCAAAACAAAGAAGACGGTGAAGACCCAGATATTAGAGATTAGTGGATATGGTACTACAAGGTGCCATAGAGGACGCTAAAAAGGCCGGTAATTGTATAAGCGTTGTTAATTACCTGGCTTGGAGACCCTTGAAGTCCCGTAAATCCAAGCCACAACAATGGCAGTTAGAAATTATACATCGCGATCCCGTCATTTCTTTGTCCTATGATATACTCTCAAAATGTTGTCGAAGTAAGAAAATAATCGAAGTGCAAGAACCTCTGCAATATGACATCACCAAAATAACCGCGTTATTGGTAAAATATGATCGAGTGGTTATGGTTGTTACTACTATTTATGAACTGGCTGGGAATGCAACCGGTAGTCTTTGTGTTGCTGGAATTGCGACCACGGTAGCCATCATAGGTAAGCCTACCAAAATTGTTGATAAAGCTATCAGTAACAAAAGGTGTCTCAAATGTTGCTGATAAAATAATAACGATACCATAGCATTCACAAATACGTATCTATTCAGAATTTCTCGCGGCGGAACAAAGTAGTGTATGTACGATAAGTAAACTTTGCACAATGGTTATTGAAGATAAAGCAATAAGTATAAGTCAGTTCGAAACGTTGCTGGCGGAAATGGAGAACCATCTGCGACTTCGTGCACAGAAACGTGAACCAAAACAGATAATTGATTTACAGGCAGTGAAAATCTAGTAACCGTGTGCTAGTGTAGTCAATCCGTTTACCAGCATATTTGCCAGTGCATTTGCATACCTTTGGCAGAATTTGCTGAACAGAACTAAAGACTGTAGTATTAGTGCTTCAAAAAAATAAATAATTGTATTTTAAAAAATAACACAAAAGCATTAATAACATTTATATAATTTTACTCTAGTGATTTGTTTACGCTATATTATATACACTAACATTATAATTAAATTGTACTGTCCCATACCGCATACGTTCCAGTGTGTTTATCGGGATAATAGAAGCCAAATCATTGAGTATACAAGGATATTGAAATCTCAAGTACCAAAATCAGAACTTCAATTATGATACTCGGGTAGTCTTTTGCGGTACTAATCTTCGACATGGACACACGCACTGACCTTTCACACAAATGCAAAACGAGAAGTCGTGTAATATTGAACCTTACGCATTGTAATATGTTGTTATGTGATGATTAGAGAGGAATATTTAGTAGTCTATGTGCGTTCAACAACTCTTCAGCCGATATCAACTAAAGTACGTGGAAAGCAAACTTCATTCATGCAGGAGTTGTTTTGCAAGCTGAAAATTTAGATAAACTGGCTTATTACAATACTTCTATTGCAAACATGTGCGTGTGTCACTACTCTACAATGAATAATATTCGGCGTGCTATGAAACTTTCAACAACGACGTTGAAACACTGAATAATAGGGTCTGTTCTAAGAGGAAAAACGAACAGAAACTCGGTATTATTCATCTGTCAAATGAAAGATGAGGAAGAAAGCTGGCGTCCTCTCTCACTATTTTGATTCATTTCTATCAATACGGCTTACTATGGTGGCTCACTTTAGTCAATGACGTCATACGATCTTTACCAATACCACCCAAACGGTTATAAGATGATCAAAGTGCATTATCCTGTTAGAGCAAAGCCAAAGTGAAATATTTATATCTCTTCACTAATCCGTCTCATGCAATTACAATAGCACCTGTACAAATCTTAATCATGGAATTATTGAAACCTAAGCACCATGAATACGTTACATTCATGTTGGTGTGTATAGATTCGAATTTATTTTATTTCTCTAGAAATAAATGGGGTGATTTTATTTACAAAATTACGTTTCACATAACTGAAATAGATCATGCAACAAAGATAGTCCTTTCAATGCAGGAATGAACGAAGGAGGTGCTGGGGCACGCAATACCAACACCACCACTACCAACGTCACCAAAACACACACTGAATGGACGACATCCGAATGGTTATCTAGATTTAGTTCTCTATACAGTTAGATAGTTACAATTATGTTCTATAAACGCTTTAAATGCAGCAGATTCCAGAGGTTTTGCATTCGACTCCATCCCCAGACACTTTGTCTATCTGCATACTATCCCACATCAGTATTCCTGTATCTTCAGCTGGATTTTAATTTATTTACGGTTTGTTTTAAGGTTATAGGCAATTATTGTCTACATGAGATTTAGTTAAATATTATATCATTTGAGATTATTTAATGCAGATAAAACACCTTCCCCATGCCAATTCAGCGTCGGTGGAACTCACATAGCAGACACAAATGCTTATTCAATTGCATTACATATAGTAATAATTATCCAATTTCAGTGTATTAGCAGATATAGGAAATATTTCGCTACTGAAGTAGCTTCTAAACTTTTCAACTCCTCAAAATGCACAATCTTCCCAGTTCAGAAGTGAAATACTTTGCAATATCTGCTCAGAAATGTAGATTATCTTTCATTATATATTTTAATAGCAAACAATCTGGTATTACATTGATTGTTCTCTATTCCATTACAATAGTTTCCTTTTAAAGACTAGTTTCGAAATGTGACGGTGAGTTTCAAACAGCGACTTCTTGTAAAGTTAGTTTATTGCACAAATACTGTTTATATATATATATATATATATATATATATATATATATATATATATATATATATATATATATATATATATATATATATATATATTCATAGGCCACTAGATGAATGCCATAATTGTCATAAGATCGTTCTCAATTTTTTTATATACATGACCTGTATACGTGCCATATTGTGCTGTCTTCATCAGAAACTACTCTCTACTCTTACGTTCCTGCCATACAGCATGCATATTGGAAATCCTCTCTGTATATATTAGACACAATTGTAACGGAGGTAAATTTCGTAGCAATAGACTTGGAGAAAGATACTAAGATCTTTAACCTTTCCATGTTATATGTTCTACTTTGCCCGAGGCGCATGTATGTAGGTTGCTCTGCAAAATCGGAGCTGACAGCGGTGATGAAGAACTTCGTGATGCTTGTACTTGCTTTTTTGACGTAGTTATAACGGAGGTCCGTCGAACCGTTGATTCACTGACTTGGTATTGAATTTTGTACAGATAGCAAGGTAAGTTAAAACCTAAATTGTATGGCTAACATGCTTACAGCCTTATAATTTGTACTGTATCCATCACTTTTGGTATTGCATGACATTCTTTGCCCATAATTTACTTTTATATTGGATTTCATTCTTTTTAACAGTATTGTATTGTTTTGGGGGAAAATAACTTGCTTTTTCTTTCCGACTTTAAGTAACAGTGATGTATAGGTAGTTTAAGTTAATTATAGCCAATCTGTAAGATTCCAGCACTTTCAATGCATTATACCTATGCTTAACCACAGGGAGTGAATTACATAATTAGATGGCATGATGTATGCACTAAAAACCATATGGAGAGTAATTACATATACATGTCAAAATGTTTGCACGTTGTAACCAAATCCTGGAATAATATAATTACATATAATCCAAACGTATAGGGAGCTATATTAGTGTAATTATGAATAAACATATCCAGATGGATCTATTTTGTGATTTAACCAAAGACAACTTTGGGGTGGGGGGTAACTATATGTTTGCATCTCAACAAGCATGTATTTTGTGATCTAACTACCGATACATATAGTTAATGTAATTTCATATTTACATGTCACCGAGCTTCCCGGAGTTTAATACATATTTACATGTCATACATTTGTCATCTAGCCGCTGACAAGCATGAAGTGGTCAAATATGTCAAGGTGCATGTTTTACCGACAACCATAGTGAGGGTAATTTATAGTTACATGTCAAGATGAGTTGGTTTTTTAATGATCCAACCACCGAGAACCACATAGAGAGTATTCACTTATGTACATGTCAAGATGTATGCATTTTGTGATCTAGCCACCGATAACTATCATGAGTGCAATTTCATAATGACAAGACATGATGCGTGTATTTTAATGATATAGCCATCGACAATCACAGAAAGTGTAATTAAATATCTATATGTCAAGAGGAATACATAATATGATCTAACCATCGACTACCATACATAATTAATTACAAATTTTCTTGTCACAGTAATTTAAGGAATACATTTTTACCTCAGACAGTAAACATTTCCTCAGTGTAAGCAATCGGCATGTCTTGTCTTTTAAATCAGTTAAGTAAAGTTGTATCCATATGTAGAAATGTATCCATGCATGCATGCAGCCAATGTGTGTATGTATGTATGTATGTATGTATGTATGTATGTATGATAAAAATTATATATCATATACTTGAAACTCTTTATTGTAACTTTTTATCTCTTGGTTCTTCTTTGAAATTATGATATTTATTGAACAAGGATGGTGTAATATTGGATATATATGGATACGAAGCACACTGCACTTGATAGGAACATGTACCATTGTAAACATTAATAAATACATGTACATATCATGATTAAAATGTTTGTTTTGACATCTTAAATTTAACATATAATTTGTTTCTCTAGAAATCACAGTGATAAATGGGAAAATAGAATTTACGGTATGGCGAATTAAAGCCAAACTAGAATCCAAGAATTCAAAACACAAGTCGATCAATTAAAAGTTCAAAGTGAATTTCAGTTCCATTCCGGATGAAATTCAAGATAGAAGGCGATTATGTCTGAAATAACCTACGAAATGTACATGTGTCAACAGTCTCTTGTTGAAGCACAGATACTATTATTCCTGTTTTGAATTCCGTATAATCGCATTGAAAATGCCTTTGTTCAAGAATTATATCAGAGCAATTTTGTATTTCCAGAGAAAATAATCAATTGAATTCAGTAATTTGAAGAAAATAAAAATTCACCCTGAAATGGTCACAACATAACACAACTTAAAGTGCCGATTGCTAAAGCATGACTGACTAACCTTTATCAAAAGCGTCAGTTATAAGACTAAATAAGACGCAAAACAGATTCCCACATGAGGATCAAAAGTTCATTCTTCTGGAGAAATAAAAGAAGTTTGTTACCAATTGGCACATAATAAATGTCACGTAATCAAGGTATGACCTTGACTTAACCTAATGATTCTTACTCTGAGAAAGATATATAACAAAAATCTAAAAAGTTGTTTACATTAACATAATCAAGAATTCAGATAGGTCAAATAGAACTGAACTCAATTCTGGAAAAGATCAAGTCCTGTAAACAATGTTACATTACAACAGCATGAAATGAAATAAATTTAAAAAACACTAAAACTAACAGACAACTAATTAAAATTAATATCAATAACACTGTACATTGGTCATACGGATAATTAGTTTTATAGCGTAACCTATTCTAATTCAAACCATTATTCGCCTCCATGACTAGAATATTGAAGTATGCAACAGTAAACGTCCCAATATTGTCTTGAAACAAAATAAATGTATTTTTTATTTATACTTTATATTTTTACAACATATAGAAGTACATTGATTTTCTCAAATTTAGGATCCTTTCAAAAAAGAGTATCCGCGACATAAGTTTAAGTTGAGTGCTTTTTGTGGCTTAGAACTTTTTAGTATATATATATATATATATATATATATATATATATATATATATATATATATATATATATATATATAGTGAACTAAAGAAACATTTAGTGTGCAATTCAAACAGACTAAACGGATAGAAAGAGCGTTAAAACAACCAGCTCACATAACTCACTTACTTTCGAGCTTACGCGCAGGATACATATATGTTTGATATGATGTATGAGAAATAGCACAGGTCCTAAAGAGATAGTGACTATGTGCAACTTTCCTACAGTTAAAATCATAACTCATGCATGTTATGACATAATTTCAGCTCCCCGCCCCCACCCCGATATTTTCAGCTCCTGGTTCAATGACTGAGAGTACAATCAGCAGTTGTTGAGACACTGGGAGCAATAGTTGCAAAGGTGCGCATGGAAGACTCCAGACATAGTGTAGCTCTTCACTGGAACTAAGCAGCATGCACCTCGGCAGCCTAATGAGAGGCTACGTAGTCCTATAGCAGTACGAAACAGGGTTTGCCTTCCTGACGTACTTTATGAGCTTTCACCCGTCCTCACCTCCATCAGCCATGACCAGTTCACTTTGAATTTTGATCGTGCTCACAGTTTATTACTTAGGTGGCTGAGGTGATTTAGTCATAGATGGTAGGGACCTATACAGTGCTACTCTTGTGTCTTAGGATTGTAGACATGACGGCAAAATTCCGCACAGAGAGAGAGAGAGCGAGATAGAGAGAAAGAGAGACAGAGAGAGACGCAGAGAGAGAGAGAGAGACAGAGAGAGACAGACAGAGTGAGGGTATATAAGAATTATATTGTAGCGATCAATGTATGCTCACTTATTGAATCAATACTGCTCACTATATTCCTCTCTGATTTGACGTAAACAACGTTTGTCATATGTTCAATTTGTCTAATCCATGTGGTTGTTATAGAATATATTATATGCGATTCGTATCAAAAATGCAGCTACTGCTGAAATATCTGCAAATTGTATTAGATGAACTGTGGTAATATCTACATTTTTATCATCACATTCAGATTCCATTATATATACAATCATGATAAAATCTAATGTCAAACATGCACCTAAGACGGTTATGTAACCGTCATATTAAATGTTGAGTTAAGTTCTCATGGCAATACTGCTTTGACTTTAACTGTTGATAGTAGTACAAACTTACTGTCATGATGCCACTGATTATCTATCCATATTCCCATTCCACCTCGAGTCCCCTTAGTTCCAGTTTGGATAAATAAATGTGTTCGAGACTAACGCACCATTAAAATCTGAGGCTTTGATTAATCAAAGACATGTATACCAAGCGTGAAAATAAACAGACCATTTGCTAAGAATGAGGAGTCATATATTTCCTCTAATTCTTTGGTTAAGATTAACCGCTTTGCGCTCCAAAAGTTACTAAACGTGGTGGTACTTGAACGTAAGCGATTTTTTCTTTCAAGCAATGTCTTATTGCAATATTAAAATTATTAAAATATGTTTTGTTAAAGGCAATTGACACCACATCATCTCCGAATCAATCGTTGTCAGTACACTCAGCCAGTTTTTTTGCCACAAAGTCACCTTTCAGCTTGGCAATGATATCTTCAGTGTCTATGTTTGACGCTTTCAGTATGCCAGATTGATCTTCAAACATCAAAAGATCACCATGATCGACACCAGGATAAACACATACGAACCGCTTTGATTCAGATCCATATCATAACCATGCCATCCAGCAGAATAACGACCGTAAATGTTGGTAGGTTATATAATAGCATCACATGTGTGAAATTGATAAGTGTTTGTGGGGTCATTGAGCGCTCTAGTGTACACAACGCTTCAATGACAAGATGACCACTTAGATGACATTAAAACTTGAGTATACTGGCATGGTAGAATGAAACAAAGATTGTCATCCACGTCCACCAGTAACCAGGAATACATAAATAACCACTTCGACTGGCGGTACAAGTCAAGACGTGTCAAAATACAAACTATGCTGTGGTGTTACCACGTATGAGATCCAGTGAGTGCCAGTGCATGTTGATTAATCCTGATTGACGATGCCAGTAACACGTGACGATTGATGCAAGTTCATCTAACATAAAAATTCCTCGAAAACGTTTTATCGTTTTTGACCTAGCGAACGAATCAAGACCGGTCAACTGACCCATGAGAAGCTTTGCTTCCATCATCAGCGTCTGAAGGAACTTCCAGTTCCATCAATGAACGCAAACTTGTCTCACGATATGTGTCCAGCCTTTTAACAAAGTCGCAGGAGGCGATGATATCACGACTGCAATAACAAATATACGAAGGACAACATGGAGAAAATATCCGGGAATAAAGCATCTACCTGGATACAGTTAATATGGGCCTGTTATACGGCTTGACCTTCGATTCGATTCTAACAACCAATCAAGTCTGGTGGAGCACCTATCAATTGCTTTGACGCTGTGTGTTACATAAACGACCTTGCTTATAAAACATAGAATGATACAGGTGAACGTCAACGAGCCAGTTTGTACCTCATTCGTGATATGATTGCAAGTCTTCCAAGACAGAGACCGCGCCACATGATGGGTTTGGGTCGTCAAAACAGGTATGAAAACCATGATTGCATTTGGTTACACAGACTAAAAGTAAAAATATAAACAAAGGACACAAATGACAGGACATGATCTAAAATATACTAAAGTTAGGGCGGGTACTGGAGCGGTGTAGCTGCGTGGAAGTTATCACGTGCAGCCAAGGATATTCATGAGATTACTTGAACATGACTCGCAAAACAAGGCTGATTACGCACCTATAAACACATGATCACCATTGTCAATGAAGCAAATCTGTACAAAGAAGCGGAGTCGCTGGCGTCCAATGATTTTGCAAATGTTGCAGATGCACTAGAGCACATTTATGACCACGATTATTATAGGCTGATCTTGGCAAACAATTTATTCGATCTGTTGGTGTGATTCTAGCGAAACACCATCTGCGACTACGTTTCGGGAACAAATAGTGTACATCATTATCAAGCTTTGGTCCAGCAGTATACATACATATGGTGATTCTTGAATCTGATCATATTTACCTTGAGAACATTTCAAACATTGTTGGTGCTTGAGATCTTTCTGCACAATGTCCCGTTGGACACCATTAGTCATTTTGATTTTTTTGGAGCCAACAGTCATAATCAAGTATATTTTGTTTCGCAGTCCTGTATATTCGAACTGCCAACCGCCTTTTATTGACGACTCAAAGCAACGGAATTTCTTTCGGATAATTAAAGTCAAGCAATAGACTCGGTCGTGCTATGTTCGCGTGCACAAAGTCGGTGGAGATCTGCATCAACAGCGAATCCATGCCGGTGTACAGCATTTTGACCCTATCCTGATAAATCGGTTAGATCATGTCATAGAATGGCTCGTACATTTACAGGTTCGACAAGTCCAGCTCAGTCATCTCCAAATAAACTGGTTTGGTCTGTTTGAGCTTTGATTTTTTACTGTGAACGACAACAACTCCACCGTAAACATTTTATTTCTGGAGTAAAACGCATGGTCATCAATGGGCATTCGAAGTCTGTCTATTCTGCTATTATCACGGATAAGATCGACTCGAAATATTTTGCCATTACTCTTCGTGGTTTTCCCAAGCACGGCATTGAACATTAGCTTCAAAAAGTTCCTTTCAGATATGTTGGTTGTTTTATGCATACATCCTTATTTACCTGAACATACGGAGCCATACAAGCTTTATGGTTCAATTTGTGCACTAGATGTATCTTGGTGAAACGCATATCCCGTCGCAAGTACAACTGCAAATTTCTCACGTATAGTACATAGTTATGTTTTGGTGCGAAGACTCGGGATCATATTGTTGCATGTTTGGCATATTTGCGACCGGACTAATCAACCATCGGTAACAATCGCAAGGTAGTCATCGGCAGAATTTCTGGGACCAGCATATAATCGTTGTGTGCCTCCTGTAAATGCTCAGAATAGATAAGGTCGATTTCAGATATATCAATTGTCACCGTTAATGTTCTGATCGTGCACGTCTTTTGGACATCAAGTATGCGCATGATTGATCCACTGAAAACCAAACGGAAACTGCTACATTATATCCCATTCGTACAAATTATTGGTATCGATGTACATAATGTAACTGTTGGTGTGAACGGAGTTACATCCGGACAAGTTGAGGTTGTTGGCATGATCGTGTGTGACGCACCATGGATATTCCGCCACGAAATCATCGCTCGTTAACTGATGCTCGTCAATCTCTGTGTGTATTTCCCACTCGAGTTTGGTCTTCGACAACGATGCACTCAAGCCCGTACCCGGTGTTGAAGCGTGATGTGTGGCTTCGAGCTTGTACACATGCATAGCTGTGTCATGAAGTGCCACGAACATGCCAGAGAAACAACAAATCCGTGTGCAGATACAGATCCTCGCCAGGGTGTTGTACGCGAACAGACTAAACATTTTTTGCAGGCTCATAGTCGTTGGCGGATGTAACTTCACGTGATAACGATAGATAAATCAAATTTGCTCCAGTTGTTCATGTACTAGCACGGATACAGACCCTTTCATCTAGCCAGGTTCGTATGGGTTGTGTAGTATTCACGGATAATTTTAATGATCTCCTCCGTCAGATTATTTACTAACGTCAGGTACATTTGCAAATTTGTTAGCTGAGCTACTTTTGCTGCAACAGTCAGACATTCAAAATCAGCGTAGATGGTATAAGGAACTTTCATCTTTTGCTGTACTGTTGTAAATTTGACAGCATTTTGACAACCTCGGGCATGATTGTCCGATGTGGCTTTACACTAACAACACTCAGCGAAATTCGTGATTGATGAGCAGCTCTTATAAATTAAATACATGCATGCAACGTTTGCACATATATTGTTATCTTTAAGGTTTCTGTGGCGTTCAAGCAACGTTTAAGATTGTTTATCCATAAATAACGAGATGCCGAATCTGATTATTTCATTTCACGTAGTAGCATAAAGTCAATCTGAATTGGTTTTTGCCTGCCATGGGGAGATAGAGATGATTAAATTAACAGCTATATCTGGGTTCAATGTTTCAAATTTCTTTAATGTGGCTTTGGTCACTTACACAGGAAACTTAATTTTAAAAAAAGTTGAGTTTACCCAGGTGTCGCAAGTATTTTCCAGGTATGTCTTCATTATCATTGACCCGTTATAATGCCATGAAACTTGCCTGTTTAAAATAATTGTTATCAAAGATTTCACTTTGATAACTGATCTTGGCGGGCCCAGTTTGGTGTTGCTATGCAACTGGATCCACGAAACGAGTGCTACGGTAAGATGGTGTATTGCTAAAACGTTACAATGCACCTGTCAATTCAATTTATGATTGTGATGCTGTCTTTAACGTTTCAGAATTATGTGTGTTCCACTATGAATTTGCGGAGAAGTAATCATAAAAGAATGAGCGCATAGGACAATGTCTGCCTAGACGCCAACTTGCCCAAAGCTTTATTACACCGACACAATTCCAAGAATCATATTGTCAGTGGTTGTTGAGCGTCTTTGCTTAGTGTGTAGGTGGGTGGCATAATGGCCACGTGATTTTCTAACTCCTTACTACGTTTCTGAAATTTGAACTCGATCACTTATAGTTGGTATGTTTTAGCATACACATATTCATTTCTTCAATCGGGACAGCAGCAGCGAAACGACGTTTATTTTCATCCTCAACAGGAAGACGGGTTTTGAACGTACGAGTCGAATAACGCGACGATTTGGAAGCAGTTAGAAGATCATAGCATACTTTGGTTGCACACAGAAAGTAATCTTATTGGTTCGACAATGCCTAATAGCGTGCTCGCTCGTGTCGTAGACAATTATGGGTTATCTAAACCAGTGACAAATAATCTCAAGCCATGCTGCGTTTTGACTCTAAACCACTACAGTGTTATGTTTTCTGCAATGCTTGCTTTTACCTTCCCCGACAAGGACATTTCAGAAGCGCGAGCAGCGGAAATCCCCTAACTGTATCAAGTTTTATTTTCAACAAGAACCCCAGTCGGCGTCTCCTGTGCAGTATGCCACATGCACTTCAAAGCAAATGGTGGGCTGATGAGCCACTCGGGTACTCATAGAAACGAAAGCAGTAAGTGGTGTCATGGTTATCTTCCAACTCGAACGAGAGAAACAACAAAATACATTTCTTTACCCCAAAGAACACATGCTCATACCAAACATTGCATTTGAGTTGAGACGGATAAACAAAAACACCCATACATGCAATCCAATACTTATTCATACGAATGGATATTTAAATGTAGAAGGTCATATGGAACTCTTGCAGAAATCATAATTACAATCAGCCACTTTTACTTACTAACTAATTTATAATGATTAAACGTTTAATGGTGATGCTTACAAATATTCATGTACATGCAATCCAACTGAAAACAAAACTAATGTAGTGAAGGTAAGGATTATATGTTGCCACTTTGAAACAGTGTTACGTACAGCTCATGAGCACACTTGCATGCAATTAATAGGAGAGATGCAAATGTGATTTCACGGTATCAAAAATAACATACAAGATTAAAAATGTACATCAAGGCGATTTGATGACTTTTGCGGAAAACTCATGCTGACAGGGCAGCATTAACGCTTGCGAAACAATGTAAATGGAGTAAAGATGATATTTTGGTTCTTACCAAGATACACACATTTATAAAGAACCTGATAGTAGAGGGAATGGTTTATGTTATACCATGCTAATGAACACACACATATACAGTAAATCTCATATTTATACAAACAAATGGACTAAGTAAAAATGTCGTTCAGACTTTTACAAACAAAGATATTACCAATCAAGTATTATTCTTGTAAATTAATGTTAAGTGGTAACGTTTATGAACTCAAGTTCACAAGCGAATTCTCATTTTCGAAATAAACATTAAATCTCGAAAATTGATGTATATGAATACAGGCGGTATTATAATACTCATGTTCACGTTAAATGCATCAGCCATTAACTATTATATTCACTTGATATGCCGAATATCGATGTTGTATTTTCTTTCTTACAATTGTCTATAAAAACATATTTTAACTCTTCTTGTATTCCTATTGTCATTACAAAATGCAAGCATTTTTCAGATGCGCGTATGTAAATGTTAAAATAGAATTAGCATTGTTTTATTTCACATTAGAAGAGGAAAGTAATTTTTCAGAGCTCAAAAAAAGTTATGTAATAGAAAAACACATATCATAAATAGTTAAACATTTTTTTTTCCATTAGAAACGTTTGTTAGACACTATAGTGATAAATGGCAAACACGTTCATGTCACAAAAAAATATAAAAGAATTAACACTCATATGTATTTGTATATTTAGTTCAAGTTTCTTCTACAGGCTTACAAATCATTACGTTTCTCTGCCTCATTGCATATGCAGACTCATCAGTAGACTGAATTGGTTATACAACTAGTTTATATATCAAACAAAATAAGCAATATTAGTGTTTGTTCAAAAGATTTATGGCCCATTCTTCAACTGTTAGAAAGAATCCCATGATAAATTCATTTTCATTCCTTTAAGAGATGAACTAAAGCTCTTTGAAAGGACATACCGTTTGCTAGAAACTTGATACTCACGAAAACATATATGTGCCATTGAAAAATTATTATCTCACAACATCTGAAAGCTGGTATCAATCAAATACTTTATCTCTGTTAGAACATTTCAAAAATAGTAAATGTAATCGATTTAAAGTGTGGATGTTTGCAGACAAATCCTTAGAAGTGTGAAAGAGTAGACTATTCGCCTGTCATATTCCAATTAGTTTTCTCTGAGACAACAAGGCATGAAGTCAGTAAAAGGTTAAGAAAAACCCAACATTTATTGCGAAAGCTTGATCAAGTGTGTAATATATTGCATCTTGATATTGTCCGTAATTTACTCTACATTTTCTTTTTTTTTCTTTTTTACTTTCTGTCAATTGGTCATTCCAAACCTAATCAAAACATAATATCAGACTTTTTAACTTAAGTTCAAATAATTGCAATTTATATTTTATTCAATTAGTACAATGAAGTAAGCGTCCGAAGTTAAATCTGCACCGCCATTTTGTCATTGTATGCAAGCACGCATGTAATGGCCTGTGATTTGAAAAGTCTTTTGATAAATCACAATGATATTATCAAATATTTCCTTGTTAAATTATTTTTATTTACAGTTAAGATCTCTGTCCAAGGATATCATTCGGCCTTTCAGAGAATAATGATTTGAATAAATATTTCAAGCCCAAAACAAATACTAAACACAACAAATGATTCTGCACCAAGATATTATAGTAAGATTTATAAAGCCGTAATCTGACCTGGGTCATAATTAACAGTTACATTTCTAAAAAGAAAACACTAAAACAATTACGTAATAGAAACTTACATTCTAGAAGATTATGTTACTGGTATTGTAATACAGAACGGAATTCCAATAACCATACCCCAGGCCCAAATAAATATTTACTTAATTGATAATAATCTTAATATTTACCCTACAATCAATAGGAAATATTAGCTATGTATTATGGGTTGGAAAAAAAAATTATTGATCTGCAACAAAACGAAATTCATATTGGACAAGGTACAGTACAAACTACTATTATAACTTATGATTATAAGGAAACACTTACAAATACAAATTAAATATATAAAACACAACCCCTCATAAAACAGAAAGATTTATACACTAAGGCTTCTTTGCAGCTATTAGCCAAATAGAAATTTGATTTAAATTACGCAAGATGATTTCTTGTGTATGACACGTAATATACATACGCAATATACTACTGCTTTGCGCGTGAAGTTGCATCTGCAATTAGATTATTTTTTTCCCTTGACATGCCTGATGTCAATATTTTATACCTGCATTATCAGACCTTCCTTATCTATTCTAAAATAATTTCACTGGTGCGTATTTAATTGTTTAAAACTATAGCAAACTATATGATCTACACCTTGTTGTCTTCTTTTAACACTACTGCTTTATCTCCAACATGACTTGCTTGAACAGACATTTTAAATGATTGATTGAGATTTGGGGATAAAAGATCTGGTGAACTCAAAAGAATGGCTTCTAACTTATCTAAAGCCTCCTTAAAATTTTCAGATCATTGAAACTTGGTTTTTTAATAAATTGGTCAGGGGTTCAGAAATAATGGAAATATTGGAACAAAATTTATAATATTCAGCCGTACATAAATATCTTATGGGCTGCTTTCTACCGATGTGTAACGGTAACTCAGAGATACTCCTAACATTATGATCTATAGGTTTAACGTATCAGTGTGCAACCATTTGTCCTAGAAGTGTAAGACAAGCACAACGGAATTCACTTTGGGACAAACTAATTTTCAAAGTAGCATTAAAACATTTCCGAATCGTCTCCAACTGATCTCTCCATGACTCGTTGTTGATGTTGATATCATCGATGTAAGATTCATAATGTAATCATGTTCAACAAGCGTTGCAAATTACAAATCGAACCTTACAACACAAGCAGCATATCTTTATATTGATAAAATCCATCTGCAGTTACGAATGCCGAAATATCCTTTGCCATTTCCGTCAATGAAATTTGCCAAAATCGTTTCAAAGAGCAAAAATAGTAGCATTTATTTCCAAATTTGTCCTTGTAGTCCTACCAATGGAATACAGAATATTCTAGTCATACCATACAGTTGTCTATAGTATGTGCACATGCGGAAAGTATTTTCTGGTTTTGTTACAGAATTCATGTTGAAATTCAATCTCTTTTTCTCGTTTCTAAGAAGTTCTTCTCAACCAAATAATGAAATTCGGTTTCAAACAGTTTAACTTCATGGTAGATTGTATTTGTTGGTGAAGGAACATATGGAACTAAGTGCTTATATTCAAATGATAGCTATTGCAGTTAAAATATTTCTTGTGTCTGTAGTTGTGTAAGTTTATTGTCCAGATAATTCATAATTTCTGAATTCGGAAGATTGGTTACATAACATTAATACAGTTCATTTGCATTCCATCTCTTATATTTTGATTGTGTAGGATAGGTACAAATATGCTGATTTCATGTGTATCCTGGCTCTCTCTATAAATATACTCCTTTAATAAATTTATATGGCAAAGTTGTTCTTGGTTTAGCCTACCAAGACTATTAATTAATTAATTTACAACACACATCATTTCAACTATGTATGGAATATAGTAATTAGCCTGAAGAGTATGTTGAGATGAGGGCAAGAGACCCAGACTTCTATCATGAGGCTGAAACCTCCTTTCCTTGGTATTTTTGTTAATTTCCTTTTTGACTGAGTAGAATGCAGATTTGTTCTTGCAAAGTTGAAAGCCTTTGACAACATATGTCCCAAAATTAGAAACTAGTCGAGAAGATTAATTTTTATATCTTCATTTCAAACAACTTCAATGGTCCATGAAAAGTATTTCTAACAATTGCTTCAAACTGACGAAATACTAAAGATCAAACAACATTAAATGAACATCTTCCTCCCAATTGTTTTCAGTATAGAAACAAAATAACCGAATACTATTTTTCAAAGCTAGATGAAACCATTCGAAAGCCCCATGGTTTTCAAGGTGAAACGCAGAAAACTTAAATTGATGGATGCCTATTTCATGCATAACTTGTTTCAAAATTCCAGACATAACATTTGACTCCTGATCATAAGGTCCCCGTTTTAACAAAATAAGACTGTGGATTCAGTTTCCATCATAGCCCTCTGAAACAAATAAGATTATCGTGTGTCGCCCTGATCAGAATAAAGAAAATGGGTAGTTATAAGGAGGATCACTGCAAGCAATACCTTATGATTGGTAAACTATGAGCAAAAGTGACCCCATCAAAAGCCTGATTAGTAACTGTGTCACCTAAAGGAGTAATGTCCTGACCAACATCATTCTAAAGAGACTTCTTTGCCACAAGTCTAGTAAATACGCAAGCTTGTTTTTAAATCTGGCATTTCCGTTTCAATATGATTGATTTTCTGAATTAAACAAGCCTTGTAAGTTACAGCACAACTTTATCCTCAGCTAGGTCATTGCCTAATTATAAATGAATACCTTCAATGGGAAAAGACTGTCACTGGTTCTGAAATTAAGTCAGATGAAAACTTTACCCATTAATATCTCCTTAAGTTGTAATAGAGATTGGATTAATATAATCAATAATAAGTGATACAGAACATTCGACATTAATGATTCATGATTCATGATTATCTGTAATAAAATCAGACTGGGTTTGTTTGACCCAAACAAATGTATTGCATTCAATACCTGACTTTGACGTTAAAGTCTTCATAAATAAGCATTTGCAAGAACTCTTTCAGGATTTTGTTGCTTATTTTCCGATTTGTAGCAATTACAAATCATGTGTGCAAGTACGAAAGGATGACGATTTCTGATCAGTCTTATCGAAAACATGATTCCTAAAGGTAGTGCAAGTAATGTGAGGTTTCATCAATATCAACGTTTTACACGATAATGGTAACAATAACAAGTCACAGCCACCCACCTGTCATTTCCGACCAACATATTCAAACTCCTGATTGAATTGACAATTAAAAGTTATAATAATACCCATTGCAATACTTTTCGTCTTTTCAACACTCATCTCCTTCGCCAAAGAAAGCATATGTCACATATATGAGAAATTATTGCAATTCGTTTCGCAATAATCTAATGCTGTCATTAGAGATCAGGATCATGTGTCGAGCAAGGCATCTCACTAAACTGAACACAATGTTGCTTCGAAATAAAAGAGCTACAAATGCTATAACAACACGTACCAGTCGCAAACGTACATACATAGAGCATCAACCAGCTTTAGTCTATTAAAATAAGCTTCGTATCAATATCATACTGGCATGGCCCGCTCTGACACTTTACTCTTTATTACTTTGTAAAGAATCGACGCAAAGTAATCACATCCATACAGCAATGCAAATAATTCAGCGAATTCTGATGGAACTCCATTAGTATGGTGAGATATGTATGTATTTAAATCATTTAGAAGAAATGAAGATAAAACAGGTGATTAAACACAACATAGCTTTACCCCAACGTATAAATTAAAGTATCAATAAAGCCATTTGGAGTTTTTACACCAGTTATAGCATTTGCATATATCACTCTCAGTATCGTATACAATTTATTGATACATGTATTTACTAATATATGATGAAGTGAAGTGATATCAATTTGGGCAAACGCTTTTTCGTGTTTAAAAATGAGCATGATACATCCCTCTTCTTTGTACGCATCAGCTTGCATAAAGTCAATATAATATCCACACTGAGAGAGAAACTTCTAACAAAAGATTGATCTTCGTCTAGAATATAACTTGTTTAGACCCATGTTGCTTGTGTTTCATTTAAACTTGAAATAGGTATTTTGTTAATAGAGACTTACATTAGTAACGTTATATTTCTAGTTAGTTACAAATTACTGAAAGTTCATCAGTTCCACTTGATTGTCAAGACTCTAAACTTTGTATGGCATAGTGCAATTATCCTTCAGTTATTTTACCATCCAGATTTTAATGGAGTATATTAGTTGTTGCGCTTAATAAGAAATTACAGTCCATCACTTAATGTGTATTCAATACATCTGAAAAGTACTGGCACCATCCCGTCCACATTACCTGCTTATTTAACGCAATATTTGGACATTTTAAAAGTCTCCATAAACATTTCGAATTTTTTTTTGACATGCCTCTTCAAGGCTGGGTGGTTTCTTTGCTTCATATTGGTTATATTTGTGCCTTGTTATATTTGTATCTATAGTGCTTATATTAACGCAAGTTATATGTCATATTATTATTCCGAAGTTTGTAAATACATCAAATGCCCCATGTTGCTGCTGCTTTGTAGTCTTCATCATTCCAGGATTGTTTGTTGACATATTTGACTGATCAATACAATATAGATTCTTCAAATCTTCCCACAGTGCTCGCTTAGTATGTATGTTGTTATGCAGGTTTAATTTGCATTGTTTGTTATCAAGAATTCTTACTTAGTTTTTATTTCATTATATGCTATGAAAAATTACATGTTGGAAATGACCTTGTCCAAAATCAAATTTGTTTTATACTTGACGTGGATCATCCTGTAACATGTAATATATAGCAAATAGCTTACTCTTAAATCCAAATTAATTCCAACGCTGTAATTGCTGATGTGCTTTTAGTGTTCACTATTCAGATCATTGTGTTAGCCCGACTCAACGGCGTTTTGCAAACCATATTGCATATTTCAGTTATAACTAAGAATTTATTTTGTAAACATTAGAAACATTCTGGAAGGCTATTTTCCATTAGTTAAAACACTTTTATAGATCAAGCGACATGTAGACAAGTAGATATCTTTGTAATCTTGTTTTTCTACAATTTTTATTTAATGTTTTAAGGTCTGGGGTAAATCAGTTGTATTAGTGCTGTGCCCAGTAATTCATTCCAGCTGGAATTTTATATATTCCAGTTATATATTTACTGGAAATACAAATGTGCTCATAAAATCTAACATTCTTGGAAATAGAGACCTGAAGTCATAGTAAAATTTCAAAAAATGATTTCTTCTTCGATTCTAATAGTTTGATTATACAATGCTGGTGGCACTATACCATTTTACTGGTAACCCCAGGCACATCAAATATTGCAACATTGGATTTAATGTGAAATTCGACGAAAGATTATTCAGACCTTTAATCATAAGACCTTGTGTCTGTAATTCAGTGATTATTTTGGACTTAATTCCCAATGCTTTAAATTCTTTTTACATTTTCCAATTTTGTATTCTATAAATAATTATTTGTTGAATTTTACAAGGCCAGATGTCACCCTGTTCTATTACTAAGTTAAAGACAATAGAAAGGTAAAGATTTTCAGGTATGAACCTTTCCCCAAAGGGGATATATAGGAAGGTTTAAAATATCCCTTTTGTTGAAACTTTGTGTCCCTTTATTGCAAATATCGAAGATGAGTATCACTTTTCTCTTAAATGCACCATGTATTATACTTTGCGATGTGTCCGATTACCTTTAATATTTCCATATTTCATATACGTTTAGTGCAATGCATATCAAATTAAGGTTTATATTATTTAACATTGATTCTCTACATAAATTTGCTTTTGATCTGACACATTATTTAAAGGTTTGGGATCCATGATGTTATTCAGTGAATTGTTGTTTTGTGGTTGTACTACGTCCTGCAAAACGTGTGATCCGTGATGGTGCCCATTCTACTCCAGATTCTTGTAATCCATACAAAAAAATTATTTAATTTATGTCTCATAACTTTTATTATATAAAAGGTATGTGCTATTGCTGTCTTGTAAATGTATGGTACTTGCAAAACTAAAGAAAGAATATCTTCCTGTTCTTGCGCACCAAAATTAAAATAGGTAATACAAAGTGTGCAAACATTTTCAGACGGTACACTAGAATAAACATTGTGTTTCCCCTCACGTAAGAATTGCATTACATTCTAAAAGAAAACTGCTGAAAACGCATTGATGTGTATGTTTATCGGAAGAAAAAAAACTTGAACATGAAGATATAGATTCTCTTTCCTCGACTAACATCATTGTATAGCCTATATCTAAACCACACTCATTTCATTTTGGTGTTCTGTATTGTAACGCTTAGTCACAATGCTTTTATACTACCTTTATGGGAAATACTATAGTAAAAGCGGACTCAACGAGATATATATACATATTTAATACATCTATATCCGATAATTTTGCTGTTCGATATTGTGCTAATGATGTTTTGTGTTTTACTTTAAAAAAAACAGATTAAGTAACTTAAAGCCTTCGGGTAAGACGTTTTCAAAAATCTCATTGAAAATTATTTATCGGCATTGTCATTCCTGAGAAATATAGCCTTCTACTTCTGGAAAGGTTTCATCATTTAATTCGGTTTGCTACATTCATGTGTTCCGTCCATATTCCTTGCTGACACATATATCATACAAAAATCTATGTTTGTGCATTAGATCATCAAATCATAACTTGCTGCTACGATGGGAAATATTCTGACATAAACTTGTATACCCATCACTAAAATATTCATTATGCTGCTAATGTGTCAGTACACAGTGTGAATCCATACGTATTTTAGGCTCAGTCTATTTTCCTCATTTCTTCAAAGATCATGCATTCCAAGTCCTTATGCGAAAGGATACTTTTTCAAGTAACGTTAATTGTAAATGCAAATATACTTTCACTGAAAGCAGCATCACTGACCTCTGCATTAGGTAGCAAATCTTTATCATCTCAATATCACTGACATGGCATTATTCGATATATCCTATCCACTTATGCGCTATTTGTTGGGGTGGGGCGGGGCTGGAAAGAAATATGTTAGTGTCTTTATTGTAAGTCTTTTGATGCTATTTTGCGAGAAACGTCATATGCACTATTTTCCAGCCACAAACAGTCTTACCATAGTGAGAGCGTAAATAGTACAATAAAACTCATGTTTTCGTTCCAGGATTTATATATGTACTCGTATATGTACTTCATGTTATAATGTCACCTGACTCGCGCAACACATGCATAGGTGTCATATATCAACCATCTCTCTCTTCATACATAAACACAAACACACACTATCTATATATATATATATATATATATATATATATATATATATATATATATATATATATATATATATATATATATATATATATATATATATATATATATATATATTTATATATATACATATATACATATATATATATATATACATGTATATATATATAGATATAGATATATATATAGATAGATAGATAGATAGATGGATAGATAGATAGATAGATAGATAGATGGATAGATAGATATGCGTATGTTATGTTATCCTTAAACGGCACCTTAGCGCAATAATCACGATATTGTCCAAGTGTTCTAGAATAGTACGAATGAGACATTGCACATAATTTTAAGGCAGACACGCCTTTCCAAACACATATAGATATGAAATAATGCAAAGAAGAGGCATACAACTGTAAACATATAAACACTATTTCGTTTACATAAATATAAAGTATAAATGATAAGAACATTCAAAGATGAGACAACAGCTTCTGTAAACCATATGTCCGCAAAGGTAGTCATATTTACACAAATGCTTAATTGAGTCTGCAGCAGTTTTTCGCGCAGGTTGGAAGTCAATGTAATCTACAAAAATGGGTTCCATGCGCAGAGGATGAATATTTTGCCAGGCATACAGATCACACCAAACACCGCTCCAATGGCCTAGTGGTTAGAGCATCCGCCTCGGATGCGGTAGGTCGTGGGTTCGATCCCCTGCAGGGTCATAGCAGAGACTTAGCAAAATGGTACTAACAGCTGCCTCGCTTGGCGTTCAACATTAAGAAGTTAGTGTTATGACTGGACGGACTGGTGTCAGGATGATGTGACTGAGTGGGACATCATGCTACATGTCTGCGGCATGATGCACCGATGCTAGACATCACTATAAACTGCCACACTGCAGATATCGTAGCAATACGACTGAAAAATTGTTAAAGCTACGTTAAAAATCGAAATCACATCACAACACACAGATCACACCAATTTATTTCAGTATATGGAATCTTCAATTCGTATATTCGTGTGATTCGTGAGACTAATGTGACTCGGCAGCCAAGAGAGCCAAGAGAGCGTAATACTTTTTTTACGGATTGTACGAGTATGTTATGTTTCCTCAAAATATTAACGAGTTCTCAAATTTAACTTTCTGCAAGGATTTCAATGGAAATGGGATCCTGAAATGTCAGTGGAAATGGAATCCTAAAACGTTTTCAAAGGATATGGAATAATAAAACGTTTCCAAAGGATATGGAATCATAAAACGTTACCACTGGCAATTGAATCCATAAGGTTACTAATGGAAATCGAATTCTAGACAGATACCACATTTGTATTTTAGGAAGATTCAATAAGATTCTGCTCCGATGTTGATTTTGTTTTAAAAATTATATGGTAACCTGCTTGATGTGGTCCTATCGGGATGTTACAACTGCGTAATTATCTGACTTTGTCATTGTCATTCACACCAACAGTATTTAGGTATATATGATGACAAAGAAAGGCTCAAACTGTACTACCTTTTATGAAGAGGATTAGATGAGGATATTTTGAATTATCAGATATCAATACCATTTTGGGAGGTTTGCTAACCACACTGGTGGTTATGATGTGGAATATAATATTTTCATTATATTCAGTATTGATTTTTGTCCTTTCTTGGTGAGGTATTTTTGTATGCCAAAACGAATTAAATTTTCTTACTGAGTATACCAATTGTGTTATCCGCGAGACTGCATCATATACAATCGATCCATCGTCAGGTTGAGACTCTATTAAAGATTTGTATATTATTAGCATGACCTAACAATCTGCTCCATAATTTTTGTGAACAATGAATCGTATTGAATCATTGGACTTTAAAGATCTGTCTCTTTTGTATGTAGCATGTCGAAGGCAAGCAACTCTGCGGTCATATTTGGTATCTTCCCCCATATAGATAATAGAATCCTGGACGTATATTAGACGATGTAGTTGGCAGAGGTATTTACGCTCAGTTTTCGATTTTGAAATGTTAAACCAGTGTTCTTATTTAAATTTGCGAACTATATTCACGTATATCTGAATTTCACGTTCTAATTAAATCGTATGTGTGTCATCTGTTCAATAACAAAACATAAAGTCACATATACAAACGAGTGGTCAGTTAATGGCAATTCATTATGCTGGTAATTATAATGTACAATAGGGTGACTAAAATTATGGTGCTCTGAGGTGGGCATTTTCATAATGACAACATTTACAGGCTTGATATCTCAACTGACTGTGAACTTAATATCTTCGAAAATAATTAATATAACGTTACGGAATTGTGTATCATCTTTCAACTTTAATTTTTATTTAAGTTGTCTGGGACTAAGAAGTTATATTTTAAGTACTTTTATTCAAAGTTTAGTAGCATAGCAAAGTACATGTATGTGTCGTCATAAGAATTTCATTCACGAAAGTGCTTATCAATAAGGTGAAATCAACAACTAAGCAGGTCATGAATAACGTGAGAGTTTGAACGGATGTCACTAAGTAAAGCTTGTGATTCAAAATGCGATCGCTCTATAGAGATTTAAAACGCGCACTCTAGTATTTAATTTGTTTCATGACAATTGATGGTCAAAATAGGACTGTTTGTGCATCTTGACGACCAATTTATTGTGAAAGGGAATAATTTCATTCACATTATTTTAGACATTATTGTTTTGATCTGATTTTTAGTTGAATTTTACCATACACCGTCATTTATTTCATTTTATTTTTGTTCCGTTATACTAGTGTTCGTAAGAGTGTTTGCGAGGAAAATAGTAATTTACAATTATATGTTCCTTGGATATAGCCGAGTGAATAATCATTAATTGAAACCAGTCAGTACTTTGGAATTAAGTGATTATATACACGAAATCAAATATTAAATTAATTAAATCGAATTGCGTGCAACTTTCAAATACTTCAGTGATATTCTTTACTCGTGAGATTTTATTGAAGTAATTACGTTCGGAAGTAGAAACATTGGGCTTAATAACTCTTATATTCCGCGGTATTATAGATAAATTGACAAAACAATCAGTTTGGATTATATTCTAAGAATTCGCACACTGTAAGTTATTTTTAGTCCTTTCACTTTGAATTTATTTTTAATTTCAATAAAGATATATATTTTGAAAACTTGAATGGTTGAATAGGTTTTACATTATCTTGGGTTGTGTAAGTTAAGACCCTTGACGTAACAATGACGTTAGTTGGGAGGTTCCTTATTCTTATAATGAATTGGTCATTTACAATGTCATACTTCCGTATGGTGTGATAAGCTTCATGTAAGTCAGAAAGATGGCAACTACATATTCTTTCCTTATGTTAATAAATGCTTTAAGCCTTACTAAATGGTCAGCTGTGCTTCAATGGCATATGATACGACAGAACCTCTGATAGTAAATTGCTGTACTCATGATGCCAGAGGTATTTTTCATTCTTCATACGTTTCATTCTTTTTCCAGTGTTGATTGTTAGCGCCATCAAACAATAGCTGGTAGGGTTGGCGTGATCCTCTGCTGTTTGAAGTATTGCTAACACTGCTTCTCGTCGCCAAGTCTTCGTAAAGTCCTTTGTGTCCACAATGTTTCTGAAAATGTATATTAATTAATAGAGATTGGTATCAGGTAAGTGTTCAGGTCTGTGTTTCAAAACAGAATGGTGGATATCACCTGGTCCCAATCGGCTCTTTCAAGCGAATGTTCACTGTGAGTAAAAGGTATGAGTAGTCTTGTGTCTTAGCAGAACTAAAATTGAAAGTACAAGTTTATGTCAGACATTTAACACGAAGAATGTTTTCGGTTCTATTTTCATTTGTCGAGTGTTTAACGATTTTGTTTGGCTAATGTATTTGAGCTTTCCTTTGAGCGTTTTGTCAAAGTTATTTAGGTTAAGAGATCTGGTTACAGCTACGAACAAACTATCAGAGTGTATATTATTGTTGTCAATTCGTAAGGTCGTCAGTAATGCTCCAAAACAATTTGTTGACTCTTGATAAAAGGCAGTAGACATACAGAAGTAGATAAGAGCAAACGTTTGTGACAACTTGTATCACAAGTAAATTTTAAGTCACCTTTGTTTGTTTTCGAGTTGGGGTTTGGGCGGCCAAATTATGCATGTTTCCAGTTACAACCAGCGCACGACTCCTAAAGCGAAAGCTGGATCAGCCCCTGTATGAACGTGTCTAACACAACACTTAATATGCTGATAATTATATATCCTAAAGTTAAATCTAACGTAATTTTCCTCAAAATTGTATTCAACAACATATCTGGTTCTATGCTTTTGGTAGCTGCCTGTATTCTACGTTGACAATTGATAAATGAGATTAGTTAAAATCAGTTTTATCCTGACTAAGTATCAATATGGTATTGTTCTTATTTTTGTTGCTATTCATACGGTCTCGCTTTGATATAACGTATATTGTTCATGGAATATTAAAAGGTGGTCTCGGTTTGTTAGCAAATCATCACCGATCTTTTCTTAATGTTCAAATACTACACATAACACTGGAAGAATGAGAGGCGAAAGATATATTAGTCTAATTCGTCATTTCAAGTTAGAAAGATCACTCGTACGGAAGGAATACAACATGAATGTATCATTGATTGTGAGATCTTGCAATTGTCTGTTAGGCCTCCATTCAAAATAATGTCAGCAAGCATGGACACCATCGTCCCAATGCTGTAGCCATATGAAAGTGTGATATCGTTGTCGATGTATGCTACTAAGAGAATGGTTCATGTTGGGCCGGGCTTGCAGGCTCAAGTCCAGTTGAAAAACAACTTTATATTATTGGACTAATAAATGCCACAAAAAATAAACATTATCTATGTAGCCATAATTGGATCATACACATTATGATGTTGATCATAATACCTGACTTCGAGGCAATGGCAGTTTCACTAATACCATAATATTAACCAACTGGAGGTAATTTAATTTTGCTGCTTTGGAATATCACAATGCTATTGATGACTTAAACATCTACTTGTTATTATTGGAAACTTATATTTATTTAATACGTTGCATTTCTTTGAACGTGACTTTATTACTTGAAGTGCAAATCCAGTGACCAAATGATTGCTCTTAAATGTGAAGTACCCTAAAATGCTTGATGCCAATGTGCAGAACATGCTAGTGACCTCCCTTTGTAGAACTGTGAGGCAATTAACATTGTTACCGGGATTTCTTTCCTACTCTATATAGACTATTAATTGCACCAATCAAACTACGTTTACTTTTCAATATCCGGAAGGAAAAACAGATTTGGCTTTCCAGAGAAAATTAAAAGGAAGCTTGTCTGTTGTATAAATGTTCATACTGAACTGGGTTTAACTTTGGAATGTTCTGAAATTAATTACAAATATGATAAACAATGTGACAATAATGTGGCAGTGGAGAGAGTAAAAAGTGGTAAAATTCATGAACTACTGAATTTCCGAAAATATATATATATATATATATATATATATATATATATATATATATATATATATAATTCGTGTATTCGCAGTCTGGATCAGATAATAAAGGGTTGAAAACTTGATGAAGAATTCCGGTGAACCTGATGTTCCTATCCACAGAATAGATTTAGGTTACTGAATCTCTTGTTTGGTGACTTTAACTTCATTAAAGAAGATGCAAAAACTTGAAACCATTGTGAACGCGAATCAGCATAGATAAAGGCTGTATTAATTTCCATACCATGAAATGTTTAAACCGTTTGATTAATAAATAGACGAGCGGCAAGAATTATTGAGGGATGACAGTGACCTTTTACGTGTTTTACTTCAAACATCATCCAATATATATATATTAAGGATATTGCCAGTATGTATTTCAAAGTGTCATCTGCCCAGATTCATAAGGACTAAAACGGGAACGAGAAGGCAGATCATTTAAAGGCAGCAAAGAAGGATGGTGGTCAGGTTTTTTTCTATTAAATTTATGAATTAAATTACCTACCTTAGTTTTTAATTTTGAAATGTTAATGTACAATATCCTCCCTAAAAATTCGTGGTGTATTTTACATCATGGTATATAATGAAATGATTAGAGAATTATGTAATTTCTACATAGTGTTTTCGTTTCTTTATACCAAGACAGGATGAGGTTGCATCCATGCTAAGGACTTTAATCCGTATTACTTATATTATATGGGATTTGACAGCATGATAAAACTCTGTCGGAAGGTTTTACATGAATCATAATTAAAATGATTGGGCGACATTCCAGCTGATCTGATGTAGCAAACGTATGACAAACCATTACCATTTACAGTAGGTAATGCGACGAATGCAGTCCCTAGGGTAGAAACGTGCACACACAGCTCCAGTGTTAACTACCCTAAATAGAACAGACCAAAAGTTTGCTAAACAAGTTGCGGTTACAATTTACATATAATAATTTTCTCACTTTCTAAATTAATTGACCCTTGTTGAGTAATGGACACAAAGCTTATAATTTATTGAATTCTACCGTTTTAATAGCGGTACTCGAAATATTATATAAACTGAGCAAACTAATTGGTAACTCGTATCACATACATGTTCATGATCTTATAGGGACATTTAAACTACTCCTACTGAGTTCAAAATAAGTGGACTTACATTTGCTCGATAAACGAATCAGCTAAACACTTGCCTAAGAAACCATGTACCATGTACACTTTTAAACGCAGACACACACATTCAATAACAAGGTCCAGTCGCTTCTAAGATAATGTGTTTAATGGAGGTGCAATCGACGGGCATAAGAGGTTAAACCAACTGTAAAATCATAAACCTGCAACAGATAAAACACTGATACAGAAAACAAATAAACAAAACCAATTTCGAACAACAAAATTATGTTACAATGGGGACAATTTACAGTTTATAGATGGAAATGGACTTAAATAATATCAGCCTGTGAAGGATTACTTAATAAAGCTTCTGTGTATTTGCACGTTGAATCTAATTTCACATTCATATTTCAGCTTAATGCAGCCTTTAGATTAGAGAACCTAAACCGACACTCGCCTTACCCCTGTAGTACGACACAGACAAATACATGTCTCAAATCACATGAAGTAAGTTAACGTAGCGAAAACATTATTTCAAATAAAAAAGCACTACATAGATATATTTTCAAATACAAGCCATTAAACAATGTTCATCACTAATCTTTAGTCGTTGATTATTATGGCTCTGAAACGACGAAACGCACATGAAATTTTGACATAATCAGCGGACCTGGAAAATAAAATTCCAATATCTGCTAAATTGACATTTTACTGGCATTCGGAAGACAAAATCACTCAAGGGCTATTTAAAATATATTTCCATCTCATATCTCAAGTTTACTTCTCAAATGAATGCTGCCGTTACCTGAATTCACAAATCTATTTGTAGTGCTAAGGCTTTTATTGCAATCAATAACAGCATGGATGTGACACGATGTCGTCTTTTCTGCAACAATGTGAGCTTTCCGGTACATTATTACCATGGATGCATTGTATCAAACGTTACGTACCTAAAACAATGACAGAAATACATTTTACTTTGTAAAAGGTACTACGGTTCACCATAATTCTTGTGCCATAGTACAGGATTTTAGATTTAATATTTGCAAATGTTTCTAACGCAAAAGAAAGCGAAAGCAGGATTACGAACTGGAAACCATTTTGAAGATTATGACACAATTCTTACTCATTACCTGCACAATCGATTAATGATAAATCATATAAAAAGAATTGCTTTATTCATGAATGGGGTATGTTTTGAAGAAAAAAGTCGTTAAAAAAGTCAATGTAACTTGATAACTGTTATGTTTGCTTTCAGAATGACCTTGTATATTGCTTACTGCTGCTCATCAAAGAAGCGGGAAAGTCATCCATAAAAGATTTTGACGAATACAGAATATAAAACCTATCAGAAAATAGAGAAGTTCTGCCAAATATGGTTTGCTTCTCAAAATTTCCAAATGATGCAACATATTACATAAATAACAAAGTTGTTATTTGGCAATCTCTTTTAACACATCTTAATAATCCAATAATTCTTTGAGAATCTAATAGTTGAATGCTCTAAATATGACAAAGCAGGAAAACATGGCATTTTATATGATATATGATTATATTTTCAATTTTCTGTTTCTTTCTTACTGACGAATGTGTCAATTCTTAACGTTTAACAAAACAAATGACCTGACCAAACTATCATTTAAGTAGAATATTTTTTTAATATTATTTGGGTTCGGCTCAAAAGGACTTACATGACAATGTTAGATTGTCCGTCGTCTTAAAAAGTGCGAACAAATATGCACTGGAAATCGTATTCCATACAAAAGGATAACTGAAATGAACTTGCAGAGCTAACAAAAGAAACTTTAACGAGACTTGCATATTTCTTCAGGAATATAGTACCTACTGATTCACATTACCGACGAAACGTTTCAGTCACTCATAGAGACAGCCACGTGGTTCCTTTCGATGCTACCCGATTCGATTAAATTCATTTCCCAGCAGCTTTCGTTGTGATTAAATAGTAAGTCTTGGTAATATTAAAATTTGATATTATTCTGTTGTATTTTTGTTTTGCCTTTCTGTCCAACATTTTATCATATTTCTGCATTTTGGATGAATGTTGTTTATACTTTGAACCCTTAAACCCTTGCAAAGTTTTATACTAAAACTCATCCATGACACGTCTAAGGGATTTCCACATCCTTTGAAATAAATAAATGGTGTTGCACACGGCACAGTCACTAGTATCATATAATGTGATGTTATCTTTCACTTCATTGTAGCTGTTTATGTTTCAAGAACGGAAGACAATGAATCCGAATCCCACACTCACAGCATAGATGGTGCTCGCCAGTTTCGTATTTTGCATATGGTTAGAGCGATAACTGGTTATACTGGCTATTTAAAATGAACCTTGTATATCTTAGGTATTGTTCAAAGAACCTTTAATTCCTTTTAGTGTGGTGTATTATTGATAGGTGTGATATGGCTTATAGTGTGCATGCAACTTGGCCTTACTTCAAATACGCACCTCTCGAAAACAGGATAGCTCTCCCTGGTCATTTTCACTTCTTGAAATTGTAAGATAAATTGTATACAAAACAGCAGATTAAAAAAAAAAAAACATTTTATGTATTTGGTAGTTCATTCATTGCGCACTTCACTGCACTTTCAGAAGTCGGTAAAGTCTAGTCCGGCAATTTATTTTCCATATTTTATTAACTGCTAAACATAGTGTACATTACACTATTTCAAGTTGATTTCTGAACACAAGGGCGCAAACATTTTAATTAGATGTTTGCTTAGATCATTTACACTTTCCACAAGAATAATATCCAATGAAATTTCAGCTACAGTAAATGAAAGTAACATAGAGGTAATATCAACATTTTTCCCATTGTGCATGTTGCAAATGTAAACTTCACCTTAGACCCACCACTCCCTCAGAAGTGGAAAATATGTGTAGAGCGCTCCCATAGTTAAAAACCGTATTTTAGTTTGATCTTGTTACATGCATTGTCATATATCTAGCACGGTAAATAAATTGTAAAATGTATTTGTCAAGTTCACCATTCGGTTTTTCACACTAACTAACGTATTGGCAATACTTGTTTTTCAGGTTAACGACAGTCATAGTTGATATCTTCGAATTTGTATTAAACACATATCTTACATCCACATAAACGTTCCTATGATATCCAGATTATACATCGGTTCACACAACAGCTTTGTTCATCAGCTTGAACAAATCGTTTAGAATTTACTTATTGGGTTTTGTCTCAAATATATACTGGGTAAAGTATGAGTCAATCCAGAGTTGATGTTAAAACAAACCAAACACATATAATGTTTTACATTTAATATATATAGACCAAGATATTTCCATATAGAATGGTATATTTCTCTTTGAGGTTCCCTGTAAATAACCGTCTGTATCTTTTCTCAACATTTATGAACTTATGTTCTGATGGACATAACTCAGTTTTCATTGATATGAATTTCTCTTGAGTTAATCGGTAGTCCAAAAACAGGTAATGCACTTGATGAAAATCACAAATCTACTTTTTTTAAAATAGAGACACAAGCATCATTTACGTAGAATATGCTGATGTTCTTCGCAAGTATTCAGCTCAAGGTGTTTACCACTGCATCAATGGCATGTTTTATTCTGATTTGAAGTAAAAAGAAAACAGTACATGGTGCAATCAGTTTATTAGGGTTCTGACTTGAAATAGCTGTCTTCAAAGTTTGGCTTTAATGTTGTTCAGTGTGTATGTGATACAATGATGTGTTGTACTGTGGCATTTATGTCCTTGCTTTATATTTTCCCTGCATGTAAGGATCTGTGCATTTACCGAAGGTTGCATTTATAATTTATTATCTACATCAGTGTTAATGATTTTATTTTAAAAAAACAGGCGTATGCAATAAGCACTAAATTCCATGACGGGCACACTTTACCCAATAAGACAGTTATTAGAAACAGCCTTACTTACGTTTTACATAACACTCTGAGAGATTCAATGCGTCATCTTGATTAAAGGCGAATAGGATCAACGTATCATCCGGACTGTTCAAATATTTAGTTGCTAAAGTATATTTCCACAGCATTGTATTTATGCATTATTTATCTCTGCTTTGTTCTCACCAAACTCTCCAGTTCCAGCTGTAATTCTTTCAAGTGGTATCATGCCTAATTGTTTTGTTGTTCAACTCAATCCCGATTTAATCAACTGAACTGATGATTACTTCCTGCAAACGCTTGACACTTAGGTATTGATCATTCTATAATTACTCATCATGGAGCCAATTACTGTGTTGGAAACAACAATTAAACTTTGCTTCTTTAGAACCTTGACATTTCTGGATTTAAGAGAAACAAGGTTTGATACTTCTTACTGGTTGGTATATAAAATCGAAACAACAAAAAAAGTTAAATACTGCCCCATAAAATCCACAGTGCTTTCTGGAAAGTAACGCTTATTATACTTCTTTAAAAATTAAACAATTATATTATTTTTATAAACTTCACATGTACCTAGCGTACATTGAGTTTTATAATGGCAGAGTGTTGTAGTCAACAAGTGTGTGCAATTTATGTAATGTAAAAGGTGACAAAGCACATTTAAAATGCAAGCTGTTAAATGTAGTTTCAGACTTCAGAATTATCCAACATACAATCTGTTTCTTCATTTGCAATTTTAATGCACGAACTTTTCCTATTCTTGAATAAGCTGTTATTTCACAGTTTAATATACAAATAAGTCAATGCCATCTGGATATGCCTGGGTCGGTAGAAAGGCGAGATTGTAAGACAATATCTTTGTTCTCGGTAAGTTTCGTTTCCTCCTCGTTTTTGTTTCAATTGATTTCCTTTCCGTTTTCATTTATCAAACAAAGCAAAATTCTTTACCCATATTTCGTGTAAAAATGAGTATGTATTTGAGAATTGTATGTATCAATTCGTCCAGTTGATGATATCAAGTCGACGATCATCTAGTTAGGTTTTGAAAATGTGTGTGCCATCTCTCTTCTATATATTTGTTCAAAATCATTGAAAGTTGTTTTTTTAATATTCGTTATTTGTCTAATTCATGTTTATACGATCAATATGACATTATACATCTCTCCAATTATTATTTTGTATCTGCTAAAATATATAAATATATAAACCAGATTGTAGCATCAGTGTTCAGCCTTTGGGATATATTCATTTTCATTTATCTATTGTCTTTTTGCTGAAAACTGTTATATTTTGACGTTAATTCTAATCTGTAAGCGCAATTATGCTTTAAACATGATTGTTTTATGAAGAAAGTGGAGCGATTCGAACTTATTAGCTTATTGTGAACACTGAACGCTTAGGCATTCACATACTGTCGTATGGAAATTAGCATGGAAGATAAACTAAGCGAAGTGACGCACCAACAAGAGGTAATTAAAACATTTAATATATTTACATTTGATCTAAGCTATTCTGGTTCTTTAATTAACATTACTACTGACGATACCTCCCTCTCCCTCTCCCCCCCCCCCTCTCTCTCTCTCCCGTATCTTATTACGATGGTCCAGAGAGAGAGAAATGGGGGTCGACGTTCGACATTTTCATATTTAATTAATATTAATCTATTTTTGGAACGTTATAATACTTTTAAGAACCAACAGTTATAAGACATTGAATATGTTAAAGTATGTATGCCTCGTTACCGACGAATTTAACTAATAGTATCGACTGATGATTGCTACTATGTCATTGATATTATGAATACTGTAGATAGATCCCAATTAAAGTGTAACAAAACGTTACGACCAACCATATTATTGTAGGTTACTTAGTGCAATATCGGTTTTAAGGTTTTCATCCAACGCAAGTTGTTTTTCTCTCTCACTTCATATTACTGCACATGTTGGCCATTTATGCATGTTTGTATCAATTTATATACATTTGTATCAATTTATATACATTTGTATCAATTTGTATGAGCTTTTATCCCTCTGTACGTGCTCATAGTAGCCATTCTATTATACAGCAAAGATCCAACAACACAAAATAATCGTTGAAAAAGGTTGTTGCATTATTACGTTTAGATAAATACATACATGCATCCGATTCAAGAGAAGCCTGCATATGTATCTGGCTCATACGTTCAAGCAGTTTGAAACTGTAGTTTGTACCACATACTGTGTAATTGTTATTCGGAGTTATTTAAACTTTTAAGTTGTGTTTAAAACATTCAACATCAATACGTTTCAGTTATTCCCGTTTATAGTCATCGCCCTCTGCCTTTATTGATAAAAATATCAAGGTTCTCATACCCGTCAAATTCTGAAATAGTCTTTGTTTCATTCTTTAGCTATGTAGAAAAAAAATATCTTTTGTTTAATTTACAGTATCTATCAGGTAAATCAGTAAAAATTATTTTAGTTGAAATAATAACACTAATTTACAATTTATGTTGTCAATTCAATTGTTGAGATAATTTCTATACCAAAAAGATCATAGCTGTCGTAGTCATGTTGTACATTCTATGGATCGTTAGTGTAGATAATAAATGTCCTCCTTGTTATTTATTAAACAACCTCGAACGCACCTTTTTCCTTCTGTTTATTGCTTTATAACAAGGTCCAAATCCTGTCATTTTCTTATGACGTTTCCTAAATTAAATCTCATTCCAGATCGACGTCGCCAAAGCTGATGTGCCGATTTTTCCTTTTCTTTCATTATTTCCTTTCTTGAAAATCTTATTTTCGATTCTTTACAGCTTGGGTTAATATTTTGCTTTTTTATCCCCAATTACGGTTACCATCGCACTTTTGTTGTATTCGTTTAATAATTAAAACAAACTAGCATGCTTAACTTCATTGTCCCTTAAGAGTTTTCTTATCTTGTCATTAACGCTTTTTAGGTCATGACGGCATATTTTACTATGTCACAAGGTTTCAAAGCCATTACAGTCAGGTTTTTTTTTCTCTTTGAAAATGTTTGCAATAAATTATTTAAATATTGAATAAAACCCATCGCAAGAAAATCGAATACCAGCTTCGGTAGCTATTGCCGCTACAGTTATTCCAGCTGATGTTATATACCCTTAGCTGATGAAGCAGTTTATGTGTAGTTGTAAAAGGTTATATGCTGCCATGTATTTTATGTAACACTTATGTTCGTCTTCTCTCACCAAATCATTGTAATCTGTCTTAAACTAATCAAAATAAAATTTGTAAATGTGGGATATAGCGGAGTTGCATCAATGTTGCACCATGCCAATCACTTTAAGCAAAAGATCACTTTTTGCTCTTGCGGTTATTTATCTCACGATAGAAGCTTTGATATTATGGAAATGGAAGAAACCACAATGACTTTAGAGCAGTGACCGATTAATTCGGTATATGATTCAGCTTACATTCTCTCAGTATCCACATTATACTTCAGAGATTCTATGCAATATTGATATTGGCTTCGTCCATCTGCTTTGCATATATTACATCACTTTCAAAGACATGCTTTTTAAAACTGAAATGTAAATATTATTTTATCAATAATAACTCACTCAAAGTGTACTCAGTCTGTTTACAGATGGTGTCATTCGATAGCTATAGGTTGGTTATTCTATTGTATTGACTGAATATTTATTTTGTCATTTAAAGCCTATTGTATTTTGAAGTTAGTGGTGGACTGGCTTTGGAAAACTGGAATAATTACCATTATAATTGTATCATGATCGCTGCTGTATTTTTCAGAATCATGCCGTAAACTACCGTAAGAGCAGAATGTATTTGGCATCATAAATTTTGTTGATAATATGTATTCATTACAGTCGATATTTTCCTGCAAAGAATATACAGTTGCTGCGTTTAGTAGTGGATCTTTAATTCTCCTTTGCATAATCAGTGTTGAATATGTTCTTGTAAGAGTTCATGTGATATTAGGCAGTTTATTGGGAAAATGGAATTATTAGGTATAAAACTCCTCTGGTCTTCGTGTTTGATGATCAATATATTAACATCTTAAACAGAAAGATGAAGCGAATGTTGCTTGCACCTATGAGAACAGATTTTTTAATTTACATGGTGACCTGAGTCAATTAAGTTTTTGTTCCGGTAGACATATGCTTATAGTTGTGTTATTTAATACCATTTATGATAAAAGCAAATGTCCGCTATGTTAAATTTTATCACGGTCTTTTCCCTTTTCTGGATCTTCGCTATTCGTGCTTTCTTCTATATTTTGGCACTTTCTATCATCCATTCAATTTACAAAGATATTCAGCAAATTGAATAGAAATAAATTTTGAGAAGAAATAAAAATTAGTGTTCAGCCAATCATACCGGCTTCCTTTGATTAGTGAAAATAAATAAAATATTTAACTGAGTCAATAAATGTAATGAATTCCAATATATAATCTCATTGTGTGTAGGAGTGGGAAAGCATATGACATATCAAATTTGAATATTTCCAGATGGTTATCTTCTTCCTTAAGTAAACATTTCGAGCTCTCTTTTGCATAGATATGATGTTTTCTACGAAAAGCAGCTACTCTTATATTGAAAACTCTCATGATAAATATTGTTAAAAGTACAAATGCGAAATATCAAGGAAACAATAATTACACTTTATATGTTATCTTAATATTATCAAAATAGCTCTCAATGTGAATAGCGGCAATTCCAACTAAAAAGGCAAAATTCCTCTGTGTGTGTGTGTGTGTGTGTGTGTGTGTGTGTGTTGGATTTCTAACGTAGCTTTAACAATGCAAAAAGTTCAGTCATATCGCTACGATGTCTGCAGTGTGACAGTTTATAGTGATGTCTAGCACTGTTGCATCATGCAGCAGACATGTAGCATGATGTCCCACCCAGTCACATTATCCTGACACCAGGCCGATCAGACCTAACACTTACCTCTTAATGCTGAACGCCAAGCGAGGCAGCTGCTAGTACCATTTTTGTAAGTCTTTGGTATGACTCGGCCGAGGATCAAACCCACGACCTTCCGCTTCCGAGGCGGATGCTCTAAATAAATAGGCCACCGAAGAGGTCGAAATACCTGATAAAATTTAATGTAATGTATTCATTGTTTAGCTAATAAGTTGTCGACATCAAGAAATCTTGCATTCATCGATATCACAGCATAAACTATAACATCTTGCCCATTCACAAGACATGCCTAATATCCAATTGAACTTGTTTGTTTTCGCAGTTATTGTATTTAGACACAAACAGGAGACAAAACTGAGTTCTGATAAAATAGTTTAAATAAAATGAGAATATAATTGACTGATGCCAAAGAAAATTTAAAGCAGAGATCTCTCACCTACGGCTCGAATATTATTCACCACAGACAGGAAACTAAACTTTCATTTGCGAAAGTGAATTTGCCAAATATAATGTTTAAATTCAATAATGGATTCAAGAGTTAAATAGATTCAGGGAGAAAAGGACAGAACCATGAGTCTGTAAAAACACGAACAGTCGAAAAGTATGAATTAAAAAGTAAACAAAACTAGTCAGAAATTAAAATAGATGAGGGGCGTTCTCAAAACATATTTCTTCTTTCAAAATCAATTGACAAGTTAATGCAAAACTAGCATCATGTAAAGTTTATAACTACTCTTTAAAAGGAAAGTACACGTGGCGACAAGACCCCATCGTGTGGCTACTAAGATTTGTTCGTTGAAAATAATTAAAAAAGTTGTTACTAAAATACTGGTGATTATCTGTTTGAGACAGCGTAAAAATACCTGCATTTTTTCTCGATTTTAAAGGTACAGTGATAAGCTGGGTTTTAAAAGCAAACGCTATGGATGTTTCTCTCCTGAAAAAGTATAGTATTTTACTTCTTTGCCAATTATGCGCCTTCTATTTGCGTTTTAATTGGTTGTTTAAATGAACAGACATTTGAACTGTATCACAGAAAGTCAAATGCTGGGAAGGAAGACAGTCAACATTCGAAAATAAGGCTGTAACCTATTTACAATGTCAACTTTAGCCGCTCACGCAACCTGTATTATTTATACAGATAATTGATTGTTTAAACATCAGGATTGGTTCAAATTGTACTATTGTTCTGATCATCGCATCAGGCTTGATTCACCACTGTACTTTTGTACCGATCATCGCATCAGGGTTGATTCAACGCTGTACTATTGTACCGATCATCGCACCAGGGTTGTTTTAAACTGTACTATTGTACCGATCATTGGATCACGGGCGATTCAAAACTGTACTAGTGTAACCATCATTTTGACAGAATTGATTCAAATAGAACTATTGTACCAATCATCGCATCAGGGTTGCTTCACACTGTACTGTTTTCCCGATCATCGCATCAGGGTTGATTCGAAACTGTACTATTGTACCACATTTGGGTCTGGGGTGATCATGCTCATTTGCATCTTGCTGTTATTATATACGATCCGTAAATCTGCATCCTTTGTAAAACATTTGAGTTTTATCTTTACTTTTCTTATCATGAAATTAAATAGAAGTTTCATTGTCTTGAATAGCATATACCAATCCAACTGGCTTCGAGCACGCATGTATCCCCTGCAAGCATGTGTATAAATATGAATCATCTCTCGAAACTGACAGTGTTAAATACATGTTCATGTAATGAATTATTTCTGTCATGAATTCAGTCCAGAAGATAAATTAAAACAGGATTGCTTTGTAGCATTATTTATGTTTAGTTAACAATAAAATTATAATTTTGCATTTCCTGTGGTGACTTTTTTATGTTTGTTAATTTTGTAACGTCGTTGATGAAACTAAGTATTCTAATGGAACATAGCATACCAACACGTGTTTTTTGACGCGCACGATAATACTTTTCTATATTTACTAATGTCATATCACCAAACGTGTTGGGCGAAGCGTCTAGCGCAATGTATGGTGTCAAATAATTAATCGATTAATTACTGGGTTTTTAACGTTTTGCCTATACTACACAAGATGTATTGTAATTATGTTTTCCATTTAAAATTAATTGCAAATTTTATTGAAGACCTGTGCATTTGATTTATGGTTACTGAGCGCCAAAACCAAAATGGCAAAATGGTTGAATATCTTTTGTTGTGAGGGAGAGAGTATCCTCAGCAATGTCGAAACATTTCTTGTTTCTTTTCGAGGTGGGGATTTGGGTTTGGGCAAATGTCTCGTTTAATTGATATCATTTTTCTCTCTCCGTATTCTTTTTCATTCAATATATGGGAGGTTAATTCGATCTTAAAACCAGTGGAAATCTAATTCCCATTCATGACTGTTAGAGAAGGTCTCTTTTCTTTGTCATTGTGGTTCTAAATAATGTTTCCAGTTGGTGTAAACAAATTACAGAAAGACATTTATCCTTCGATCTTGCTTCAGTAAGTAACTTGTTAACTATATTTTAATCAAGTGAATTGATCTGAGCTATACACATTAAGTCTCGTGTTAGTAATTGGGCTGTAGCTGGATTTTCGCTAATTATATTAATTACTAATGTGAATCAGTAAAGGATTGCAGCCAACTCTTTAAATTACTAATGTGAACCAGTATAGGATTACAGCCAAGTCTATAAACTACTAATGTGAATCAGTATAGGATTACAGTCAACTCTGTAAATTACTAATGTGAACCAGTATAGGATTACAGTCAAGTCTATAAACTACTAATGTGAATCAGTACAGGATTACAGTCAAGTCTATAAACTACTAATGTGAATCAGTATAGGATTACAGTCAACTCTGTAAATTACTAATGTGAATAAGTATAGGATTACAGTCAACTCTGTAAATTACTAATGTGAATCAGTAAAGGAGTACAGCCAACTCTGTAAATTACTAATGTGAATCAGTAAAGGAGTACAGCCAACTCTGTAAATTAATAATGTGAATCAGTAAAGGAGTACAGCCAACTCTGTAAATTAATAATGTGAATCAGAATAGTATTACAGCCAACTCTATAAATTACTAATGTGAATAAGTATAGGATACACTTGGCCACAAGGAACTATCAAGCAACTTCGTTTCAAGGACTAATATATTGTGTTCAGTTTTCATGATTTTCTGTGCTGGACAAAAGTGACATACATAAACAAGCAATATTAGTGTCTGTGTGTGTGTGTGTGTGTGTGTGTGTGTGTGCTTGCTTTTGATTTTTAACGCAGCTTTAACAATTTTACAGTCATATCACTACAATATCTGCAGTGTGACTAGTCCTAACACTATCCTCTTAATGCTGAGCGCCAAGCGCGGTAGCTGTTAGTGCCATTTTTTTAAAGTCTTTGGTATCACTCGGCCGGGGATCGAACTCATGTCCTCCCGAATCCGAAAGGCGGACGCTCTAACCACTAGGCCACCGGAGCGGTAACAAGCAATATTAGAAGAGTAAGATATATATATATATATATATATATATATATATATATATATATATATATATATATGTGTGTGTGTGTGTGTGTGTGTGTGTGTGTTCAAAATCGCGAGTTTGGAACACGTGGGTGATAATATTACATTATCCTGTTAAAGAAACGGGGCTTAAAATTAGGCACAGATGGCTACACTCGTGAAATAACAGTTTATCTGGGTGATAACATCAATACTATTTCAACGGATTCGTATGCATGATCTTGAGATTCGTATACGCAATCTTGAGAAATAAACTTTTCTGTAGTGGTGTTTTAATTAGCAAACACTGACGTACTTGATAGCGACATTGATTCTGCATAATGTTTTTAACATTATCGTCGGGTTGATCATCATTCAGCGTGGAAATAATACTATCTTGGAATTAAGATAAGATAAGATAATAAGATAAGTATTCTTTATTTCAGACTTCCTAGTCCATACATCTAAATAAAATATAGATATAAAGTAAAAACATTGTAAACAGAAAAGAACATATATATCATTCGTACAATGTATACTGATATATCTACGACAATCAACTACGCACTGCATTGTTAAGAATGAAATTAAGTGGCACATTTAACGAGTAATTTGTCTGAGTAAGAGTAATTATCTTGTAATATTTGAAGATCGAATAGTCCGCTGTGTGTAAGTGCCAGAGACTCATTTCTGCTAAATAAAAGCAATTCAAAGAGTAATCCTGAGTCTTACCCACATCATTTCTAAAATTAAAATATATCACTTTCTGATAAGTAAGAATGGTAAACTTAGCAGACACGGCGTACATAAGATATTTCGTAGTCTGTTTTGTTTTAAAAGATTAAACAATGCACATATCCATACGAAGTTGAAGAGAAATGTGCACGGCTTAAAATTTAAATAAAATGCCCTGTCTGAAGAATCATGTTTCTATTAGAACTCTAATGTATTAATAAATAAACGCAAAATTCGAATTGATTGCATGTTTAAAATATACCGATCAATCACAAATGTCGCTTTCGTTCGGTAAAACGAATCAAATGAGGAACAAATTAATAAATTGTGCGAGGACGGCTACACAGATATAGTAATGCGTCCTTTCTTATTTTATTATTTTCCGTCAAGGAAATACGGTTTCCTTCTTAGGCCGATGACCAATTAAATATCCTTTCTTGTCTGAGTCTTCGTGCTTCTAGTTTCACTCCACAACTTAGTATTTCCTTCGAATGATGTAGTGTATAGGAGTGGTTGGTGTTTGATTTATCTAGATTCCACTGTTTTGCTGTTCAAACAAAGACATAAATCAAGCAACTTACGTATCCACATCCCCATGCTCATTATTGTTCACACGTTTTTTTATACAACAGCAATTAGAATCATCCTTATGTTGAATAAATTGAATGTAACCCTAAGATCATCCACTCTCCACTACCTGCTGACAACGGAGGTAATTAATTATTTCCTCTGGATAATAAATCAGTGTTAATCTCCCGTGCGTAGAACAAGGATTGTTGAACTTGCGCTTCTTACAATAAAACCGTCTTCGATGTAAACAACATCTGCATTCACGCCACAGCTGGGCGAACATTTGAATCAAACGTAATCAAAATAGCAGCCATCGTGGGTGCCGGAAACACGATGAAAGACAATTAAAGCATCATATGACAGCTTCAAGGATTGAGCTGATATAATATATTGTCTTCTATTTGGGGAGAATAATAAGTATGGTTTGCAATTAAAGAGGTAGTGTTTCGATGCTGGTAGAAAGGGTATTAACTGTATTGTTTATATAACCCGCTGAAGTAGAGAAGAGCACAAAATATTAACATCCCTGTATCATGACACACATTATCAATCTGTTTTTGAACATCCACTCTGATCATACAAATCTCTCATTTTTAGTGGTCATTTATGTAGTGTTGTATAGTCGGCATGCATACTCCCTCCATGCTATGTGTTCATCGATCTAGAATGTAATTATACTATAGGCCATTACAATTAAAAATAAATTATTATTCCTTCATTAAAATTGAAATAAAACGGACAACAAGTGCATTAAACAATCTTACTTCTGTTTCCCAAACACTATTTCTTTCATGTAGAGCGTTCTACCAACTGCGAGCAACGTCTTTTCATTGGTGTTAGTGCATTGTTCGCTGACAGATAAGGGTCTATATTACTCTGAATGCTTTATGATTTGAAATAACAACAGAGATCGTGATCTGTCTGCACTTTACGTTATCGCAGATCTGGGTTTTCTCAGTTTGTGTGGGTGTAATACATTAATACATATACAACTATGCTATGTGGACTATGTGTTAGAAATTACTTACATAAAACGAGTTTAATTCCTTTGAAAACCAGACAGACACGCACATGGCTATGTGATAAAATGTAATATGTTTGAAAGCAACAATCATTTCATAATAAATAAACTGATACTAACAATTTAGGAAAAGTGTGTATTCGACGCACATTGGTTTGCTTACGTCTTTCGATTCGCCTGAGGTAGCAATACACGAATCGTTATAAATGTTTCCCATAAATGACACAAATTATTAATCAGTTTAAAATTATTGCTTGATCACTTTGGAGTTTATGGACCATTTTCAATGGAACGTTTCAAATATAGGCATACATTTCATATCAATCACACCCGATAAATGTATCATCCTGTTTTCAATCACAAATCTACCAAATCCGCGTTTAAGAGATTAAGAATTTAGCAATCTTTTCATTACGTTAAACTATGTCTCACTTTAGTTTTTGGCTTCACTATCGGAATTCGCAGCTGTTTAACGGTCCCATAACTACAACATAACTATTACTGAGACTCAATTCTAAGTAAAATGGTTATTTTTTAATCTTCAAAACTTGCTATTTTGTTTATACTTTAAAACGTGAGCTTGCTTTTTTTGTTATTGATTGTTAAAGCATTGAATGCTGTTATTATTGTTTTTATTAACATTTGCTTCAGTCAAAACCATATCAAATAAGAAGGTTGCTGTAGTAAATAAACTAAAATAGCATTAACTAAATTATTTTAATAGATAGTTCGTCACATTTTATTAATAGAAAACCCCTTTCTATTTTCCCATTTTGAAACTAACTGCAAATATTATTTCAGAACTGTAGATTTTACTTGCATTGACTGATTATCAGTACCAAAGACGTTGACTTTTCGCTGATTTAGGGGAGAGTGTAAGAAGTAATGACTGAGCTTTTTGTTTCGGTTAAATGTCTAATACAGTTGATTTCATGTTTTCCTTCACCGCGTTATTTTAGCAATAGATTGGCTCTTAATTCAGATTAATCAAATCCCATTCACGAGTCAGTTAGATTTTTAATAATGTTTACAAAGGGTGAAAGCAATTACAGAAAGACTTTTCTTCTTCTATATTGGTTCAAGAAGTAAATAGATCAACTTGAATTCTAAACTGCATTGAATAAGTTTCAAGTTAGTAATTGGGCTGTATTTGGATAGGAACTATTGCAATTATCAATATACATCGATATAAGAGAAGCTAAAAGAAAGCTACATTGAGCATCAAATGACATGTAAAATATGTTCAGTTTTCATCCTGAACGGAAAAAACCCACAATAAAACCGTACGTAGGCCATCAACATTAGGAAACCAGATTATCCATATGTATTCAAAATCGGAGCTTGTAACAGGAATTCGATGATATTATCTAATTATGTTCTTGAAACAGTATTAGTCTGTAAATGCTACAGTCACACATTAACCGTGTTTCACATAACGTGGAAACAAACGTGAAGGTAAAAACAAAAACTGTATATTTGTATATAATGTGGATATACTAGGTAGGGCGAACATTCAAATAAATGTAAGCAGAATAATATTAGCGAGTATGGATGCCGTGAACTATGTAAAAGTGAATGGATGTTTAGATGACTTGAAAGCTGCAAGAAATTGTTTGGTGTAATAAAATAACTACTGCTCATTTTGTGGACGAAATAATCAGAATAATAAACCATTGAAAGAGTATTGTCTGAGAGCCTCTATGTCGTTTTCGGGACATTAGCCCACTCTGGTTCACCATTATGAATAGTACTGTTAGAAACAATCTAATACTTGTATAGTGTGATATAATGCCGCCATATAAAGGAGATCTAATTACTAAAGCATGCACTTCAAGTCACACATGTATGATATACTCAAACTTCGTACATTGCACTGTCATTATGTTCTACTCCAACTTTATACATTGCACAGTCAATATGTTCTATCCCAACTTTATACATTGCACTGTCATTATGTCCTACTCCAACTTTATATATTGCACTGTCATTATGTTCTACTCCAACTTTATACATTGCACTGTCATTATGTCATACTCCAACTTTATACATTGCACTGTCATTATGTTCTACTCCAACTTTATACATTGCACTGTCATTATGTCATACTCCAACTTTATACATTGCACTGTCATTATGTCCTACTCCAACTTTATACATTGCACTGTCATTATGTCCTACTCCAACTTCATACATTGCACTGTCATTATGTCCTACTCCAACTTTATACATTGCACTGTCATTATGTCCTACTCCAACTTTATACATTGCACTGTCATTATGTCATACTCCAACTTTATACATCAACTGTCATTATGTTCTACTCCAACTTTATACATTGCACTGTCATTATGTTCTACTCCAACTTTATACATTGCACTGTCATTATGTCATACTCCAACTTTATACATTGCACTGTCATTATGTTCTACTCCAACTTTATACATTGCACTGTCATTATGCTCTACTCCAACTTTATACATTGCACTGTCATTATGTTCTACTCCAACTTTATACATTGCACTGTCATTATGTTCTACTCCAACTTTATACATTGCACTGTCATTATGTCATACTCCAACTTTATACATTGCACTGTCATTATGTCCTACTCCAACTTTATACATTCCACTGTCATTATGTTCTACTCCAACTTTATACATTGCACTGTCATTATGCTCTACTCCAACTTTATACATTGGACTGTCATTATGTTCTATCCCAACTTTATACATTGCACTGTCATTATGTCATACTCCAACTTTATACATTGCACTGTCATTATGTCCTACTCCAACTTTATACATTGCACTGTCATTATGTTCTATCCCAACTTTATACATTGCACTGTCATTATGTTCTACTCCAACTTTATACATTGCACTGTCATTATGTCATACTCCAACTTTATACATTGCACTGTCATTATGTTCTACTCCAACTTTATACATTGCACTGTCATTATGTCCTACTCCAACTTTATACATTGCACTGTCATTATGTCCTACTCCAACTTTATACATTGCACTGTCATTATGTCCTACTCCAACTTTATACATTGCACTGTCATTATGTTCTACTCCAACTTTATACATTGCTCTGTCATTATGTCCTACTCCAACTTTATACATTGCACTGTCATTATGTCCTACTCCAACTTTATACATTGCACTGTCATTATGTCATACTCCAACTTTATACATTGCACTGTCATTATGTCCTACTCCAACTTTATACATTAGACTGTCATTATGTTCTGTCCCAACTTTATACATTGCACTGTCATTATGTTCTATCCCAACTTTATACATTGCACTGTCATTATGCTCTACTCCAACTTTATACGTTGGACTGTCATTATGTCCTACTCCAACTTTATACATTGCACTGTCATTATGTTCTACTCCAACTTTATACATTGCTCTGTCATTATGTCCTACTCCAACTTTATACATTGCACTGTCATTATGTCCTACTCCAACTTTATATATTGCACTGTCATTATGTCATACTCCAACTTTATACATTGCACTGTCATTATGTCCTACTCCAACTTTATACATTGGACTGTCATTATGTTCTACTCCAACTTTATACGTTGGACTGTCATTATGTTCTGCTCCAACTTTATACATTGCTCTGTCATTATGTTCTACTCCAACTTTATACATTGCACTGTCATTATGTCCTACTCCAACTTTATACATTGCACTGTCATTATGTTCTACTCCAACTTTATACATTGGACTGTCATTATGTTCTATCCCAACTTTATACATTGCACTGTCATTATGTTCTATCCCAACTTTATACATTGCACTGTCATTATGTTCTACTCCAACTTTATACATTGCACTGTCATTATGTCATACTCCAACTTCATACATTGCACTGTCATTATGTCATACTCCAACTTTATACATTGGACTGTCATTATGCTCTACTCCAACTTTATACATTGCACTGTCATTATGTTCTATCCCAACTTTATACATTGCACTGTCATTATGCTCTACTCCAACTTTATACATTGGACTGTCATTATGTCATACTCCAACTTAATACATTGGACTGTCATTATGCTCTACTCCAACTTTATACATTGCACTGTCATTATGTCATACTCCAACTTTATACATTGCACTGTCATTATGTTCTACTCCAACTTTATACATTGCCCTGTCATTATGTTCTACTCCAACTTTATACATTGCACTGTCATTATGTCATACTCCAACTTTATACATTGCACTGTCATTATGTCATACTCCAACTTTATACATTGGACTGTCATTATGCTCTACTCCAACTTTATACATTGCACTGTCATTATGTTCTATCCCATCTTTATACATTGCACTGTCATTATGCTCTACTCCAACTTTATACATTGGACTGTCATTATGTCATACTCCAACTTTATACATTGGACTGTCATTATGCTCTACTCCAACTTTATACATTGCACTGTCATTATGTCATACTCCAACTTTATACATTGCTCTGTCATTATGTCCTACTCCAACTTTATACATTGCACTGTCATTATGTTCTATCCCATCTTTATACATTGCACTGTCATTATGCTCTACTCCAACTTTATACATTGGACTGTCATTATGTCATACTCCAACTTTATACATTGGACTGTCATTATGCTCTACTCCAACTTTATACATTGCACTGTCATTATGTCATACTCCAACTTTATACATTGCACTGTCATTATGTCCTACTCCAACTTCATACATTGCACTGTCATTATGTCATACTCCAACTTTATACATTGCACTGTCATTATGTTCTACTCCAACTTTATACATTGCACTGTCATTATGTCCTACTCCAACTTTATACATTGCACTGTCATTATGTCCTACTCCAACTTTATACATTGGACTGTCATTATGTTCTATCCCAACTTTATACATTGCACTGTCATTATTTTCTACTCCAACTTTATACATTGCACTGTCATTATGTCCTACTCCAACTTTATACATTGCACTGTCATTAAAATGTAGACCAAATTAATAAATTGCACTCATTACATTGTAGGCCTACTTTATAAATAGCACTGTCATTATGTGGTTCTTTCATTATGTTGAAATCAATGACATAGTTTTATATAGTCAATATACATTAGTACTCCCTGTTCTTTGTATATTTATGTATAATGAAATTCTACGACAGGCTCGAAGCCTTGGATAAATTATTTATTTTGTTAATTCAAATAAATAAAAAAAAAGACAATAGAAAAAGTCCCAGACTAACGCCAAGACAATTCTCTGTGCTGATTTCATATGTTCAAAAATAATTCTAACCTGTCAGATCTCTCAAACTCAAACTGATTAAAGTGACAATAGGAACAACAATTCCTCCATTGGTTCTCTATAACAGGTTAAAGGAACAATGGGGAAAAATTTACAACATGCTTTTCCTTTAACGGATGAAAGTGACAATGCGGGCAAAATTAAAACATTCGTTCTCTGTAACAAAGGGAAGTGACAAAGGGAACAATCACGACATTCATTCTTGCAGATCAACATTATAATGGGGACAATAACTACATTCGTTCTTGCGGATCAACGTTAAAATGGGGAAAAAATCACATCATTCATTCTTGCAGATCAACATTATAATGGGTGAAAATTACTACATTCGTTCTTGCGGATCAACGTTAAAATGGGGAAAATCACATCATTCATTCTTGCAGATCAACATTATAATGAGAGGAAATCATTACATTCGTTCTTGCGGATCAACATTAAAAATGGTGGAACAATAACAACATTTGAACTTTGAGCATTATGACCCTGGATGTGTTGGGGTATGGCTTGTTGAAATATCAGGGACTATGTTATACTTTGTATTTTATGTTTAAAAGCGAATAACATAAAACGTCATCTATCGGCCATTTACGTCACGAGAGATTGCGTATTTCGCAGTTTATAGTTAGCTCACTGCAATACATGGAGAGGTGCGCATCAATGCAATCTATATTTTCAAACCTCTTGAAATAAAACTATTTTACGTAGTTATAAACACACGCACACACACTAAAGATTGTATACAGTTAAGTATACAATGTTTAAAAACACGTGCACATAATCATCGGTAAAGTAAGTAAAATGTAATGCTGGCAGATTTGTATGGCTGAATATTCAACATCTATTGCAATGCTTCCTTGTTTGATTCGCGTGAAGACGGTAAATGCGAATCGCAGTGTATGTCTCGTATCAATCAGTCTGAATGATTGTTTCATGAAGTGAGAGGCGATGTGTCGCTGTCTCTTGATATTAATCACAATCAGTGAGTACAGTTTCCTGTCTGCAGTCATCAAATTGTCAAGTCCGCGAAAAATTACTTAGTAACAAAGAGCAATCTTCTTATTTTATTAAGCTGTATGACAATTTAGTTTCGGTTGAAATGTCAGTTAAATAGATATCACAAACTTCAACATAGCTATGCGATGCTGTTTAATACTGAATCGGCAGAAAATGCATCAATTTTAAAGTCTTAGAGTGTTACTCCCTTCAAATATGTACTTTTTAATAGGTAAATAATTTTCTTTATAAAATGTTTTTACATTACTGTGCTAGTTGCTGTCTTGTTTTCAACACTTTTGCGTCAAAATCATATCAAAGAGTTTTAATATTTGCCCCACAAAGATAAACCAGTGTGATTCGAAAAATAAATTTTAAAAAATCATCTTATAAGAAGACTGCGGCTTTAAACGAATTAGCATGTGCATTAACTCAGATTATTTCATGCACATTTCTTTATATTTTATTAATCTAAACAATTCCGTGTACTAATTTTCCAACATTTGAATATTTCGATGACACTTATTCATACACAGTGCATTATTTTCTAAATATCGGTCTGTCTACTTGTAATTCCATAGACATATTACATGCGAACAATTTTTGTACTTTGTGCAACTGTTGTACTAATTTCAAGGCATTGTGATCGCCACTTCACCATGAAGGACTACAGGTAGCGCGCTTTTCAGCAATATGTAACCTGACGGCTGTATATGCCGAGGTTTTCATTCATATAGCAATGAAAGCCTCTGCATATACTGCTCAGTATTCAGAACGTCGCAAAGCAAGAAGATGCCAACTATCTGACTTGCCTATCTGAGCTAACATAACTAAGCCTGTTTGATTTCTATGCTCTCTCAGCGTATTATTGATTCTACGTAATGGTAACCCACAAGAAATCTCGGATTGATGTCCAACTCGTCTTGCGCCATTGCCAATAAGACGCAAAGTGGAATGCTGTTGATGGGACGCAAAGTTAAAAGTTGTCATAACATGAAAATGTATTTTAGTGTTAATCGGTTAGATAGTTAATCTGTATGGATTCACTTTAATTAATTATTTGATTTGCGGCTAAATTTTACGTCACATTGATTTTATGACTAAGATTGTACTTTACAAAGAAGTGCAGTACTTCATTCTAATTCAATTTTTGCATTATCCAATGTATTTCTCTTGACAGTAATCAAGTGCAGGTGATTACTGGATGACTGCAATGGGAAAATTATCTCCTTAAATGTGAGAGAAAAGGATTCTAATGTGAATTTCTAAAATATCGTCGATGTGAAGACAGTCAAACCAGGATATTTATATTCTTAAGTAGCAATAATGGTACCACAGTTGGAAACGTCGAGTGCTAATAATGGGTTATTATGACGGAACTGATGATTCAATAGTTTGAAACGTTGAGTGTTAATAAGTTATAATGACGGAACCGATGATACAAGAGCTGGAAACGTTGAGTGCTAATAATAAGTCATTGGCAGCGTATGTTACGTTAATTTCACAAAACATCACTGACGTTAACGTCGATTTGCTACTACGAATGAGTCTTGGCGAAAAGCGGAAGGATCTAACGTCAGTTGCCTTTTTAACGTTGGTGTATTCTTTAATTTTAATCACCGGAATTATTGGGAATTTGTGTACCTGTATAGTGATTGGAAGAAATGCATATATGCACACAGCCACGAACTACTATCTTCTCAATTTAGCAATTTCTGATGTTCTGACCCTGGTATTAGGTAAGTAAATTTCTATTTTATCCCAGTTTTTATATCAGTAGGCATGCATGTGGCATTTATATTGTACCACTGTTGCCCAGCTCAATTTTCAGCTTTCACTTACATAAATAATATGCAGTGAAGATAAGATTTGCTTTTGTTTTGAAATGTAGCTATAGCTATATATGAATCGAGAACAAACCTTTCATTAAACATCTAAATATATATGCATAGTTAATAAGTCAAAATGTCTTCTCGGAAAACGTATGTATGTATGTGTGTGTGTGTGTGTGTGTGTGTGTGTGCGTGTGTTCACGTTTATAATTTAATGGAAACAAAAAAAGAAACAAATATTAAATGGTATTTTTCCTCCAAGATCGGGCATTTCTACAGTATTTAGTTTTGCGTGCTCACTTACTTACCCGACAGATGTGGAGGCACGCACAAACCGTTCTGTGTTAAATTATGCTTCGAAGTATTGGATATAATACGATATACAAATCGGATATAAAATATCTAATATAATATACAAATGGAATTCATGCAAAGTATCAATATAACATGACGTAGCAATCGTGTACATAAAAGGTATCGGATAACATGACATACACACGTTTGTATATAAAAACCGTTACAATCAATTTGTGGTAGATGAATGAGGTTTCCAAATGTTTAAAGGACGGTTACTGAAGTATAGCTTGTATCTATTCCAGCTTTTACTTGTCGTCTTGCAATCCAGATAATAGGGATAAATCGGTGCATAGTAAGACTTTACTAATTTTATTATATTCTGATAAAATATCGCAAAAGTTAATAATACCATTCATCGGTGGATCGATATCGAACAATCTATGATATTAGTAATTTATTCCTTTTAGAACAGCAAGACCAAAGTTCAGGAAATAAATAAGCCTTTACAGCCTTGCATGTGAAATATTATTCTCTTTTGTTATGCCTAGAGACAATACCATATGTATATTGTTTCTCTGAGCTTCTCTTGCTAATGATCTTTACCCTACAACATGGGAGAATTTTGGTTAATTTCAAGTAGACAGACAACAGTCACCGGTGGGGGGGGGGAGGGTGCTCAGTTTTGTCCTTCTGGTTATTGTTGAGTTCCTCGTGTAATTACCTGCAATTATCAGTTTGGCTCAGTACACTGACGTTTCATGTTGGAGATAAAAAGTATAATTTACTATTTTACCAAAGGCAATTCGGTGATAAATTGTACGCGTGCTGTTGAATTATGCGAAATCTCTCGAAATGAATGTAATCCAACAAGTACCAGAGGCGCTACCATATGCCGTCCTAATGCTAAATTCACGAAACAATATAGATCAAAATGGAAACTAAATCAAGCTGGTACTTACTGCCGTGGTGAGCGGTGAATTAGTCTGCCTTCATTGCGCTGTTCGTTAGTGAGGGATGAAGTATTCTGTTTTCATTGCGCTGTTCAGAACACACTGTATTTTGTTTGGAAAGTAGACCAGATGTGATCATTGTAGGTTACCAGAGTTTCTATATAAAGACTACGTACATGTGCAATCTGTGTTTTGTTTGGAGGCTAGTCCTTACGTGAGCTATGGCGGGTTTGTTTTGAGTTTATATATGACTGGTATAGATGATAGCTAAAATATTACTGAAATAAACTCCAAATGACAGACTTAAATGGACTGCAAAAGAAAAACAAATCGAAGGAAATGATCGTATTGACAAAATATGGGACAGTGATAAATTAATTAGAATTTTAATTGCTAGGCAATTGCAACGTACTACAAAGTATCCATAACAAATATTTTAAAGACTACTATTTATAAATCAATGTATCTTTCACAATAGATTGATTCCCGACTAGGCCCATACTGTACATAAATACATACATCTATGCAATGGTTTGATTGATGGATATGCTCATCCTGAAGAACAAACACACGGTTTGATTCCTGATAAAACCCATAATGTGCAGCAGATGCTTGCAGTAGAATTAATGTTCGAACTTCAACACTGTGGTAGTATACATAATTGACTATATTGTACCACCTCATTTCATACATTTCACATTTTTTCCAATACAACTCAAGTTTTAAAGGAAGGATGTTATTTATTTTAAAAGAAATTATGTGACATTAGGCGTTGTTTCATGTAATCAAGATGTTAAACGAAGTACAAATATTTAGTTTAGAATTAAGAGGTGTAAATGGGCTGTGAGTAAACGTAGGACTTAAAAGGAAGTACACTTAAAAGTCCTGTAAAAAAAAAGAGATTTAGTTGAATTAGCTTCCACCCTTCTCTTCCGTCCTTCATTTAATTTCTTTATTTTGATTAAATCAAAAGGATAGAAAAAATTAGACCGTTGTGCAAATTGATAAAATCCTTATGTTTGCCACTACACCTGGAGTCGCCTTTATATCCGATGTATCACACGCTTGTAAGGGAAGCAACTGCGTGATTTAAATACGTAAAACAATTGTCTCTCCTTTGGTTATCTAAGTAGATGTAGTTACCGTCTGTCTTTTTGTTCCAACTGATTTTCTTTTATGTTAGAATATATAGATCATTTTGCTTTCTCTAAATTAACGAAAGTCACGAGTGTGATCATACATGTATTCGGTGATTGCTTTCAATCGGTATTGATTAATTTGTCTGTTTTAGATCTATGGATCTAACAGTAAGGCTTCAAAAGCAAATAGCAAGATACTACAGTGATTAATCAATATGTTATGTTAATACACTATGGTCTTAACTAAGTAGCGAAAAAGAGCGAAATTCAATAAGTTATGAAAATTTCACCAATAATTTATTTTCCGAGAATTCTTATAACAGCAACTATGAAAGTGTGAAAACAACAAGCTTTGAAAATTTAACAAATGATTTATTTCCCTGGATCAACTGTAAAAACAATATATAAAAATAAGAACTTACGGTTTTAAGAAATCAAATCCAGAAATAATCCAAAAATATTCCACGAATTCAATTTTAGAAGTCCTAGTAATTAAATGTTCTAATGAATTCAAGATCGAGTCCCGACAAAATATCCAAAATGGAAGACGACGACATATGCTATATCCTTTATAGTACAGATTTGTCTACAGTTCTTTGCTGAGTCATAAACAATATTATTTTGGTGTTGGTTTTTCGGAATAAAATTTAAAGAAATGTCTTTGTCCGAGAATTCTGTATGAGCACTCAAATATTTCCAGGTAAATGAAATAATCTTTTAAAATCCAAAAAATTATAATAAAATAATAAATATAACTCCAAATTGGTCACAACAAAATGAACACATTATATTCCAGTGTTTTGAAGCCCGATTTAATAATTTCTCTATATCTTGTAGAGTAACTTGAGACGCAAAACAGATTCCAGAATTTCGAGAAAAGTGTAAAAGTATTTATGTCTAAAGGCACGTAGTCCCAGTCAGCTTCGACTTCACTATTAGCATTCACACATTAAGAATGGATTTAAAAAAGTAGTTGTTTAGTTGATTCTCAATCAAGGTCAGGAACTAGGTCAGCAAAGTTACAAAGTTCGGTGTTTACAACTAACAGTCCTGTCAAACTAATTTCTTGAAAATATCAAATTCCTAGTAAACAAGATTACACTACTTGGACATGTAATTAAATTAAAAACAAAATGATTTTAAAACTTATACACAATTAAATTAAATCAAATATACATTAAATCAAATATACATAACAGAATACAAAGTGAAAATCGGAAATGGACAGAATGTATTGTGAATTAAATTTCAAATAGTCCTAAACGTTCTATCAAGAGTCATAATGAATAAATTTCTAATTCAATAGCAGTATTGTTCCAGGTAAATTTTCAATATTGAATGTGTTTATATGCCTGTAGTCTCGGATGTGCTTATTTCCCAATGGCCTGTAATAAGGCTATGTTATAACATTATTTTGATGGATCACAAAAATATTAGCCGAAAAAGCATCGACTTAATTCACTATAATTCCAAAGTTATGCTTTAGTCCAAGACTATTATTGAGTACTTTGTTATTCCAGTTAATAATTTAAATAAGTAAATCTACCCAAATTAAAACATTAAAACAGCATTAAGGCAGACTCTAAACAAGACAAGAATGAATACTCTATAATCAAATAAATTTATATGTCCTTTCACTTGACCTAGGTTGTAATTACCATTTACTGGAATGAATCTCAACTTCCTGTTAAAATATTTACCAGAACTTTCTAAGGTCAGAATGAAGACTTTATCTTTGATGCAAACTGAGTTTACTTATGTTAGGAACTGATTTTGACATAATTTATCCAAACATCAATGTAGATATTGCATGTTTCAGAAATTGGTGGTATTCGAGTGAAATAATTGGAATTTGTCGCATCACATACCTTTTCTGAACCGGTCAAGCTAATTATGTTTGCTCTATTATCATACAGAAGAAGAGAAGAGATGATCTTAAAATACATTTTATTTTCGCAAGTGATACTTTTTACGGCCCACCAGAAGTCCATGAAAAAGTCACAGAAAGAAAAGTTGATAATTTTTTCAAGGACCACACTAGGATATAGTAACAGCTCTTTAGCATATTAAATGATCTGATAACTAAACGAATAGGCGATTCTGGTTAAACGATTCTGGACCCACTATTTTCAGGGTCATAGGAAGAAAACTGAATTGTGGTGTCCGTTCCTTACATTCTTGACACCATATAAATATCTCCGAATATTCCATAATTGTTTTAATCCTAATGTGGATATGTAAATAGGAATAAGGCATTTTGGATAACTCAGTTAATTTTCAGACAATATATTGTAACACGTAATGGGGTCTCACAATCTTACTATCGAGCAAATCAACCAACTCCAGCCTTAGTCTGGCTTGAGGTCCTTATTTCCGCTATTGATACAGACCTTAATGAAACAGCCGTTGCCAGCTGAGGGGTTTTTAAACCCCGAATCCTACAAGTAATTGTATTCTAATCATCTGATGTCCACGCGTCACGAAATTCTAATTTCACGCTTGTATGAGTTTTCTTGTTTCTTATCTTAAGACCCATTAGCAATATACTCCAGGTCAAATATTGTTAATGTATGCTATGTACAGCATAACACGAAACAAATATGTAATAAAAATAATTATTCTTATCTCAAATTACTCAATTCTTGTGCGTATTATAGCATGAATTTAAGGGGAACCAAACATCCAAGACTAATCCATATTATTCTCTTGAATGATGTACCATATGACGTGTAATCCTAGACAGTGGCTAATTACTCTGTTTCAGTAAACGTCTTCCCATAACTGACTCCACACAATCAATAAATAATCACTAAACTCTAACAAAACTAAAAACGGAAACCTAACTACAAAAAGCG